>VZRV01008642.1:891495-1010061 GCA_013398115.1 Falcunculus frontatus | reverse complement strand
GACCCCTGGTGCCTCCGCGCCCCGCGCCCAGGGAGCCGCCGGGATCCCGTCCTGTCCGCCCGGGGACCCGTCTGCGCTTCCCGCCCCGCGGCGGCCCCTCCGCAGGAGCGGCCCGCACCCGAGGTGAGGGGAAGGCCTGGCGGCCGCCGCTCCCGCAGCCCGCCCTTCCCCGCGGGACTGCCCGGGGCTGCGCTGCCTTTGTCGGCGCCCCACGGAGGCGTTCTGGGGAGGAGGATCAGAGACCCCTGAAATGTGGTGTTGGTTGCTGGTCGCGGTCCTGCCTGATAACCCGTTGCGCTAAACTCGGCTCACCGGGTGCTTTTATCTGGCTCCTGGAAATGCCTAGAAAAATAGATGACTCCAAATTATTCAAGTGCAATTAAGGCCACAAAAGAAAAGACACCTGAATTGACTCTGTATAAGGTAGATGGAGTTCATTTAGGCTTAGCAGCAGAGATATGCACTGTCTTAGCAGAATTACTTCAATTTCAGATGAAGGTCTGAGCGTGTCGAAAGGCTCTTGTCTGATCCTGTTTGGGTCCCATAAGGAGCACCGCTGAAGCAGAGTTAGTAAATATTGATGGACTCAAGCTTCATGTCCTGAAATCGGGTCTGTCAATGCAGTGCTTCCCGTTCTGTCACAGTACACCAGACATTTTCTACTGCTGGGCTCCGTGATTCCCCTATTACTATTTGGAAACTGGATAGTGGATTGCAGAGTCACTGTATTATCCAGCAGCTTGCAGAAGTAATCAAGCTTTGATGCAGAATACACTCCTGATACTGGAAAAGCACTGTTCTCTCTGACATATGTTTCAAGCACACTTCCACAATTTATTGTTTCCATTAGAAAAGTATCCAGTAATCTGAAAATCGATCTAAAAAACATTGTTCTAGATACTACGTTTGACACATAATAAAAAGAAAGCTCATGCCCTGCAGAGCTTGTAGCAAGAGCAGATTAAACATGTTCTAAGGATACCCGTTGAGAGAGTTGTGCAGGTTTTCTCAGGTCTCATAAACGTGTTGCACCAGCACAAACAAACCTGCCAGAGCACTTTTCCGAAAACCAGCACGCAAATAGACAGGTCCAAACAGAAAGGCTGAAGCTTTAACCTACCTCAAAACTCTTCCCTTGCTTCTAACAAGCCCTCCTGACTCTGAATGACCTCTCAGTTCTCCACAGAAGCGAGGGCCGCAGCTCACGGAAAGCCAGCATCTCTCCCGAGCGAGCTGAGGGCAGAGCAGCAGCACACACAAAGGTGATGGGTTTCTCCACAGGCAGACACACGCACGCACCGTGCACCGCCTCTCTGGGCTACCTGTCTCGTCTTGTTTTAGCCGTTTCTAACGTGCAGGCAGGGTACTGGAGCATGCAGAAATCTTGCTTTTGAAGCACCCTGAAAATGGGCTTGTATTTTTCGGTACCTAGGTGGCCCAGAAGAACTTGTCAGGGAGCAAGCACCAAATAGGTAGTAAAATAGGCAGAGCTATGGGGGAACCTCAGTTTCATTCTTCTTGGGCTTCTCAGTGACCTACAAGAACCAAGAAACACCAGGAGAGGAGACTGAAACTGCCTCTCTCTTGCTCATTCTTCAGTGCCAGATCACATCAGGCTGTGAGATACCTGAGGACTATTTGTTTGCAGACTGCTGGAAGACAGAAACGGAATCACCTATTGGTGAGTCATAACCACACAATTGCACAGGGGTGATGGCACAGACTTGCAAAGACACAGAGAGTGATAATAGCTTAAAAGTGTCTTCTTTCCCCTTCTACTTTTTGATAAAAAAGCAAAATATTGGGACTAGATCCTCAGCTGTGGCAAAGCAACATAACTCCATTGCATTTGTCAGAGCACAGATTTACACTTTCTGAGGTTATAGCCCATTCTGTTTGTAAAAGATTGTTCTTCCTGAGCAGATCATTACTTCCTTTCTCTAAAGTTGAGTTTAACTCTCGGAAAACATCTGGTTTGCTGTGCTCTAACTACTATAAGCCTTGCTTGACAGGAAAGGAAGGCTAATCAAATACTGGGTCCACTGGCATGCAGAGCAATAAAAAGGGAAGTGAGAATATCTCAGGTCCTTATTGCCACAGTAAAACTCCAAAACCAAAATCTGCAGTGGAATTGAAAAGCTGTTCCATCATTCCCATACCTTCAATTTTTCGTTATTGTTGCCACCAAAGTGCATGTAGCTTGCAGTTGGAAGGCCATAACTCACAGACATGCTTATCCTGTCATGTCTTTTTGTACCAACACTCTAAATTCAGTCTGTGAAGGTACATCACTAATTTTTATAGGTGCTGTGACCCGAAATTAACTCCTTGATATTTTCACCCCCTTTCACTTCTGCAAGAGTGGAGTTGTAGACAAGACATAAACTTAGCTGTCCGCTGTGTGACGTACAGACTTATTCCAAGAGCTTAGTGAGCAACTGAACTTGCTCATCTGCTACGGATCAAGGCTTCATTTTTAAAATTAGAGTGTTTTTTGGAGTGATTTCTAGTAGAAACACCCAAGTTGAATTATTCTTTCTTTCTCCCTAGTAAACTCAAAAGAACACCAAAAGGTCGTGATCATCAAAATCATTAGCAAAGTAGGTAACAGTAATTTTTTAGCTCCACAAGGATACATACTTAAATACATCCAGATATGCACCATATATTTTTGATATACTGGAGGGTTTATCAGTTCTCAGCAGACACAGAGAATAGATTAGTGGTCTCAGTTGCTGTTGTTGTTCTGGGTCTCCTGTTGCTTCACCGTATATACAAGTTCACCTGACTTTTAATCATGCAGATTGCTTTCTGGTTCTTTCCATGGCTTCGGAGCTCACCCTAGTCCATTTTCCTGGATGCACATTTTTTCTGTGTAACGAAAACTTTCTTGGAAAGTGTTTGCAAGGAAGGCTCTGTCACTGTGCTCCCTTTAACGACGTCTCTGAGAACATACTGAGAAAAGCGGAGATCCCTGTGAGTTTTGCTTCCCCATTGCACCATATTCTTCATGATTTTTTAATTTAGTCCTCCTGCAGATACACTAGGCTTAAGGAACCTGCAAGTCCTTTTCTCATACTGGGATGTTTTCTTGCTCATTTCTCCCTGAGCTTAGAGGATGAGTCGTGTCATGGCACAAAGCAAACTGATAAGCAATCGGCTTTTAAAAATTTCTGTCTTTCTAGGGAATGCAAATTGTTTCCTTGTAGTCAGATACTTGTAGTATCTGACAAAGTAACACAAGTAACTTGCCATGGCAACCAGCTTATGGAACAGAAAAAAAATTAACATTACAAGGTGCTTTGTTACTATAACATGGAAAGAAGCTGAGATTTTATGAGTTCTGTTCACTTGTGTGCCATGCATCATCTAGGTAGCAGAACCTGTCAGTAGAAGTTTGTGTTCAATTCAGTGCAAGTCATCTGCCTTGTGGGCCTATCTGATACTTGGATCAAAGCTGAAGTGCAGTCAGAAGGAAAGAAGGAAGTGTTCAGAAGAATTGAAACAAGGCTGGATTCTCAGAAACACAAGGACAAATCCATTTCCTCAGCAAGCTGATGCAACTCTGAAGATGCCAGTAAGAGCTGAACCAATTCTGAAATTAATTTGGCTTGCATTCTCTGACAGTCTCCATTATTTTACTGTCGTCTGGTTTGGTTGGTTTTTTTTTTTTGGGTGAAGTAAGTCTGCAGATCTGTAAGTATTTTGGAGTTACCTGGGACAGAGGATGGAATAGGCTTGCAAAGTCTGTCTTCCAACCCATTCTCTTTACAGGGATGCTTCTGGGAGGGACAGACTCATTGCCACACAGCTTACTTGGGTTAGTGAGTGAATTTAGAAATGGCAAAGGGAACCCGCTAAGGGCAGAGAGGGGAAACCCTCTTAGTTACCACTTTGGGAGGAAATAAAAACTGCATTTTTTTAGCTCAGAGGAGGACAATTTTGAAAACCGTTTTTTGTGCAAAGAGTCACAGAGGCCAGTGGAACTACCCTGTGCTGAGAATAGGCTCATCTGTAGATCTGGAGTGGGTCTAGGGTGTGCTTTACTCTGGAGCTGGAAAGGATGTCTTCTGTGGGACAGATTTGAAAAGTGAAGGAAAAACTGAAAGTTTCTTAATCCCTTGGCTACTGATTTGAGCCACAAGTAACACAGCTCCAACTGTGTGGTGGAATGAAGTGTATGCTCCCCCTTCTATTTTAAAAACACTCTCCCAGTTAAAATTTGTGCTGTTCATGCACTAGTACTAAAGCTTGAGAAACAGTGGCCAACTTTCTGAGCTGCCTGGGGCCTAGCTGAATTCACAGGTAAAATTCTTGTGACTCATGGACAATTCTCTTCTAGCTTCCTGGTGAGGTTATAGAGAAAATACTGCTAGATTACAAACCCTGACAATAGCATGATTTGGAAAGCCTTTGAAAAGAAACTCTTAATGTATCAGATAAATCTATGTGAGATGCAAAGCTAGAGTTCACTCTTGACAATGAATTCTTATACTGTGAGTGACTGACTATAAAAAGACTTGGGAAAGATCTGAGTCTCCTGCAGCACAAAGAAACCATGAGATAAATGAAAGTCATCTCAAAGGAACCATGCTAAAACTGTTCAACACTATAATTTAACACAGTCTCCTAGAGACTGGGAAAAGTCAGCAGGCTAATCCTTACTGCAGGTTGTACCAAGAGAGACGTAGCCACAAGAGAAATCACAAATGTGAAATGTTGCAAGTGTGTACTGTCATCCCAAGGGCCTGGGAATCTTGGAGATACCTAAGACTTGGAAGCAGCAGTCCAACTGAGAGACCACACAGAGAAAAAAAAAAAGACCAGTCAGTCCTGGCTGCAAAGGGTTTTTAGGACAGACTCGGAACTGGAAAGATCTCCTGGAGTAATCAATTAACAAAAGAAAACACTGAATTAATTAATCAGTCCTCAATAAATCAAAAAAATTTTCCTCTATATCATCTCCAAAGACATCACATTGCTTCAGATGACCCAAGAAGTGAATCAGACCACTTTGTTTTTAATCTCCAAAATAATGGCATTAATATTGGATTAAATTCTACTAAATAAGAGCGCTCAGGCTTCTTTCAGCTAAACCAATTGAAATGTTGCGGAAGATTCTGGGTGGGCAGAGCAAAATTGTCAGTTCTGGAGGGTTATCTGATCTAGGACAGGATCTTTCTTATCATGGCTTTCCTTTTTGAAATAAGCAAGGCAGCATCTTGTCAGGTGCCTGGCCCAAGCTCCAGCAAAGCTAGAGGAAGATTCCTGTTGACTGAAATAAATTTTGCTAACAGTTGGATTTGGTCAATTTTGAACTGAGAATAGAAACTTGCAGAGAAGATGCTCTGGAATCACAGAAATGAAAGGCTTTGTAATCAGAGCTTGGAAGTGGAAGGAGATCTATGTTCCATAGTTTAAAAATACAGACAGCTGCTGATTCCTTTTTTTGCTATTAAAAACCCCACAATCCAAACGCACACACTCACACACACACAGAAGACATAATTCAAAAACTGGTCATTTCCCAGTCAGCCTCCTTGTAGAAACACTGAGGGAATGAACAACTATCACATCTCCCTAGATGTAGTATGCAATAGTTGGCAACATGGGGCCCTCACCTAAGTGGATGATGGGATGGTTGGACTTCAGATTTTGCTGTGTGGGGTGAGCAGGGGAAGAGATGAGGTACGGGTTTGATCTCTGAGTATTTACAAGCAGTGTTGCTTTCTACAACTGCCTGCTAGTTTCAGTCTGATCTGAAGCACACTGCCCTCTGCAGTGTCCCATTTGTTCCTGTGGGTGTTTGCTTAAGCCCCCAACAAATGTTCTTTTTGACTATTCGTGCTTTTTTCAGGGAGTTGTAGCTGATTATGTGGTGAGTCTGGAGCCTGAGTTACTTAGAAATGACACTGATTCTTTCATGAAATGCCCCCACCTCATCAAAAGTTGCCAGGGTTGGTGAGGTCCTGTGTCTCGCACTCTGCTGAGCCTGCCAGCGTAGATCAGCAAGGGTCACATAGGGTAGGAGGCCTGGTAATGCAGAAATCTGCATGTTGGGAGCCACACTGATTTTCCTGGCAGTGGCTTGCTGGCATATGTACAGGAGCTTTTGTTAGCTGTCAGCCTGAATGGAATGTCAGTCATTCCCTTGGAGCCTGATATTCAGATCACTGCACTCTGAGAGAGGGCTTTTGCCTTTGTCTTCATACAGCAATAACTCAGGTCTTTAAACTGGAAGCCTTATTTTTTGTTAAGAAGCCCTTGTGATATTTAGTCCTCATGTGATTTTCTTTTTCAGACTCTACAGAAAAGTTTGAACACTTTGCAACTCATATGCTATCAGGTTTTTTATGGGACAGTTTGGATCACTTACCATGCTCTGGATCATCTGTCACTTTTGCTGGCAGGAGCCAGATTTCCAGAGTGGAAGCGGGATGAGTTGCTAAGGGATGTCCTGTGCTCTATATCATTTCTGCATTCACTGATGTGCAACAGATTTATCTGTGTAGTTCAAGGCCTCTCTGTACCAGATGAGTTTGTACTGAAATCTAAGACCTTCCCACACGCTCTCCTGGAGAAGACACTAAGATTATTGGTATTCTTTTTAAAATAGTCTTCTTCTTCATCAGCTAATGCTGATTTTCTTCCCCTCAGCATCAAAGAACAATTGCTAACTGCGTCGCTTTCTTGCGGAAATTTCAAAGCAGTGTTGCACAGCATGATTCAGGCATGCACACATGGTAGAACTAGATAGAATTAAAGACATTTGTGTTTATCCAGTTAAACTACTGGTTCCTTTTCCTTTGACTGTTTTTTAATATACTGGCCACACATTGTCCCTGCCATGCAGCCCTCCTCATCATCACAGTCAAGCTGCTGAGCCTTTTTTTCTCTTCTGTTAAGCCCCTCACTAAATTCTGGTTTTCCTTCTACTGGAAGGAGATGCCATGAGCCTTGGTTCCTATCTATGCAAGCAAGTAAAGCTGATGTGAAGCAGTACTCACATAAAATAAAATCACTCTGTAGACTGAAGAGGAGGATGGAATCCAGTCTTCCTAGCCTCTCTCTGCTTCTTAGTGCTCTTGACACTCCAGTGTATGCTCTATTCCTACCCAACCTTAGTAAAGCTTGCTTATCTGGTCCCTTTCCATCACAGACAGCTGTTTTCCTCTGTGGCAGCCTCTTCCTGATGCTCTTGTGCAGTGTTTCCAGCTCCCCCTTCATCCCTTTCTGTGATTACCTAAAATACGCATTGCTGCAGTAACAAAGTCCATAGGTGACCTAAGCCTTGACATTATTTATAGCAAAGGTAGACACTGTCCTGCAGTACAGCTGCTCGTTGTCAGAGCTAGAGATTCTGAGTTACAGAGCTCCCTGGGAGCTTATGGTGGTAGCGGTATTCCCACATCAAGTGAGATCCAGGTTAGATATTGGAAGGTCTCTCAGGCTATGCTCTTGTGTCGCTGTCCTGCCTAGGCTGTCCTGAGAGACCCCTAGTAAAGGTGAGGGCATAGTCCTTCCACACAAATGCCTTCAAGAGCAGCACAGGGCTAGAAATCATCCCTTTAGTCACAGATGTGACGTAGCTGACCTCTCCAGGGTATTTCTACACCTATTTCACACAGATTTTCTTCTTGCTGGTAATTAAAACCCATTCCTTATTACAGAGCTTTCCCACACTAAAGCCATGAAGTCGACCATAGCATCTTGGGTTTTTTGTCTGCAGTTTGGTCATCCCCTTTTTTCTGCTGCTTCTCCATCAGGGAAGGTGAAAAGCAGAAGAGGACCTGCAGTCACTTGCATCTTGCAGGAGTGGTGCAGGTCCATTGCATGTTTCTAGGTAACTTTTCAGGCAGATGTTCATGAGCTCAGCAGTGGTGTGACTCTCTGTGTGTCTGTGTGTGTGTGTGTGTGTGTGCGTGTGCAAATCACCCCGATACTCTCTGAGGGCTTTCAGGAGGCCAACACTAAACATTTCAGAAGTTAGACCTCCTGCAAGATCCCTAAGCTGAGATGCCCAAAGCAACACTTTGCAAATTTCTTCTCTGGTTTCAGACATGACTTCGTGTTTCCCACTTTCAGTCAGCAGACAATAATTGGGGAAATACTGAGGTTAATGTACAAAAACACTAATCACAAATGTTACGTGAATCCAAGTGGTTGATGGAATTTCAGCCATTGACTATGATAACATGGGTAAGCTTTTGTTAATCTACAGCTGTTGTATTAACACTGAGCGATTTCCCAGTTCTCATTAGCAATATGCTTTGATAGGGGTAGAAGGTGTTAGCTGTAGTTTCCCTTCAGTGAGCTGTTTAATCATTGGCGCTTACTGGCAGTGGGATTTGGGGGACTTACGTGATCAAAAAGTGAATTAAGAGTAAAACAATATCCTCCCTCTGCCTTCTCTAGGATAGGGCACAGGGGAGGGAATGGGTTCAGAGCTGCTCTGTTTCCCCATTTAAGCAGCACTGGTGTGCTCCAGTGAGGACTAAGCAGGAAGCTGCTGCCTCCTTAGTCAAGATCTTCCTGGTTTTCAGGAGTACACTCACACCAGCTCTCCTGCAGATCAGCACATGCCAGTGAACTTGTTGTAGCATGTTTAGCCGCACGTTCTTGTTGGCTTACTGAGGTCTGAGCCAAAGCTTAATGCAGGTACAGGGAGGATTCATGTATTTCTTCAGTGTCCTTTGGTCTACTCTGTGGAGGCAAAAATACAACTGTGATAGATACATGGGTGAGTGAACCCTACACTACCACCACATTGCTCTCTGAGGAGATGGCAGAAGGGATTCTGCAGCCCAACCTTGTGTGTCCCAGAGCAGTAAAAACAACATGAATCCTACTTAATAAGTAATTCAAAAAGCACTTTCTGGTTTGTGAATCATCTGCATCCCAGACTTTCTGAGACTCTTGGATAATGAGACAAGAACAGTGCAGCTTCTGTAGTCATTTCTACCTGCTCACTGGGCTGCCAGCCGGCTCTGGCCCTAATTTTGAGCTGTTATTTTAAAATGCTCTCTGCCACTAAGCAATTCTCATCTAGAGATCTCAGACATGAAGTAATCCTCCCAGCTTTTCTATAAAAAAAGCCAACTACCATTAAACCTGTTTTACAGGTGGGTAGGCTGAGCTCCAGTCTGCCTGAGATCACAAAGTGTTATTTAGGTCCAAACTGCCTAGGCTGACACATTCCTGCAGCAGGGATGACCACCTTTCTTAGAGGAAAAGAGTGCCCAGGCGGAGAGAGGGCTGGCCTCTGTTTATGTACATGCTTTGCACATGACTGTGAGGCAAATAAACCTCACTGGCTGCATGTCTGGAATCCAGGTGTCCCTTGGATGAAGATGCAAGTGTAGGGTAAACTAAAACGCCGTGCTCGGCTCTTTGTGCTGAGCCATCCGGCAGGTGGGAATGCACAGATCTGCCTGATTGCTTATGCCTGAGTCACCTCCTTCAGCATTTGCCATTGCCTAGCATGTTAGCATGCTGCCTGCTGGATAATAAATGACTTCATCTGCTGCAGCAGTGAGGATACTATTAAAAATTAACCCTGGGAAATGGCCCTGCATATTTTTTCAATCAGAGCCAGACAAGGGGGAAGAGGAGAGGAATGCTGTTGAAATGGGATTTGCAGAAAAGGCAAGTGGTGAGTTTTTAGTAATGGGGATGTTTCAGGCTTCGGTTTAATCATTGCAGTTGTTGGCAATCCATGATCAAAATTCAGAGGGCTTAAGGCACTTGATGAAGTTAAAAGCAGTGCAGGTAGAAAAGACTGAATAGGCATTTTGCAGAGGAGGTCAAAGAATGGGATAAATGGAGATTGCTGTGCTGCCATGTAATTTATGACCTGTTTTCAGAAATAAATGAATTTATCACGTGCATATTATTACCACTGGTAAGGAATGATGCCTGTAGATGAAACACTTTCCAGTTTTGGTTTATGTATTGCACGCTTTTCTCACAGTATCACACTTAGAACCACACCCTACCTATAGCAGCATGCAAAGTATATTTACAGAAGTGAAGGATTTGTATTAAATATCTCAGGAAATAGAGCAACTGACAGACAGATATTTCATTTTCTTGGCTTCTCTTGCCTCCAGCACCCACACAGTATCCATCAAATTGTCTGGAGTCAAACCCTCACAGGCTGCATTTGAAGCTTGGGCAAGGAGCCAGGCTGGTTTAGAGAGCAAAGTCCTGTCTGTCCACACACACTTACCACTGTCTGTGTGCTGCAGTCTGGAGCAGGGGAGCTCAGCCTTAGGCTCAACAAAAAATACCCCCTTAACTCCCTTTGCATTGTTCCAAGAAAGGGATTTGGTCTGAAGCCTGCAGACGCTCATATTAATGATCCCACTGTTGACACAAAAATTGCACCTTGTTCTGAGACGTCATTCAGCTGGCTTGGGTACAGCAGCAAGCAGCATGTCCCATCCTGAGGGATGTCCCGGCTCCTTGAGCTGCTCCGTTTGTAGATGGTTGGTACCTGTGGATGGTCTGGATGGCAACACAGGCTGTAATGCCAGGTGCAGTGACTGTGCAAGCAGATCTGCCCTCTGGCTGGCATGCTTTTTTCCAGCAGCATATTGTAGCTGTTGATTTCACAAATGTACAGCCCCTATCCAAGGGCCAAGCTGAGCTCTGCATGTTTGTCCTGAGTCACCTGTTCATCTCCATGTGGCAAAGATATTTTAAAATGTTGGGCTTAAGCAGATACTATGCTTCAGCAGGAAAAATGATATAAAGTTCCTTCATAAACAGTGTTACAAATTTGCTGGATGAAAAGTACTCAGATATTGCTATGTCCAAATTGGAGACAATTCCTACTCTAAGATCTTTCCTTACCTGTGATATTTAAGGAACCATGGTTGAAATATTCCTCAGGCTAATTCCTGCATTTTATTTATTATCTCTCCTTTCTCTCTCCATCCAGACAGAGCTTTGTCGTTAGCCCTTGTCCCTGGTACCTGCCTACAGCTTTTGCTGCAGCCAAGCATGCTGCTGGAACAAGGATTTTATTTTAATGATTACTGACCATGAGTTACCACAACGGTTGTCATCAACACAACACCAATTTATAAACATGGTCTTTGTGGAGGTTTTGGAAAGCCCAATAGCTTAGAGTTAGTTTGGCACCTCTTTGCAGAGTAGATGGCGCATGTTGAAATCACTTCCTTTAACTTCAGTAGGTTTGAGATCACACCCATGGTGTGGTTATTTATTTCCCTCCCCTTTTCCCCCATGCCCCCAAGGTCTCTGTATTTCACTCGCCAGGTTGCCAAGGGCTGTGTGTGTTGCTCATGTGTTGTGAGGTGAGTATCTCAAGAAGAAAGAAGTGACCTGTGCAAACAGCTGTAGGCATATATCCAGCTGCCCAATTCTCTAGAAAAGGAAGTTGTGATCTATGCCTGGAAAATCTGCTTCCACAAACCAGGAGTTAGCCAGTAAACAATGAATATATAGTTGCGTCCTACACACTTGTGTTTCCACTGGCTTTAAAGAAGAATGAGAAGGAAATGTATTTTTAACACCAGCCCGACTTGCAACCTGATCTGCTACTGCAGGGAGGAATCAACTGATAACTTAGATATTAGCCAGCTACCAGTGTTTGGTAGACAGGATTACTTGGAATGTGTTAGTACATCCACAGCATGGCATAGGAAGTGGCCATTGTAGGGCAGGACAGGGGAGGCTTGTGTGTATTCCAAGGAAGACGGGTTGTGCCAGTGGTGATGTGTCAGGAGTTGTTGGGGGGACACACATTTTGCTTTGTCAAAAGTCCACCTCCGTTACTAACAATGGTGGGCAAGTCTGGGAACGAAAGGTCTTTGCTCAGACTGTGTAGGAAGTGAATGAAGGTGAGTCAGAGTACTACAGGAGCTTCATGGCTCCTACAGTTAACAGTAGTTTGTGGACATGGGAGGATTCCAATTCTGAATTTCTGTTGTCTTCTGAAGGTGTTTGCTCAGCCCAATGTACACCACCCAATCCAGGCACTAGGAGTTTCTATTCAACCCAGGGTCTCTTCTAAGGTGTTTCAGGAAAAGAGGATGGAGTGCTTAGCCAAAAGTGCAGGCATTCATGGCCAAAGAGCAGTGATAAAGTGCAGGTTTTCATGGCCAAAGAGCTGGCCTACAAGCACACCTGGAGTCCCCTGTAGAAGACAACATGCCATGTTCACTGCCATGTGCTGTCACCAGACAGTGGGGCTGCTGACAGATCCAGCCTTGAAAACAAACTGTCAAACAAGGCTTTTGAGGTAGGTGTGAGATTTGTGTGGACTGGGATGTGTTTTATGGTTTTCAATACTTGGGAACGCTACCTGAGCATCTGTCTGGGTCTCAGCCAGCATGCTGAGTTAAGTAATGAAGCTGAATTTTACTGGAACTTCTAGACAGTGCATAAAACATAGAGGAGCATACCAATAATCCATCTTTTCTCATCACTAATCTAACTTAGCTGCTGGAATGTAAGTACACAGTCCTTTTTCTAAGCACACATTATGCTAAATTGGAGCCAGGGCTGTAAAGAGAGTGTCTGGAAATCAGGTCTCTCCTGTCATTTTGGGGACAGGGGAACATTCTTCATTCTCTATGAGGATAGGATTCCTTCTGGTAGTCTAGAGGAAGTTATACATGGCAATGACCTAAATATAGATGAATCCCAAATTCCGAAGAGGCTATCCATGGAAAAGGCAACCTGAGCTGCTTAAATTCTAGGGAAAATCCCAGTATGGTATGGTGATGTGTTGCATCACTTTTCATTCCTGTATAGTATTTGCTGAACTTGACTCCAGGCTGCCTGCAGCAGAAGCAGATGTGTAGGGTCAAGAGTTCCTCTGACAGAGCAGAGAGGACCATTTTTGCCTGTGCTCAGTTCATTCACTGATGCTGAGCCAGAAGGAAGCACAGATCACCTCGTAGACTGTGGAGCTGAAACACCCCTGGGGATGGGCAAGGCACTTGAGGCAAAAGGGGCACTTTGGCTCTTAGAATGTTAGGTCAGGGAGCCGTGTCTTCCAGGCTACACGTGCTGGCCCTAGGATTGCATGGGTAAGCACAGGGATGCACAGAGTATACAGTGTTTGTTCCAGTCTGCAGAACTGTCTGGCCCCGTTTATCCACCTGCTGATCTCCTCCCTCCACATCTGCAGACTGCACTCCAGCCACCTTATTTCCTGCCCTGCAGGACAGGGATTTGTTAAGGACTTTCACCAGAGCTGTTGTCTGTAGCGTGGCTCGCAGTGGTGCTGTTGCTGTGATGGCTGAAAGTCCTGGTGTACATGAGTTGCATTCAGAGTAAGCTTTGAACTGTGCAAAGTGCATGCAAACTAGTGGTGTAATGGCATGCAAACTGGTGCTTTGACCTGATTAAATTTTTTTAAAGCCCCAATTTCTCCACTGCTTCACATCATATGTTGTCACTCATACTGATGGGAAGAGAAAATAACAACCCCTTTCTGATACGGTAACTTTTTATGGTGGCTTTGCATTGTTGGCAGAAAAAGCAAGTACACATTGGAAAGCTGCTGGTTCTCCTGTGAAGACAGCTAGATGAATTTCACAGCTAAATCTTGCTTGGAAAAACAAACCTAAAAAGCGCAGTGAGGCCGTAGGTTCCTTTACACTGCAGCAAGCAATGAAAAAGAACAAATGTAGCTCCTGAAAAACTGTGGAGAAAGAGTAATTTACTGTAACTCCTTTCCAACATCAATTCATTTTCCCCTTAGTTTAATGTTGAAAACAAAGTTGTAACTCAATCATTGACCATGGAATGCATCCCAGAAGAAATGCAAGGACCACCAACAATGTGGTCCAGGTGTGGATTATAAATATCAGGAAGAGACATTCTGTGTCCCAGGGGCATTAATCCTGCAGCCAGTGCTCTTCCTTTCATATTTCGATTTTAAACCTGCCATTTTTAAGGCCTCTCAGCAAGATCTTCTCTTGCAAAGGATTCCTACCACACCAAGCACGGTGATGCCCCTAAACTGAATGAAGCCCTACAGTGGTACTACAGTTGTAACAACATTGGGTTTTGTACCTAACAATTCTTTGGTAAAAATTACCATCTGGCAGCTGCAGAGAAGCTTTGGACTTGTCCCATACCGTGGGACAGGATACCATATACTAGAAAAGCAGATGTGTGCAGACAGCATCCTTGAGCTTTCCAAAACCAGGAAATAGTTTGACCCAAAAGAAACTAAGAAAGATAGAGGGCCTTGAACAGAGGCGCAAAACAATAATAATTTATACACAGGCATTTCAAGTTACCATTGATTCATCTTGAGTCAGGAATTATATAAACAAGGGAGTACAAGCATACTTCTCTAGCTCTTAGTATTTTTTTCTGATAAGAAGCTTTTGTTTCCTTTTTCCTGTAAAAATGTAAAGGGAGACAAATATTACATTTACTAATTTATTTACAACTTTTCATTAAAATTAAGGCAGAAATAGGAAATAAGCCCTTCTGGAATTAGGCAGTCCTGTCTCAGTGGCTCAAATATTAATACAGTGCCCTATATCACCTTTGCTACCTCATGTCTTTCCTCCCAATCAATCATCTTGACTGCACAGTAATGCAACTACTTCTGAGTAGAATCACTTGGTTGTGAACCAGAACCTGCTTTTCTAAAACAATAGTACAAAGGAAGGAAAGATCCCTCTGGTGTGGCGTCTGCACTGGGTATTGCTTGAAAGTAAGTGGGATTCCACCAGAGTTCTTCCCTCCCAGCAGAGCTAAGTCAGGGTTTAAGCTAATGAGATATCCCAACACAACTGAAGGCTGTCTTAAGCGTACCTTTCCTCTAAGAGACTCTATACCATGACAAGGTGTTATTTGCTGTTTTTATTGCCTTCTAGTACCCCAAAACCAAGGAGGGTGTTCACTTCCCTTGAGTGAGCATGCAGCAGTGAGAGGAGACAGGTTCTGTCACTCAGCACTGGCTCAGGACCTCGGAAGTGTGTGGTCACCTTCAAAGGCAACACATGGTTTCTGTGCGACTTTGGTGACATCAGTAGTTTGGTTTACTTGTTTATAGAAGCAAGGGCAACATAAAACTATGAATGCCCATCTTTCAGTGTGGGTTGAAACACTCTATAAAAACTGTTATCAAAAGTTTTTGCAGGTCTAGTTCAGTTTGAAAAGATACAGCTTTTTACAAAATGCCACGTTTCCTGATGAAGCTTTCCCTTCTGATTGCAGTTTAAATTCACAGAAGCCTGTGAAAAGGAGCAAAAACAAATGCCCAGATTCATTGAATCAGAGAAGATGTTTTATTAACTGGATTCTCTCATTGCCCTTTCTTTTCATGCCAGGTGCAGTGACAGCAAAATAAATTCAATTCGCAGACTCCTGTCGTCCTCTGGATCTTTGGATCAGTTGTTTTTCCCTCTCAGCCTCATTCATTGCTTCTGAGGATGAACTTCTAAACACCTGCTGTGGTCGAAACTGTTCTTACATCATCTCCTGAACACAGTGACTTCAATCACATGAAATCATGAGGTTAATGCCACAGTCGAGACTTCAAAGCTGTTTCTGCAGACGTGAGCTGATTTTTTTTGAAATGCTACGGTAGCAGCTAGTTCTTAACCAGTAAAAGAATTACCAAAGTTGTCAGTGTTCTGCTTATCATGCAATACAAGAAGATGGGAGAATGTTCTAGCAGAACTGCTGTCTGGATAGAGGTGGCAGTGCCATCGTATGAGCTCTCCACTTAATCTCAGACTGGTTTTGATTTTTGTCTTTTTGTATAAAATGGAGATGAATATCCTTGTTCTGTATTACCAACTTGAACCAGATGACCTTTAAAAGGTCCCTTCCAACTCAAGCTATTCTATGATTCTATGAAATTGTTAGTTGTGCTAGAAAAGGGATTCTCACAAGAAAAAAGGTGGTTACAGGGCTGACTAATGAGGGTAAGAGATCAGGCTGCAAGGGGATCTATTTTCAGAGAAACACTTTGAACCAATCTTTCAGAAGGAGGGAGACACTGATATATATCTAAATGACTCTGATGGGGTTATGTGCAATAGCAGAAAACTTTCCTCTGATCAGAAAGTCTCCTCTGGTTCTGCGTTTCTGAGTTGTAGTACAATGAAATTCTTAAAATGTTAATAATGCAAGTAGCAACAGCGATTATCTATTGATCAATAATATTAATTAGAGACTGGGTGGATTGGATGTGCTTGTGACTGAATAAAACCAGAAGAACAGACAAATCTCTTGTAAAATAAGAATCCCAAAGGAAAAGCATGTTTATCTAGGCCTGGTTTTCAGAGGAGGCTTCACCCAATTCCTGTTCATTTGGGTAGCACCAATATAATTAAACCAGAGTAACACATTTTGTGGAGTTCCTGTGAAGGTGAGATCAGAATCAGGTCCACTGTCTCCAGGTGGGTCCAAGGTATGCTAATTGTCATTGTTAAGATTCTAAAACTTTCTTGGATAAACTGAAAGATAACTTTTCTTTCCTATAAAGCTTCATGAATGTACAATGTGGTTCCTGGATAGAGATCCCATCAGCTCCACAGTTATTAATTTACAGGTTTCTCACTGACCTTAGCTCAGCTCTGGGAATGGTGCCAGCACAATTACAGTAACTCTGAATAAAGAGATATAAAGCTTCTGTATCTACCCTGAAATTGTGCCAGAATTTTCTCTTCTTCAGTGATGGAAAGATGCATTTCTTCAATTGGTTTCAAATAGTTCAGACTGCGTTGGCCATAAGTAGATTATTTCCAGAAAAATGAGGAAAAGAAGAGAACTACCATGCACATGTGTACATACACAATACACGTACTCCACAGATAATCTTTGGGAACTGTGTCCCAAGAAGGTGTATGTTGGGAAACTGAGTCAAGGTGACTTGAGCTAGTTACCTGGAAAAAAAATGGCAGAATTGGGAATAAAATTCCAGGGGCAGATGCTTGATTCAGTATTGTTTTCACTGAATCACACTACCTTCCTGGAGCACGTCAAGGCCCATTGCCTTCCTTCCTGTGAAGATGGGAAGCTGGATTGCAATGACACCAGGTGGAGCTGAGTGTGCTCATCACCTTGGAAAATCAGGCCCCTGGTGATTTTCTCTGATGTTAATTGACCGTCAGACCCTGCAAGAGGGGAGTCAACACATTTCCTGACCTAAGGTCTAAGTGTTTTCCAAACCCTACAGTAAATTGAATGTAGTTGCAGAGGAAATGCTGATGCAATCCAGCAGCAGCTGCTGCTCTCCCACATCCTCACAAAGGCACAGAACATAGGGGAGATGTGAGGGGGTGAGTGCATTCAAGTAGTGTAGTCAAAACCCCAGCCTCTTCTACGTGGCAAGCAGGACTCTGTCTTCCCTCCAGACCTCTTGCCTTCCTGCCTCCAAGAGAAACACTGCTAAGGGCTGCTCCCAAGAAAACGCTGGGTACCATCCTGAATGTAAACCCCTGAAAAAGCAGGCTTTTCATATGGGACCACTGAGCATACAATCACATCTTCCTGGGTGCCTGATTTATGAATCCTATATCAAAATGTGGAAATGTAGACATCTTCTAAGTGTGAGTCGGAATGGTAAGAGCTGCACTAGACTTGCACTCTTGCACCGAGGTGTTTGATAATGTCACCAACAAAAGTTGAACCACATCTGTTGGATCCAGATTATGATAAACTTCATTCTTACGTGTCTAATCTTTAGACAACTCTGCTCTGGAAATTTAATCTTTTAATCTGTTTGTTTTTTCGGGTTTTTTTTTAAATTCAAAATCATTTGGTGAAACCAGCCTTGTTACCTGCCACAAGCTGTATTTTTTGGTCTTTAACACACTGCAGGCATGTGGGATCACCTTTGTGCGTGATGATGTCATTAGTTTTTCATCGGCCAGCAATGGTTTTGGATGTTGTGTGGAACAGAGACGTCCCCAACCCCTCCTGCAGCCGTGAGATCGCTTGTCTCCCAAATCCCACACGTGGTCCTGTTGCCTTTCCCGTCCCGTTCCTGTCCTCAGTGCCGTGCCCACCCCCGCTCCCCCCATTTTGCTCCCGCTGTTTGCCTTGCCGCGTTTCCCACTCACACCCTCCTCTGCTCTTCCCAGCCGCGAGCCCTTCCCGGCCCGGGAGAATCTCCAGCCTCTCCTCCGCCCGGCGGAGGGCAGCGGGCGGGGCCGCTGCCGATGGGAGGATGGATGGGCGGGCCCGGGGGCCGCTCCAGGTGCCGGGGCCGCGGCGTTGCCGGGCGACGGGCGGCCTCTGTCGCTCCCTCCCCGCTGCTCTTCCCTTCGCCCCGCGGCCCCGGCACGGCCGGCAGGTAGGAGCCGGCCCGTGGGGAGAGAGGGAGGGAGCAGCGGGAAGTGTCTGTGTGTGTGTGTGTGGTGGACGTGGGGCTGAGTTCCCCTCCTTGCTCTGGGCTTGTGCACCCGGCTTTAAGGGGAGTTGAGAAAAGGCCGCTGTGGTGAGCGCGGTGGTCGGTGTGGGACACGCTGGACTGGAGCGGTACACGCTGGACTGGGACACACCTCCAATGCGTCCCACCAAAGCATGTGCATCACTGTAGCAATCCAGACAGTGTGCAGGTGGAAAGCACTTGAGGTCTGAGACTATAAAGTCTCTGTTTATGTCAGTGTTGACAATGAATCTGGGAGATGTAACAGCGTGTTTAAATTTTATGTTTTGGTGGAGCTCTGAGGAGAACAAAGTCGATGAGTAAATAGTCCCAGGCAGAAGTAAGTTGTAGAAGTATTCCCAGGTATTTCAAGCTGAGAGAATGTGGCTCCTCCATGCTGCCTCCTCAGCTTCTCTTGAAGGCCTGAAGAGACTCGCTGTTGCCAACTTACGTGCTTTAAACTTTGTTCAGCTTCTTGCAGAAAGGGCTCAGGTGTGGTCCCTGTCCAGCTCATGACCGCTCTGTGGTATGGAAAATGATTTGGGGATGAACTTGCTGCCAGCAAGAAACTCGCTTTACCCACTCACAGTTTTTAGCAGTCAGTAATTAGTTAATTGCATATCTTCAGTTCTCTCTTTGTCCTGTAAGGCCTGTACTATCCTGGCTCTGCACCTGTCTTCTGTAGCTATCAATTCCTGATATAAATGTTCCTGCTCACCTATTATTTTCCATTTCGACTGCTTTTACATGGCAACATTTTCTGACAACTGATACAGGGAAAGTATGCTAAATGTTGGCATTAACCTTTTATCCCATGCTACCACAATGGCAGTGTTTTCTCTAACACAGAATCAACTTACTCCTACCAGGAAATCAATGTTCTTTTTGTTCAGTAAAAAACTTTTTTTTCCTCAACTATGTAGATTCTTCTCTATCAAGTCCTTCAACTTCTCATGGTCTCTTTGGGAACTATAATGAGTTACACTTTCATTAAGCTCTTCTAGGCTCTACTGCTTCATGTCCTGTTCCACTTTTAAGCCCTATTGAGCATGGACTTCTGCTGCTACAGTGTATAAAGTACTTCTCTTTATTAATTGTTAAATGCTCAGATTCTCTTGGGTTTGTTTTTGGTTTTTGTTCTCTTGAAGATTGTGTTCTTACTGTTGTTTTAGCAGGACATGAACCAATTAAATAACACTATGAACACCTGTCAGTCAAGATAAATGAAGATGAACGGCTGTGACTACTAAATTAAAATCTGTAGGAGAGGAATGGGAAATGATGCAGAACAGCAGTGGCATTGGAAGAAAAGGTAAAGTAATTTCAAATGTACAAATGATGGAAAATGTTTCCGAACTTTTTTAAAATTACTCTTTTAATTACTTTTTAAAATTACTCTCTCATTTAATGGTACTATTTTTCTTCGTGTTATTTTTTTCTGGTTTCAATTTGCCTAAAATCTTGGAGTGTTCAGGCATGTCAGATCTCAGAATTGCTGGTATTAACAGGTTTTGTTGTGGAGGTTGTGGTGGGGTTTTTTTCTGGACGGTGTGTTCTTTCTCTTGCCTTTAACACTGAGAATGACTATGCTCTTGTGGGTCTGACCTCTTAAGGGATTGATATGTGGATACATCTATCCGTGAGCAGCTCAGTTTGTTATTACACACTGCTGTCAGGAAAAGAACAGGCTCTGCCCATGGCCTGGGATGCCATCAGCCTGTTCTTACACAATTCAAGGGACCTGATCCTGTATAAAACAGGGTGCAGATTCCATGCGAGACCAGATGCAAGTTTAGCACTGGGCTGGAGTGATATTATTGATGATGATGCATTTGCTTTTCTAACTGAAGTTCCTTAGGGGACGCGGTTAAAGAAATCACATTTATCCTCAATGTTTGAAGTAGTATAAAAGTGCACCAGCATAGTAACATTATGGAATAGACCATAAATTTGGGATTGCTACGTTTGTCACTAATGGGAATGGATCAATATTTATTTGTGAGGAATTAAGAAGAGGTTATTTTTTAAACGGGAAAATTCATGAGCTTTTCACAGAATTTAATTATTTAGCTATATCTGCATAATTTTATTTTACTAGTGTAATGGCTAGTGTTTTTATACCTTCTATGGGTTCACATGTGGGCTTGAAAAAAATTGGAAGCAAAACCTATTTTATATCAGTAGGGTCACAAGTACTTGCTATAATACAAAACAGAAGACCAGATTTGCCATGGCAGATGCAATAAATGCTAACGTGTCTGTATTAAAAGGAAAAGATTGTGGACTCTGGCTAGTTCAAAGAAACATTATCTGATATTAAAAAAAAAATTCAGAAAGCACACGTTTCTTTGACTAAAGCTTCTTACATCTGGAAGCAGTGTTCAAAGTATAGCAAACTGGCTGTTTATCTTGCATATTTTACATCTTCATTTTTAAAATAATTTTTAGAATGGAGTTCTAAAACTACTTCGATTTTCTTTTTTTTCAGTGTTCCTAACATATATAGTGATTGGGCATGGGTTTGCTTTATTTTAATGGAGTATCTACCCAAGTTCGAAGTGGGGAAAAGAAACATATATAGAAAGAAGGGGCTTAAGTAAATTATTGTTACTTGGGAAAGAATATTCAGCTGTTGTGTTTGTTATCTGAAAATATAATCTTGCAGCTGGCCAAACAGACAAACAGTGTTAAAACTTCTGAGAATAGGAATTGAAAACAGTGGAGGTTCATGAACTGTCTCTATGGCCATATCTTGAATCTTATGTGCAAAGCTGATCATCGTGGAGGGTAAATGGCAGAACTGAAATCCTTTCCATGAAATGCTTCGGAGAGAAGAGGAGATGAAATTAGATGATGCAAAAGAAAGCTATAATTTAATGAATGGCATGGACAGTTGGATGTATCCTCCATAATTCTAACTGCTGTTGACCTAATTTCTAATTTTAGCCTCCAAGCAACCTACGCCTGTCTTCCACAATTTAAATAAATACAATGCAAAAATGCGCTTTCTCAGTTTTTAAAACTGCTTCCTGATAAAGTTTCTGTGTCTTCTTTAGTCATTGGATGACTGTTTGTCCTGTCTGGAGACATGACAAATAATTGCTTCCCCGTACACCTCCCCAGCTGTTGAACACAACTCACCTTTTGGACTGGGGAGGTACTGATTGCCAGAAATTACAGCAGCATGCTAGGGGAAGGATCACTTTGGACTATTCTGCTTCTGATATTGTTTTTAAAGGATCTGTTTCTGACTACAGTAGTTAGCTGGAGATCTTCCTCAGCCCAGCAGGACAGTTATAATGCCTCCTCATCAGTAGCCCAAACTGATTTCCCAAGGTCCTTTTCACTATGAGTCTTCTGCCCTTGCTAAAATTTTGGCAATGTCTGTTACTAAATAAGCTTCTGCTCAGTGTTCTTCTACAAGTTCATCTAGAGTCTGTCTCTTCTTATACAATCTGTCCCATGTGAACAACACATTGGAAATTAGAAACTTCCCAGCCGTTTTTCAAACGGCTTTGCAGGCCAGGACGGAATCTCTTGCTTCAAATAGCTTCATTACCAAACAAAATGGACTGAAAATTGTTTGAGGATGACCAGAGTATGTTGAAACTCAGAAATGCCATATATGATGCGTTTTCATCCTGCATAGAAGTTTGTATTTCAAAAGGGTCATGAATGCAATGCAATAGTAACTGGGATAAAAAGGTCTGGTTTTATTGTCCTTTTCTTAGGTGGAATCTGGAAATGCTTCTGAATGGTGGATACTTAAAAATGCTGTGAAGACCAAAACCGTAGAGTTTTTCTTCTCTGCATCTTTGGACTGTCACTCAGTTCTGAGTCCATGGGTTAGAATATATTTGTTCATCTTGAAAAGATACTGATTCTGCAAAACCTTGCTTTGCTTATGTCCTTTCTTAGGATGTCTAATTGCGTGCCTAGCATCTGAATTTTTGAGTAAGTGCTGAATTATGCCTTTTAAATGCAAGGAAGGTAAATACATCTTCCAGTGACATCTACATTTAAGGCAGGATCTGTGTTTGTGACAAGCACTGACACATTGATGTCTGTGTACCTTGTCATTAGCTATCCGTGACAGGACCCCTCCATAAGGACAAGAGGATTTTAACTAGACCAGCCTCATTTCTCCCTTATTTAACTGTTGGATAAAAGCTTGTAGCAGCTTGTGGCCATGAAGGGCCAAATTTGGTTTCCTGATCTGTGGCTACCTTGATAAAATGGTGAGGGACTTACTGTTATCTAGTCCACTGAAACAATCCTAAGGGCATTTGGCAATCTGCTGAGGGTGAAAGCGTAGGTACCTTGGAGCTCTGTTTTTCCATAACCCTTGTTGTTCACCGGGTATCCCCACATCCTCCTCTCTGCTTTGCTTTTCTGGGGCTCGTTGTGGGGACAGATAGCAGAAGAGTGTCTTGAGTTATTTTCTTACAGCAGGAAGCTCACTTATATATGAAAAAAAACCCTCAATCTGTAGCATCTTGCAGTTTCAGCTAAGGATTTAGATAATCCATACTCATCTGTAGCCACTGTTTGGAGACTTGCACTGCAGAGAGAATCAATGAACATTTGTAGCCAGACAGAAATTGCCACTGACCACCTTCCTCCACAGGACTCTAAGAACTAAAACCAATTGATTGGACTTCAGTTTATTTTTTCTTTGACATGTAATAGAACATATAATTGAGAGTGATCTGCTTTTATATCCTGCAGTGAGAACATTTTGTTGAGGAATGATCTTAGAGCAGGTACTGGGTGTGCAGCTGCAGTGGGAGCTGCAGGGTGTGCCCTGGGTGGGGGATGTGGTGGGAGCCCCAGGAAAGGGGCCATGACCTGGTGCTGACCCTTTGCACAACAAAGGGCACAGGGACCTGTGGCACCGGCCAGGTGACCGGGGACTTGGACACAGCAGGAGCCAAGGGCTCAGCAGGAAGACCCCAGACTATCACAGGCATGGAGGGTACGAAACCTGGGGATTCCTCTGTTGAGGGTCCCTCCCCAGAGGCACCAGCTTGAGCAGTTTTTGTGTCACTGCACCATGATTAAATCACTTAGAGGATCCAGACATCTGAGACTGCTGTGGGAAACTCAGGGCTGAGCCAAACCTTGTCTGACTGTGTGAGTGTGGGGTGTGCAGGGGCCAAGAGGGGCACCCATGGGGTCACTGGAGCTCCTGCTGTGAAGGGACTTCAGCTCCAGCAGTGAACGTCTGGGGTGGTGGGAGTGTGACTGACAGAGTGGCTCCTGGGTGGTCAGACAGGGAAGTTTCCTTAAAAATTTGGCAAGCTAGCTCCAGAATTTTTTAATATACGGGCATTTCCAGCTCATATGATAGAACATTTCCTATCACCCTGCTCAGCAGGATCTCAGGGGGAGAGTATTACATATGCAATTGTAATTATGAAATTATTATATTTATATATCTACATGGAATCTGTAGATATATAAACGAGAAATGGGTGACATTCAAAGGCATTGCCTTTTTATCGTTACTGTTATGTTTTTAAAGACTATTAGACATCTTTTATCTCAATGGTGTCTGGGTTTGTAGCATGCATTTTCCTCTCTGGGATCACTGCTTTGAGTGACAACACAGTTTGAACTCAGCTCTATGCATGGGAGAATTACAAAGTCCACAGAGCTCCCAAGAGCTTTCCCTGAGGAGTCTGTGGGACATGGACCCCAAGGCTTACCTGCCGTGGTTGTGGTAACTGTAGAGCAGGATTTATATTTAATAGCAAAGAACTGTCAGAACACTCTTACAGCTTTTAAAACCATAAATAAGGAAGGTAAATAAATGAGATGAATCAGTGCATTTTCTTTCTGTGCACATTTGGATGCTTGAACCAAGGCTTCAGATTGACTGAACAGTTACACAAAAATATCATTGTAAGCATTCAATTAATTCAGTGTCATTAAAGTCAGTGAATTTTTAATTATATTAAATGGGATATTGTTATCTTAATATTTCAGCTTTCTCTTAAAAGCTTTTTTTCTTTAGTGGGGCACAGAAGTGGAATATTTATGAATGCTCTTTATGGTGTTTACATGATCCCTTGATATTAAAGTAGCATTACTGAAGTAGTTGTTGCCTTGTTCTGCTTAACAAAACCAGAAGATTAAAATCAGACTGTTTAGTCATACACACACACACAAAAAAAGGTCATATTAATAACAGGACTGGTGTTTTATTTTTCAGCTTTTTAGAAGTTGCACCTGCTAAAATAGACTGATGTGTTGCAGGATGCTTTATATTACATGAATGTTGCAGGAACTGTTTTTGCCATTATGGGTGGATTATTGTAACAGTAGTTTCCTGATGACATCATAGTAAATTCCAGCTGCCCAAACAGTTATTTTCCAGAAGAGGTTATCTGCAGTGCACTTGCGCAAAATTACACTTTAAAAGGGCACTCATGGTTCCCTTGGGACTTGTAAACCAAATGTTTTGTCAAATCCGTAGTAAATACAGAATTCTTTGTTTTCACTCTGTGTCAGTGGTAACAGCATGGGCACCACTGCAATTTGTGATTCTGAATTAAACAGACAAAAATTATATTACTCAAGACAAGAGAAACGGAAGTCTGCAGTGCAAGCTTCCTGTCATGAAGGGATAGACAGCACAGTGGTTCTCAAATGTTTTTTTTCTAGACAAATTTTTGGCTGGTGACGTACAGATAGGGGTGCAGAAGTTGCAGTACCCCCACTGAAATGGCACCTTTCCTGTCCAGTGAAGGCATGAGTAGCCACAGAGCAGGAGAGGATGCTGGTTGAGAAGCTGGACTAAGGCAGTAGAGATTCCATTTTGTATGGGGTGTTAATGTATAGAGGTATATGCCTTTCCTAGAGTGAATCTCGATTAATTGCTGTTGTTTGGGTTTTTTTTTTTTTGTTTTTAAACAGTAAGTTAATTGCTTGGACAAGCTCTTTAGGTAATGTTGTGAAGGCTGCATTAGAAATTATCATGCCTACTCACACAATTCAGAGGTTCTTTCCTGGTCTTAAGAAGTTGTAATTAATATTGAGTCAAACATTTCTGGCAATTGCTGAATTTGAAATGCGTATTAATTTATATTTAATGAAGTATACGCAATCCTATCACTGACTCTTCGATAAATCTTGTAGCAGGAAAATAAAACCTTGGCGTCTTACCAGTTTGTCAGACCCTAAGAACGTCAAATAACTGTTCTCTGCCAATTTCTTTCTAGCAAATTACAGTATTCTGAGGGGATTTTAAATAACATGTGGTTCCAAGGATCATTTAATTTTAATAATGGTCTTTATTACTGGTATTTATATATGTTGAAAATGCCCTGCAGTTTTTAATGAACTGTCACAACATGTCTGTGAATTGAATAGCTTACTATGATCACACACACTCACTTGGGTAAGGAGAGTGGCAGCAGTAGATAAAGTTGGCAGATTAACTCCTTGTAGATCTCAAAATCTTCCATCTCACTGCTTTGCTCATTGATTTCTCCTGCACTCAATGGTTATTTGCTTCTAGTTATCCACACATGTAAGAGTCTGCCAAGTTAAGACTTTTGATGCAAATCCTGCAAAAACTAATTTGTTGGTTTATTTCATTCTTTTATTCTTCTCAGTATTCACATGCACTATAAAACTCCATTATTTTCCAGCCATTTTCTCTTCCCCTGACACACTCATGTGCTTCCTGGCATTGCTCTGCTGTCCCACGGGATTCACTGCAGGTTTGTGCTGGGTGCAGTTAGGTTCCATCCTTGCAGGTCCCACAAAGCAGGAATGGTTCTATTCAGCTCATAGATCCAACATATATCCAATGCAGTCATCTTCTCCGTGAAGGAAATTTTCAGATTTGTGGCTTTTCAGACCTCTTTAATGACAACAAAAGTCTTTCCAGTCCCTGTAAACTGTCCCACTGAGGCTAAAATTAGTTTGGGTCAGCGTTGGTTTGTCCTGTTCATTTGGCAGAGCCTTAGGTTTATCAGATGGACCTGATGAAAATAAGCAATGTGACTCCTGTGTCTCTAGAAGGACAAATGTTGTGCCAGGCCCCCTTCTTGCTCCTACACAGTGCTGGAGATTTCAGAGGTTCATGGATTTTACAAAAGATTGGCACCTCACCACTAGACTTCCTGCACTCTTAATTTTTCTACAAACTCACTTTGAGCATGTTATTTTGATCCATGTTCAGGAGGAGATTCTTTCTTCTCTGGAGAAAGCTTTGAAGTGATAGAAACGTGCAAAAAATGAGTTTTGCTTGCTGACAATAATTCAACTTGATCCCAAACAATTTGTAATGAAGATACTTTTCTCCTCACTAATCCGATGTTACAATAATTACAAGAGCAGATCAATAGCAGGAAGTATAAAACAAAGTATTACTTCAGATATTAAGCCACAAATTGATCTCCTTGTCAAGCCTAAAGTAAATGCTGTATCAACACGTTTCAAAGATTTGAGGATGTTCTGAAATGTGATGGTGATGGCCCAACAGAGGGAGAATAGTAATTTGTTTTATGCAAGTGTGTTAACACTTTGCAGCCCAAATCTACAAAATCCTGCTCTTATCTCATTATGTTTTGCACTCACACATTACATCAGTGTTCTCTGACTATTGCTCCACTTGGCTCTGATAACATACAAGATTATCTCTGGATGATAACAATCCTCACTTGAATTAGAAAGAACCACCAGTACTTGCACACAGTCCAACACAAGTCTTGTGCAATTGGCAAAGGATTCCAGAACTTATGTGACAGATATTCTACTCCAAGACAGTTATTGACCAAAATAATTCCTTCTTAGGAAAATAATGACGACATCAGAAGATTTTCATATCACAGAAGGTTCTTTAATTTTCTTGGATAACTGATGACTCTTGCAACTCTGTACTGGCTAAATCATCCTGACCTGTTCTAAAGAAAGTAGAGGAAAAAAAGTCTGAGAAATTCTAGAATTCTTTAGAAAAAGAAACAGGTATTAGAAATTTATGTATTGTAACTTGTCTTCTAAAATGCAAGAAACAGTGTTTTTGAGGTCTGTTTTCCCTCCTAATGGGCTGAAGTATGAAAGTTGTCCTGACACTGCTATAGGCATACTGAGGTTTCAGATGCTGCAAATATCACTACTCAATTCCCTTTATGGTGGTTCTTTTATAAGCTAGTGAGAAAGATTGAAAGGAGTTGTGTGACTCTGAAGAATTTGTGTTGAACATGTTTTTTAGGCATTAAATATTCTGTGGCTTAGATGTAGCACATTTGAGCAGCCAGCTTCTCCTGTAGGAGTGCTTGCCAGGTAGGTGCAGTGACCTGGAAAAAATAGGGTTTGCTTTCTGTGGGCTTCTTCTGCCCTGATGAGTCTACAGAAGGAGCACTTAGGAATCTCAGGGTTTGGTTCCTCCCTTCCTAAGATAGGAGATTCTGCAGGGAGAGGTTTGGTGTGTCATTAGGTTTTCGTTGCTATTTTTGTTTGGCTAAGGGCTGCTATTTTTTTCAGACAGTACTGAACCCTTTGAATTTCTTGTTCTTGTGCAAGTGAAGAATTTTTACTGGACTTGAGTAGTCAGAGGAAGAAGTCTTTTTGATCCAAACCTCTTTCACCTTCTACCAAGTCAGTCCTCTCAAGAACAGATGACCAGCTGAGCAGTCAGAACTCCTATTTGTCCTGACAGAAGTTACTCCAGTGTTTAACTGTTTATTGGTATGAGGAGGAAGGAAAGTGGTAATTCTCAGGTCTTGGCCACCACTGATGCTTTGTCAGCCAGTTATGATTAGCTTGATCATTTAATTACTTTTCCAGCACTAAGAATAAATATTGCTTCACAGTGGAGAACAGAACAAAACTGCAGGTGTCCCTTCAGCAGAGCAAGATGGCTTTTCTCTAGTCTAGCCTTTTGTTGTTACAGCAGTGTTTCCAGCTGTGACGCTTCCTTGTTGCCAAGTAGTAGTAGATGGCTGTATAAATCACAGTAATGCTTGTACCATTTGCGTACAGCCAATTGCTTTTTGACTCTAACGAGTGTACATATGCTTACTCTCATATTTCAAAGTTAATTGTTAATATTTCTGTGAAAGTGATATCTTTGGGAATTGAAGAATGACCATGTGTGAACTGCTTCATCTTCAAACTTTGTATTTCATTCCTCACTTGAAGCATACACAGTTTTATTTAAATTGTATTTTTAATTTATTTTCTCCAAGACTGTCTTCAAAACTAGAAGTCAGTAGCCATGGCCTGCCTAACCTAGAGTCAGTAACAGTGCTGGGATGTTTGATTTAGGACAGCAAATATAGACAGGTTCTGTCCATGCTACCTGCAGGCAGAGCTCAAAATGCTAGAGAGAGGTGGCGGTGTGCCTTGGTGCTGGCACTTGCAGTCTGGAGTCCAGCAGAGTTTTGCTGACTGTGGTTCATGTTTGTCGAGAGGAAATGGGTAGGTAGGGAGCCTGAGTGGATGGGAAGCTCACTGACTCTGGAGAAGGATGAGTGGAGTAGTGAGAAGGCTGGAAAGGATTAATGCCCTGAGTTGTTTCTTCTCCACTTTCTTCTTTGTACAGAGCTGTAAGTATGCCTAGCTCTTGTATACCTGCAAACAATAATTTGCTCTAAAAGCTTACACTCAAAGCTCAATGAGGTGTGGGACTCAGGTAGCTCTTGAGGGTGAAGAAAAGGAAGAATATGTGTTACATAATGCGTGGCTTTGGGTTCGTGCTGATTAAAGAAACCTGCATCTCCATAGGCATTTTCTGTCTTGCAATAGGAGTCAAAATAGATTTTGCTGACAGGAAAATAATAAATATGGGTATAAAAATCACACTGCTTGTTACCCTTTTGTTCAAAGCATGTTGAGATGGACCTGAAGTTGAATCCTGACAGAGTTTCTCATTCGGGCTCATCTGCAGACCAGGAGACTGATTTGAGTTGGCAAGGCAACCCAAATCCCAGTCCGCTGATTAAAGATGATGGAGAGCTGCTTATGGACGAACATCTTTCCCCCAGGAAACTGGTGAGTAGACATCCAACTTTTTAATGAAGTGGAAGAGGCAAACTGGCATATACAAAGCTGTATTAACCTTCCGACTGCTATTGTACTGATTGTGGATTGTTGCCTCTCTGACATTTAGACTTCTGTGTACAGTAGATTCTGTCTTGTGAAAGTATATCAAATGTTTGTCCTCCTTTCACCTTGTTTCATATCAAAAGTATTCCCAGCATGAATGTCGCTGTGTTTATTGCCAGGATTCTTGAAGCAGCGTGAAGAAAAGTGGAGGTAGCATAATTATAATCTACACAGATCTCATTAATGCCATCTGGAGTACCTTGAATCCTAGCATTAAAAAAAGAATTTACATTAACCTTGTTCTAGAGATTGGAGATGTAACTTTAAAAGCACTATTTTTTTTCCTCTGCGTTATTGAAATCCTCTGTCCTGCTAAGAAGCCAATTAAAATACTCTGCAAATGATAGAAATACTTTCTATATATGTCAAAGTGGGTGGAATTTCAAAGCGTATTTGAAAACCATGTTCCTTTTAGACAGGGGGAGATGATTTTGGTGTGCAGCCTGTTGAAAGAGAGTAACATGCTGAAATCTTCATGAAGGAATTAACTTTGTGACATATTTGTGAAAGAATACTTGGTTGCACACTGTTGTACTTGCTCAGGGCTAAGTAAGGGTGAAATCCTGTGGGAGGTAGGAGCTGACCAAACAACGTCACTTTTCCATGCTAAAGGAAGGGAGAGTTGAGAGCAGAACTTGAGGAGGGAGGCCTTCTGTGTTGCAGACCTACATAAGAGTCTGTCTTCTGCTGGGGAGCATTTGTGAAAGACAGATGGAGCTGCCAAGGTGTGATTCAGGTGCTCCCAACAGACAGGATGGTGATGGCAGTGTCCATAATCCCCTGTATATCCACTGCACCAGTGCAGCTTCTGCAGGGAGCATATTCCAGCTGTAGGTTTACACCACTCCCTAGCCACTCCCTAGCCACTCCCTAACTACATTCCAGTCACCATTTTGACCATGTGCTGTAGATTAGAACTATTGTTCCCTTATTAGCCAAGTCTTTTAGTGTTTATAAAATGACTGGAGATGCAAAGATCCCTTTCTGCAGAGTGGATATTTTAAGCATTCTGGAGGAAAATTGCTACATGGTTGTATGGTCTATGCCATTCACTTTCCTGTGGCTTGTGAGAACCTCTGACCACTTCTTGGTCTTTTTTTAAAACCTGGCATAGAATTTGACCGGTCTAATGTGTTTGTGGCCTACAATACCCTGTATAAATCTGATTGGAACCTCTCAGGTTAGTCTGTATTGTTAGGGCATGAACCAAAGCCCATTAGAATAACCAAAATGGCTCCCCTCTGATTCAATCAACTCTGAATGAAACCCTTAGGAAGCTCTTTCATTGGCGTGAAGTTCTCTTTCTCTGCTGCTTTAGTTCACAGCAAATTGTAAGCAGAAAAGTCTGTATAAGGCAATGTTACCCACATCCCATGAAGTCGCTGTTTATTATTTTGTAATTTTTAAAAAATGCAGATAAGAAGTTAAATAATTGAGTTTTGCCTTTTTGAGATCGTGGGTTTTAACATTTGTAAGGAATCTCATTTCAAAGATTCTTTTAAATGGAAGTACACTGTCTTGCTAACTTTTCTGCACACAGTTATTTCCTGCCCTGGAACCCAACATTTCTGTTGGCATAGCTGGGATACTTCCTGCTCAGAGGAAAAACTACATGACATTGTCAAGGAAACATTTATAGTGTTTATAGCTTGTTTTAATAACATACCTAGTCTATCTATTCTCTGACCTTTATGTTGATCAAATGGAAACCACTGCTGCCATAAATTTACTTCTTCTGGATTTGCAAATGTTCAGAATGTTCGAACATTTCATGTGAAACAAGTTTTCACATGCATAATTCTTTAAGGACCCACATGCCATTGACAGTCAAATGGTTTGAAAGGTTGTCTTGCTTAAATCATTATAATTGCAATATCTTTTTGATTGTCTTATTGTTGTGAATATTTTAGGAGTTATTGATCGTATCAGTTGAAGTGCTCTGAGAAGGAAACTAATAGACTTAAAATACAGGCTCATTAAAGTAAAATTGTTTTATATTCAAATAAGGGCATGGGCCACACTTCTGCAGTGTTGTGTAGGCAATTTTTTGGACACCCGATGGATGTTCCCGAGGAAAGTTTTTGTTCTGAGATACATACTCAACTTTACTCCTTGTGCTAGCAATGGTCTGTCTTGTGCCAGTGGTGTTTAAGTTTGGGGAAGCAGCAAAGTCTAGTTGTGCAGAGTCTGTGAAGATTGGGCACCTTGAACTGCAGCCTCATTTCTGCCTGCACGTTTGGCTCATTTTGCCCCTTTTCCAGAGGGATGGTTGTCTATTTTGTAGTGAAACCATTAGCAGTCTCCATTAGCAGTCCACATTATTAAGAACTCTCAAAAACTTGTGACACTTCTGTTCCTTCACTTCTTTTATCCACTCCCTGCATTGTTTTCCTCCAAAGAGAGGAAAGTTTGGCTTAGACTGATTTTTTTTTTTTTTTTTTTTTCCCCCCCCCCTTTCCTTTTTGCCATCTTGGACCATGTAGAACAAAAGACAATTTCTACAAAACCATTGGACTCTTGCCCATTTTCTTCCTCTCCATAGCAGATCCCCTCACTTAGCCTTTGTGCTCATTCACCACAGAGTTTGTGGTCTCCTGTAGCCTTGTTCCAGCATAACGTTCACTTCAAATCCTGTATGAGTCCATATTTCCATTATGTTAATCACATCTTCTAGTTTCTGCTTACTGCCTGCTCTCTTGCTGCACTATCATGTAACATCCTTTTATATTTGAATGTTCTTCATCCAAGCTACAGGTCAAAAGCTTTTGATGCAAGGGTTGGTGTCATTTGATATCATTTTTATTCTTTCTGCTAGTATCAATATCAATTTTCTGGTATTCTCTTTAATCTTCCTCTATATAAATAGGCATTCTTGCTTTTCCATTTGTACCTGTCCTATTAATATTTCCAGCTCTTTATTTCCCTAGTTATTTTCCTATTAATATTTCCCTGCTCTGCCCATTCTTATGCATGGTTGTCAGATATTGTAGAATACCAAATCTATGAGCAAATTCTCACTTCTTTCTGAAAACTGGCTAACACTGGGCCATTAATTTTTAACTCTGTTAGGGCTGCGACACAGATTTTTCATTAAACTTGGAGAAACTGAAATTAAGGGTACCACCTGTCTTTAATCACATTTTTATTTTGTTCTATCAACCCCCATCCTCTCCCTGCTGTTTGCAAAGGATCTTTTACTGACTCCCACTAAAAGCATTCCACTTCTCTGAAGAAACTCATTTTACAAGGTCAAATGATCTTCCAGACATTGTCACATTATAAAACCCAATCACGTTTGTGTGTGATCTTTAGAGAAGAAAGGAAGTATTCTCTAATTTCGCTTTTTATTGATCCTGCTCCAACTAATCATGTTTTCCAAACTCAGGAACACGTGTTCGGAAGTGGTGTTTAGTTTTGTTGCTCAGGAGGTTAGGGTGTATTTCATATGGTATGCACTCATCCTCATGGGAAAAAAAAAATGCTGGAGGGTCCTGGAACAACAGATTGGATTCTTGCTGAATGGCTCAGTTGTTTCCTTTTTCTTTTGCAGAAAGTTTTCCTCACGGTTGTAAGATAAATGGATTTGAGAAAAAAACTGGACATCAAGAAAGTGCAGAATCTTGATAAATTAGGGAGAGTAAGGGAATGGAAGTAATGTTCACTTCAAATCCTGTATGATTCCTGTATGACTGAATTTAGATCTGCTGAATCCTTCATTAGAAATGTATCATATTTTTTTTTAAAGTTGAGGAGTCCTCTGGAGGTCTGCCAGTTTGATCTTGTGCTCCAAGCATAGCTAGTTTCAAAGTTAGATCAGATTGCTCGAGGTAGCAGATAGTAGAGGCAATACTGTGAACTGGAAAGAAAGCCTCCTTTAGTTTCAGGGCTTTCCTTTCATATGTTCTTCTCCTAACACTAATACCTTTACAGTAGTGAAGGCTTGTAGTTGTTATATTAGTGTTCGTCTGTTGGATTAGTGTCCATCCTGCTACTTAGATGTCTGATGTTTTACATTAAAATTTTCACATCAGGAAGCTTTATATTTGTATGCATGCACACACATGTGCATGCTTTTATATGAAAAAACCCAGATATTCATTGACTTACAGCCACCAATGCTTAACTAACATAAAATGACATTACAGTCTTGACTTTTCCTTATTCAATGACACAATCTTGAACAATGATTGTAGCTACTGTCTGCACACCAAATTCCTAGATAGGAAAAAGAATTAATGTTGGGCTATAACTTTTTTTATATCTCTGTGAGGGAAAGTAAATCCTTAAAACAAAGCTAAAGAAAAACTGAATGTCTATTATCCTACCCACTCCTGACCTGCACGTTAATTTGGCACATAGCTGAAACTGAGTTTTTTTCCTCCTACAGAAATGGTAAAGGCTATTTCTGGGAGATCAGTGAACCTCCCATCTCGTTTCTGGTGCCCTACGTGCATGCTGAAGTTTGCAATAGTTAGATTTCCCAGCAACTTGCAACATCAGACCCTTAATACTGGTTTAAAAAAAAAGGTGTCAGAACTGTGAATCCCCAGCATGAGTCACTGAGGAGCTGAACTGCAGATAGCAAGACTGGGCAAGGGCCTGTCCATATGGATCTGCTGGCATGACTTGGGGGCTTCAGCCCGAGAATGAAGACATCTTTACTAATGCATCCACCACTACTTAAATTTCATGTTTACTGCCCTCATCTATGCTTCCCATATAAGCCAAGAAAATCTCTTTTTGTAGCACCTAGCTAATCTCTTCATCTGAGCTGAGAGAAGAATGTGTTTATCTGTATATGCAGAAAGTAGTGAAATACAACGAAATATTTTAATTATGGGCATCTGCAGCATTTAGCCATTTTGAAAGGAAGCTTGCATGTGGGACTGCAGAGAAGTTCTGTTCCCTTTCATTGAGTCACTTAAGGCCTATTAATTTGCAAATATTTTTCTTCTTAGAATAAATATTTTGTCACACTTTTAGCAACTTTTTTTTTTTCTGTGAAGGAGAGATTATACTTGAGTTGGGAATCTGAAAAAAAAAGCAATAAACACATGAATGGACATGAATCTAGAATTTGCATACAGGTGTAGTATTCAAAGAGAACAAGCTCACCACTCAGGAATTCCTGTCTTAGCCAAATAAACCAGGATCAGCAAAATAAATGCACAGCTGGAAATATTTCTCTGACAGCTGCACGCAACTTGTTCTTCAGCAACGTGCCTACTTTTCTTAGAGTATGTGAAAAATCTAGGGAAGACAGAAGACATCAGTTGTATATGCCAGTTTTGACTGAACAGATATTATTTTCCAATTAAGGAATTTACAGATGGTTGCAAGTGGGACTTGAACTGGATTTCCCAGCATCCCCAGGTGACTGCTCTGCCAGTTGGAAAGCTCTGCAAGCACAGAAGTATTTCTCACTTGCAATTTTCTACAGAATACTTAATGGCTTTTCTTGTCAGTCAGAGGAGAAACTTTCCAAACCAGTGCACAGTCCCCAACTGGCCAGACATTTGGCCAGACATTTTGCATGGTGGGAATGGTTTGTGAGACATCATAGACTTGGTTCTTAAAATACTGGCTAAATCATTTACCAATAGCTTCTGCATAATATCATGAAAAATAGTTTTACTCCTATTTTGAAGAAGGTAAAAGAATGTAAAGTGAACTTTGTCTTTGTTTTACTTTCCCTGTATTCAAAATATCTTCAAAGACTTGTGCAGTGCTTTCCATGCAGTGCATGGAAATATGTCCTTTCAAATAAACAAATTTACAGTGGAGTGTAAAACTTTTGCTCAGAGTCAACCTTTCAGGCCACCTTCTTGAACATCACATGCCAGAAAGATTTTGGTGTTTGGTTCTTTAGAAAACATCCCCCTTCTCTGTCTAACTGATACCTACCTTGCAGGGCTCCAGATGGGTGGCAAGCAGAATCCTCTCTGAAGACCAACAATCAGCCTAGAATTATATTGGTTTTTTCAAGGTAGTTTTGATCTAAAATAACTGTGACTGTATCCAACTCTTTGCCTAGAGCAGATCCTTGGTCCCTTTTTGTTTGCCCTATGTGGAGGCTGAGCAGCTGGAAACAGCCAAAGAAACACCTAGATGGTACAGCATCTTCATGTTCCTAAGCATTCCTGGGGCACAGGCAGAGACATTCTGTCCCTGGCTGTCAGAACAGCCCATCAAGCTATGGGCAGGCAGTCATAGTGAAGCCACAGTGGGACACCTCTGAATTAGGGCAGGAGCCTGTCCTAGACCTGGGATGGCCCTAGGAATGAAGAGACACAGAGCACTGTAGCATCACTTCTATCCACATGGTGCCAGGCATCTCTCTGTCCGAGCTGATGACCCCTTCGGTGTGTTGGGTCATGACTTTTTTCCTCTTGCAGCAAAATTCTTCCTAAATATCCCTCCTTTCAAATTTTGATGAAGGTTCCCCTGACATTAAACAACAGCATAAAAAGAAGATCCTGCTAAATACATTTCATCTTTGCTTAAGTGTTTCCACATCCTTCCCTAAATGTCCCCCATTCCTGGTGTCAGAATTTTAGCTGTGACATGAGAAGTATCACACTTGCAGGTTCACCAGCATGCCAAGAATGGTGTCTGGAGAGTGGTAATGTCCTAACTAACAGGAACAGTTCCCCACGTATCCTTCTCTTGAAGTGCCACCCTGGCCTTTGCTTGCTGACTCGCTTGCAATCAACACCTGGGGTCTCAGTGCTTTAGTGCCTTTAAATGAGCTCATATCCCCCACCCGAGAGCATTTCTCATTTCCTTCATGTACTACACTATCTTGGGCATCCCACAGCAAATTGGTTTCAAGCTGTCCCAGCATCTCCTCGCCGTCAGCAGATGGAAGGACAGCGATTTTCACAGAGACTCTTGGAAACGTGGAACAGGGAGGTGGGCACTGAGAATACATGGAGTTTGTCGCATCTGGTTAGCACATGCTTCAAGGCAGCTATCTATAGTTCAAAGAGCTGGTGATGACAGCCAATAACCCTTTCCAGCACTGGAGTCACAGTTCTGCCTATTGCAGTACAAAAATACGGGTGCACTAAGCAGCTCATCTCTCACACAGTGGAAAAAGTACAGATAGTGGATCCGGAAGAGGAAAAGGAGGATGGGGGATGACAGTGGTAATCCCTGGTATGAGAAAAAGGAATAGGGAATCCTAGACAAGGACAGACTATAACTTCATGCAGGTTTTATACTTGGATTTTGAAAAAAGGGAGCAGAACTGTGAAGGGAGGCTGTCTGGAATACAGTGGGGGAAGGACAGCATGCAGGGAACTTGCAGACAGAAAAGTAGAAAAGGACAAAATAAGGAGCAAAGGCTCCTTGGGGTATCAGGACCTTTTGCTACTCAATTGACAGAGTGTGTGACCCTAAGCTTATTACTTGTTCTGAGGCTTCTTCTTGTTCTGATGTAGGCTCTTAAAACTATTTTGATGGGGAGCAGGGAGGTATTTTTCAGAAGCTTCTTCCTTTAATGACAGTGAGCTTGCATCCAAATCCAGCAATCCGAGTGCATGGTTTTCTGCCAGGACATCAGCTAGCTCTCATTTCACACATAATCTCGTGCTGTGTGACAGACAGTGTCATCTGCTGAAAAGGGTTACTGCAAATGTGTCTTGCCATGAGGGATCTTGTGTTCACTTGGAGGGAGAAAGCAGTCTGTAGTTGATAAGCTTGCTGCCTTTGCAAGAGCAAAACACATTTTGTGGTGGCTGCATGTGGGGATAGAGTCTAGAAGCTTTCTTATGTTCAGCCTGCTTAAAATGACAGTTTAAAAAAATAAGATTAAAAATAATTTTAAACATAATGTTTTAAAGATAGTTCAAAAGCAGTTGAATATATTGGATAATTCTGTTTCTTAGGAGTACAAGTCAAGACCTTATAAAGGGGGACAGTTTTTCAAGAAGGAATGCTCAGCTTTTTCTGGAAATCATGTCCTTTTAAATTGCCATCTCAGTTACACTCAGACTGGTTTGGGTCCTTTGTAAGAGGATGTGGAACCATCAGAGGAAGTTGCAGCCACTTGTGCACAATAAAAATGTTACCTAATGAGCATGAATGTTGCAACCACCGTTTTTTCCCTGCAAAATTAACTGGATATTCTCATGATTATTTTTGGTTCCCAAAACTCCTAAGCAGGGGTCATCCTACACATTCTCTTCTAATGAATAAGTTCTCCCTTATTAAAAAACCTAAAGAATGTTGTAGCTTTTTAATAGTGAGAAAATTTGTCTTCTGTACATGGAGATTACTGAATGACTTCCTGCCTTCACCTTTAATAAAGGCCCAAAGGGTTGGTGACTATACTTTCGAGCCATGCTCTTGGTTGCATCATTGAGGAGGAAACTCTGATTTCTTTGAAATGAACGTGTTCAGCCCCACATCCTAACTCTTTTGACACAGAAAGGTGAAAATTTAGAAGTTTCATCACTGTGTATAGCATCAACTATTTCAGGCAGTTAGTGTGACAAATAAACCTTGCTTTTCATTTCTCAATGATTGTTTCAGGCTCCTCCATGAACCACTAACCCATCTAGGAAGAAAGAATACCATTCTTCTGGTTGAATTCATGCAACTAAGCTGATGCACAGGAGGTGGTGGGATATGTACCCTGAATGAGGGAAACTGGGAGGAGAGAAACTAGATCATAGCTGGAAGAAATAGGGGATGAGAGCAGTGGTAATGTGAGATTGCTTCAGCTCCTTGTGAAATTGCAGCCTGGCATCTTAGGATTTCAGAGTCTTGCTGTAGTTTTCACTGGCACTCATAGAGCTTCCCTCTCTCCTCTGTGTATAGCTTCTGCTTGTTTTATTCCTCCTGCTTACCTCTGCCAAGGCAAAATGTACGTGTATGTATCAACACAGACTTTAGGATATTAGAAAAGAGTCTGTATTCTCACACACAGCCTTGCTTGATGCGGTGGTTCATCCAATTACTACAATTTTGTAAAAATAGTGGAGGATTTTGAAGATCTCTATTTGCATTGCCTAGACATTTTCACAGGAATTCATAATTCTCGTAATCAGTGTAGTCTGCTTTCAGAAAAGTGAGCTGCTTGAGCTAAAATCATGTTTCCTTCTATTGTTTTGGGTTAAAAGATAAACTGTGTGTTTTGTTGAGTTTTACTACCAGCACCTTTTGGATTACAGGTGATGCTTAAGATTAACACTTTCTATCTGCTGAGGATTAGAGCAAGACTTCTGCAAATCTTAAAGCATGGACATACTGTTTAAATGAAGCTAGGTGGCATGTAGGTCTGTTGTTGGTTTGCAGCTTGAATGTAGCTCTCAGCCTTGACCCTTTAAGCAGTGTATCAGTTTTGGGAGACTAGAATATTTTGGGGCTACAAGGAAGAAAGGTCTTTGAATACTACGTTTATTTCAATGTGATTGCACATCTAGCCATGGTGACCTGAAGTGTACGTTGACAAAACACTGGTTGAAAGCCTTTCCACAGCTTTTTGCTGCTGTGACATCTGGTTTATTGCATGAGAGTACACATATATTTTTCCTTATCTTTACAGAAAATTTTGGCAGGGGTAGATGATCTGCAGCAGGTGAAGGCCCTGGAGATGCGAGTAGACACCAGAGAGATCAGCTTGGGGAACTTTGGTAAGAAAACACATTATTTTTTGCTCACTGTCTTGAATTTCCCTGTATGATGTCTTGACTGGGGACTTACTAACCAGCAGCCAGTGAAAAGTACCGTCCTTCTCAAGAGTTCTTGAAACAGGATCTCCCTGGTGTACCTCACGCTCTTTGATCTCTGTCTTCTTGTGTGAGGCTCTGAATAGGACTGGAAACTGGCAATGGGATGAGTGACATGACTTCTGTCTAAAGCCAATTAGTTAGAACAAATTTTTCTTGTGTGATATGCTAGGCCCTAAACGAGCATTTACTCTTGTCTCTAGTGAAACAGGAGCCGAAAGTCAGGTTCTCTCCATTGTGAGATTTCCCTGTGACTGAGGAATTGCCAGTGGTATCAGGTGGCTTATGCTTCCAGCAGCCTGTCTTTGCACCCTGTACAGCCTCACTGAGCTGTGCTGGAAAATGAGCTGGAGGCAGATCCTGTAGATACATCATTTCGATGAGGCCCAAACAGCCTTAACACTTGTCATTATTTTTATGTCATCATCACTGCACCAGGGAAGTGAGAAGTACCAAAGGAATTCCTTCTATAGCAGAGTTAACACTGAGAATATAAAGCTTTCCTTTTTTTTCCGGTACTTTCAGTTATTTTCTGTCATGTGGATTCCTACCACACACAAGTCCATCTTCTGCTACATTGAAACTGAGTAACTACTTCAGGGTAATATTTTCTGTGCTGAAAAAGAGTCCTGTCCCCAAAACTGTGTGCTGGTGTTTTCAGTCAGGAGTTAATTTTTCGTATGCAAAATGACTATAATGTAACAGCTGATTGGCTTTAATGGGTCTTTTGATGTCTATTTGTCAAGAATGGTTGAGCAGGAACAGTGAAGGGGGCTTTTGTTTTGTATTATATAGCCCCTTTGTATTGGTTATTCTGTTTATTTCATGAGTTAAGTCTCTTTCTCATAGGCACTTGATAATTTAAGGTAAATTACATCCATTTCTTTCAGAGATCATAATCTATTCAATCATGTTTCCTCCAGTTGATAAGAAAATCTCATTATGCCATTTCTATAATGCTCAAAAGTGGTGCTCCCATTCCTATGCCATTTTACATTAGCTGTGACAAGCTAGCAAAATGTTTCACCTCCATCACTCTCTACTTCGCTTTCCTTTCCATTACTGGAATAAATCCCTATTTCCTCTCCATGGTTAGGCTTTTGCAGCCTTTACAGAATACAAAATACAGAACACTACGTCCATGATGCAAATAATTTCCATCTTGTTTATATCCCACTGTTCACACCAAGAGTTGGCCCTTGAGGGCCATGAAAACCAGCACCTGCAGGTCCCCACTGCTTTTGAGAATAACAGAACATCAAGACCATTCTCAATTTCCTTCAGGGTGTTTTTAAGGTGTGTTTCTGTGTTTCCTTCCTGTGAAAATCTCTTTGCAAATGTCAGCAGGTGGCTAGGGCAGAAAGTTTGCTTCAGTTTCTTTCCATTTCTTTCACATGGCAGATGATTTTTAGGCACATGGAGTAAGGCCTAAATTTTTAGGGGTTTTGCAGAGCAGTTTTCACCTCCACTGTGAATGGTGCAAGCAAGATTGCTGTTGAAGGTGTTTGGCTCATTGCCTGCTCCCTGCCGGCTGCCTGCCCCTGGAACTGTGCTGCTGACCTGGTCTGTGGTCACAGGGGTCTGGAGAAACAGCCTGAGGAAGAGATGGGAAAGAACCAGACTAGATGTGATGACAGAAGTTCCAGTGTGACAGGATGTAAAGTTTTCCCCCTATTAGGATAGTCAAGCATTAGGAGTATCCGGAGAGGTTTGGAGACTTCATCCTGGTAGGTTTTTCAAGTGGATGAAGACCTGAGCACCCTGGTCTGATCTCACAGACAACCTGGCTCTGAGCAGGATGCTGGGCTTGAGACCTCCGACTGTCCCCTCCAGCCTGGACTGCTCTGTAATTTGGTGTTTCTTTCACATTTCAAACCTGGCTAATGAGCCTTCTTTATACACATATTAAACCACTTCATCTTGCTTTCACTGTATTCCTTGGTTGTGGAAGGTGGTTAAGAGCATCTTTATCATTGGCAGATTGTTTGGATGATCAGTCCACACTCAGTAAACAATATTGTTTTGAGTGGTTTTATGTGTAAAGATAAAATAGGCCATGCAAGCTCTTAAATGGCCAGGTGAAAGTGTTAAAAGCTACAAGACCACACATAACTCTGAGTCACCTGGAACCTTACAGCACTCCAAGCCCCAAATTTACACCACAGTTTTCACTTGAGAAACATTTCAAGGTTCACAGCTTGTGTTACAGACTGTAACACAAACACTCAGGGCCTAAAGGTTTCTAGAGTGATTTAAAACTTGTTGCTTGATGTTTTTCTTGAGACCATTCCACTTTGGGGTGTGCTAAACTTTAAAGCATCCTGTTAACCTTGCCCAGTTTGTCAGGTCTGCCTCTAGAAAATGGCATGACATGGCAGGGAAGAAGAGTTACTTTTCTTAGGGACAAGGTGTGGGCTCACACATGAAAAGACTGATACTGAAATATTTTCATGTGATCAGTTTTAAAATTAAGGAAAGGCTTCATACCAGAGCGTAAATCTGAATCTTTGCAGGGCTTGGGGTAATTGCTGAATTCTCTAGCTGTTTTCAGTGCACCTTGCTGAGTGACAGATGAAATACTGAACTCCCTGGCAAGTCTCGTATCCAGCTTTGCATATCTTGGAGTTGATTTCTGTGCTCTTCAGTTGCATGTAGACCTCAGTTCATATTCAAACAGAGGGACTACTTCCTTTTCATTAGCTCATCCCTTCAGTTTTGATTGCTGACAGGTATGGAATTGCGTTCATGACCGGTTCATAGAAATTCCTGTTGAAAATAATGGTGGGATAGAGTCATTTAAGACACTACATAGTCCTCTTATTTCTAAGTAATTTTAATAGCTCCAAATCAAGTTACCCACAGTGCTGTTCGTTGGTCCTTATTGAATTGTTGCCTGCTGGTGGCCAGACTAAGTTGATTACGTGTCTGGAGACTGCCACTTCCCTTGCACGTGTTTTATCAAGGCAAAGCTCTGCCAAGGATTCAGAAGTAGCCATGTGCTATTTCTCACACAGGGTCATCATCTCTCTTTCCTCTTGCCCTGTTTGTTGGCATTCCTGGTGCAGAGCCAGGACACCTTTGCTGGCAGCCAGTGTGGCAGCAGCAGGTGCTTGCACAGCCAGGGAGCAGCACAGAGGCTGGAGGAGCGAGTCTGGCATGAGTGTTCCTGCCCAGGATGGTCCTGCTTTAGCTGGTACTGAGAAACTCACTGAGCAGGGCTTGGACAGGGTCTCCAGGAGTCACAGGTATATATGGGGCAGTGTGCTTAAGTTAAACCCTGCACTGATGTGTTTTCTGCGAGATCCCCATCTCAGGTAGCTGGACTGCAGCTGCCTTGGGTTTGCCTGAAAGGGCTGTGATCTCACCTCCGGTTGTATTGCCCAGTTCACCCCAGAAATGAGCAAAAAAATGCGTGTGTAGAAGTAGCACCAAAGTGATGTATCTTACTTGATGAAACCCAGCTCAAGTGAACTAAACAGACTGTTTCATTTGCACGTCAGGTTGCTCTTGCTAGAAGAGTACAGCCTGTTTGCATGTGCCTGTTTTGTGTTGTAGGATCAACAAAGCACCATAGTTGCCTGATGCCAAGGCAAGCATTTGTCCATAATTTCTTTTGTTTCTTTTTCACTAGCCCATGTTCCAAAAGACACAAGAAGTCAAGCCATGATGATTTTTTGTTAACAGTAGAAAAACAAAGATATATGATGCTACCTAAAGAATACTTCATAATGTAAACAACAAGCGTTAGAAGTGTTGTAACTTGTAGAATATAATAAAACCAGTATTTTGGCTATTTTCTCTTTACTCCTAGTCAGTTTTCTAAATGTCACCTGCTGTACCAAGGCACCTTGGACATTGCTACCCTGCTTGTAAAGTGCGGCCCTTCAGGCAGTGTTGTTCAGTGTGTGTGTGTGTATCACTTTTATTCACCTACCTTGCACTCTGATTTCTTTCTACCCTTCATTTAGTTCTGTTCCACTGGTACAGTAGAATAGTTTAGTACATTGTTGGTGGTTAGTAGTTTCAGAGCCATGTAACAAAACCTGTCTTTAGTGAAAGGGAATCGTAGACAGATGAGATAACAGTGCTCATCATTCTGAATTCTTAGCCTTGTCCTGCAATCATCAGCATTTCTGTGGACCATTCTTGTTTTTAAAAATCGAAATTACACTAAATTATACAAAGGAAGGCAGTTTCAGAATAAAGAATCTACTGCCTGTACTTCCAAAATTAATATAGAAGTTAATATTGTTGTATTTTAGAGTATTTTTATATGTTAGTATCATGTGTCCTTGCTCTGAGGAAAGATGCTGTGAGGGTTAAAATTAAGAAAATTAGAAATACATTGTTGCATTGGGATAAGTATCTTGTTTTGTCACTTCATTTTACAATTTTCTCTTCTTAATTTAATCTTCCAGCCTCTAATCTATTTATAAGAATTTGTGGCTCTAAAAACCAGCAAAATCAATGGGACAATGAATTCTTAGCACCAAAGAACAACTTCATATCAATATGAAACTTAAATGAGGGAAGAACCTGCAGACTTGCAGAAATACATTGCAGAATACTGCTGGCAGAATTTTGCACCACCACACATTGTATACTTCCATTTCAAGCTAGTAAACCACTCATTAAAGTGTAACACTTCACAAGTTCCCAGGAATAGATTGTGCCAAAATGCAAAAAATATCTGAGATGGAGGATCAAGTTGCAGTAATGAAATAACCAGATGTGAAAATTGTATCATCAGCCTGTCACTCAGCCTCTTTGGATCCTTTAATAGTTGCTTCTTTCCTGAATCAACCCTAAATGCATTCAGTGGAAAGCTTTTCCTTGGGCAAGTCTCTCCATTTCTCTTGACTCCTCAATCAAATCTTCTGCTTAACACTAGTCCTTAAATTTGTAGCGCTTTGCAGCAGCCTTTGCTTGGTAACCCTTTTACCTCTCTGACTGAATCCATGGCAAGTTTATTGCCCACTTTAGAGCTGAGACTGGAGAGGGTACTGCATCCTCTCATTTTTTCCTTTAATACTTCAGGGGATGTCATTTAATCTCTCCGTCCTTGTCAGAAACAGGATAGAAATTTTTTAGACTCTAGATTTTTTTTTTTTTGTTGGGGGGGGATTTTCTTAGGGCATTATTTATATCCTTGTTCAGTAGCTAGTATGACTGCTGTGAGTAATTAACAGAGATCCCAATATTTCGTCTGCCAGGACTCCAAATTATTTCATTGCCATATATATGTATAAATGTATAAAACTTGTTTGACGTGAGAACACATACCCTGAGGATGAGGATTATGTATTCTGATTTGTGGTCCAATTTTTATGGATTGTGGAAAATTATTTTAAAACGGCTAAAAAAACTGCACGTGTGTTTTGAATTTTTTTGTATTTTCAAAAGTGCTTTGCAAAGACATGAAGTTAAATACTTGCAGTACAGCATGAAGATCAATGTGTGCATTATAATCACTCAAAAATAATATGAGATGTAGATAATGCTTCTATTAAAACATGGTTTGTAAAAATGTTTTTACCATAAATGCTCTTGTTCTGTTTGGGGAATGAACAACATGACCTCCCTTGTTTGCTTTTGAGATCCCACTCCCCCTTTCTTTTTTTTTTTTATCCTTTGCAAAGCACTGGAATGGTGTCCTTCTGGACATTGGTAAGTCACCCTTGCCAGACAGTGATTACTCAGAGAACTCATAAAAATATTTGCTGAGAACACATTTTAATGTTTCAGCTATGATTCAGTTTGTCTAAAATTGGTATTACTTCTACATGGTTGCATGTTATACTGGAGGATGCTCACCAGCCTTGAGTAAACTCTGCTAGTGGGAATGGGTAAACATTCGCTACTGTCAATAAGAAATGGTTTCTGAGACTTGAGCTTATGCCTGAAATTATTCTGTAGCTCAGAGGGATTTGGTGTATGATTTTGATTCAGAGATACCTTTAGAGTGAACTAAAAAAAGGCAAATGTCTCTCAGGGATAGAAAAAAACCCCATTAATTAAAGTAATAACAACAGAATACTGAGGGGTTTATAGGTGTGAAACTTGTACAGTTCAATGGTAAACAATTGATCATATCCAGAAAATTAAAAGGAGAAAGCAATGATTTGCAAAATGTAGTGTTTGGGGGACCTGTGAACTATAAAAGATGATGTTGTGACATGGAACATTATGCATTTGTTGTTTGATTCAAAGTTATATTTTGGAAAAGTGTTACTTGGCTGTGTATCCAGGAAGTCCAGCACTACTTGCCATTACATAGGTCATGGAATGCTATACTCCAAAGTATCCCTTAGCTCTGCAGAGTATCACTCAGTTAATAGTCAGTCAGGATAGGGAATCAGACCAAAGAAAACAGACACCTATCAAGCCAGTTTCTTTTGTTGTCTGTCTGGAAAGGTGCCATATCAGAATTTCCAGAGAGGGGTTCAAAAATTGTAGTTGGGTAGTCATGCAGACAATACGTATATGTTTCAAAAATGCAAAGGATGAAATATTTTTTGAGTGAAATAATCTCACTGATTTTCTTAGAAGAAGTCCAGCACTGGCCTGGCAGAAAGAGCGAAAAAATGTGTGTAAAATTAGATGCTTCAACTTGTAATTGTCATAAATTTCCTTTACTCTAATCCCAGGTCGGCAAAGTGATTCTTTATTCTGTTCCCACAGGTGTGCATCTGCCTAATCTGAGAGAACTGAAGTTGAACAATAGCTTGCTTGTGTCTGTGAGGTAAGAAATGAGTGATTCTAGGAAATAAATATAAAGAATAACAGCCCTCAATTTTATTTAAGTGGTAAAATCTTCATTTGTGCTGCTTTCATTCCTTTGATTTCTCCATGCTATGATAATGGATTAGGTCATGAATATATGCTCCACTACCACATAAGTTTAAGGACAGGACCTGATGTGGAATAAATCAGTGTAGCTGCAACAGTGCCAATGAATTAGCCCTAGTTTGCCACCAGGGAAGTTCCTGCTGTGCTGAAGTCCATGGAAATTCATTGCACATTTGAAAGGAGCTAAAAATTCCCCTCTTATCTATGTCTAGGTGCTTGGATTTCAGAGTGTTTCAGCCTTTGGGCTTTTACTGTGCACAGTAGCCTGTTCTGTACAGGTCAGACCAGTTCTTCAGCTGATGAAAATCACTTTGGCTTTATTGAAGTCAATGGAATCAGGTTTATGAGAGCTGCTCTGAAGCCTGCATGTCTCTGGCTTGCTGAGCTGCTTGAAAATGTCACATTTTCTCCCAGACAGCTGGGGAGTTGGTTGGTTGGTAAGGTAGAAGTGAAAATCGTCACAATGAGGAGGCAGAGCTGTCTTCTCTCTCCTGTGCTGATATCTGTATTACCCTTGCTAATTAATGCAAAGTGGAAAAGTACAGTTCATATCAGAAAAGGGCTGTGTAAAAGGCCTTGTTTTAAACAGGACTGCTCTCTGGCTTTATATGGCTTTCTGCTAAACTAATGGGGAAAAAGTAGTGGGTTTGCCAATTCTTGTTGAAGAGAACATTTTCCCTCATAAGAAATGGCAATAAATTCTTCTTGGTCTCTCTAAAATATCTAACGAACTTCAGTTGCTACACTTAGATCTTATTTTCCCTTGTTCTGGTGATGAGATGAAGTATCTGCAGTCTAGATTTTGGTTTTCCCACCTTCTAATCCATAACATGTAAACATGGTGATTCTACATTGCTGCAATTATTTTAATAGCAACTGACGATTGTCATAAGCATGAAATTGCTCCATTATTGCAATGGAGGAGTAAGGAGTGGGTGAAAAAAATTAAATTTTGACAATATTAAGAGATATTTTATTATATTAAAAAAAAAAATTAAAAGTGTTTTTCAGTTTGATCCGTTAAAAAAATCCATATTCTCTTAAAATGTGTCAGCAGAAAACATTTTGATCAGTTCTGTTGGTACTGAATATGAGAATGCAGTTCAGGAAAACTAAACTGCTTGATTTATGGTTTTAGCAGGATTTTGTACCTCTGTGTTCCGAGACTCTAATTTCTGTCATGAAAAGTTCTGGCAAACCATTTTCTTTTACCTGACACCCGTGTGGTCGTTGATACAGGGAATGCTTGGTCACAAGTTGAGTTTTGATTTGACCTACTCTAATATAAATATGTTTGGGCTTGGATATCAAGTCTAATATTGGGATGATTCCCAGGCACTCCAGCCCCAGGAGAAGCTACCTGCTCCTCCTTCTGTGTGCCAGTTAAATGCAACTGTCAGGGAATAGGTAAAGGAAGAAGATTTTGTTAGCTCTCCCAGAGATGAACTCAGTCTGTATAATTACAGCAGTAGCTTTCCTTTATTAATTTCTGTCTTTGATAACCTGTCATTGAGAAACATGGATCATTTAAGGGCACATCCCATGCAAGCACAGCCTTGTACTTGAACTTTATTTTTGGATGTCTGCATCATGTCAGTTTAATGCCCATTAGAGCAACATTGTTGCCACAGCAGTAGTGATGCCTGCTATACCTAATGTAACATAGCTACTCCATTTTAGAGGCTGCTGCCATTTACTCCAAAATTTAGAATCTTAATTTCTGAATTAATCTTGTTGATATTTGAATTCTGTCCAAAAAGTGATTATTTTGTTTTGTTCAACCAAACCCTTGCAAATGAGGCTTTTGAGGATGACAGAAAAAAATGTTCTTCCTCCTTACTAAAAGTAATTCCCACAGTTTTTGTCAGCCATAAGGTCAGAATCACTGTGGTTGTAATTTGAAAATGGGCATCAGATAATGGGAAACATCTTGTAAGGAATGACTGGAAGACTGGTTTGTTTAGTGAAAAGAAGGGAAGGACAGAAAAGCAGAAAAAAGATAGAGGGTGTTTTGTGTATACTTGGGATGCTAAAAGCAGACATTCTTTTCATTCTATTTTATGTGATAAAAACATATTCTGGTGAATCATTATGAAGAAAAGGCTGTCAGTGTGCATGCATGAGTGGGTAATAAGATGGGAAACTTTGCATTTTGTCACTTTATTTTTGTTTCACTTTGTCTTGCAGAGTAGGATTACCTAATTATTTTAGGATGAAATGGAATTAAAACTGTTTTTTCTGTTTTTCTCTTTTTTTCATTTTAAAAATGGGAGAAAGAATTACTTGGGTTTTTAAAAATGGGAGAAGAATTTACATGGTAGTAAACAGGACACAGGGAGATGTCAAAATGAAGATTTATGGTCCTGACTTCAGTTACTGATGTTTTTTGAGGCATTTAGTCCTGTCAACCTCATATAGAGACTTAAGTTGTGAGGATGCTGAGGTGTGCATTGCCATGCACTGTTCAGTGGAAATCAAAGGAGTCATGTTCTGGCAGTGAGGAATCAAAGTATTCTTATATTACAGTTTTCCATGGGAGAGCAAGGCTTGCTAGGTCAGTGAGTTTGGATATTGGCTTCTCCTGGTAGCTCCTGAAGAAGTTGTGATTCCTTTGATGGGGAACGTGGCTGACCTACTTCAGTTGTAAATTTTCCAATCTTCCTAAAGCTTGCATTACTTTTGAATACGTGGAACTTTGAAAGGATATCATTATCAACTATTTAATTTAATCCAAAAGGAAAATATATCCAAGTTTATTTGCAGATAATCAATCTTGGCGGTTGAAAGGGAATTTCTTTTTTGGCTGTTTCTGGGTTTCGGTTTTCTACTGGCTCTTTGCTAAAGGGAACATCTCTGAAAAATCCAGTGTACTGTGAAAAGAAAATCGTTCATATTGTTGTTAATTTTCTAAATCACAATAATTTTATTATGTCCTTGTTTGATGACCTTCACCCATTTGCTAGCAACTGAGAAATTCTAGATTTATGAACTGATAATTGAGGATGAAAAGTCAAGCCTGTTCTGTAGAGTGCCTGTTAAAAACTGCCTTTTTTTTTTTTTTTTTTTTTTTTTTAATAATGACCATGGTCCTCATTTTTGTAATGTTTCCAGTAAAAGAACTATATTTCAAGGCCCATGAATTACTACTTTTGCTTTGGCATGTAGCCTATGTATTTTTTTATCAGATTGCTTTTATGCTCAATCCGGGGATGAATGAAAAGATCTGTTTAAAAGTGTTTAGATAGATATCTTTACAAAAGGGCTTTTAAATCAGATAGAGGAATCTTGGGACCTGGTTCCCATAAGTTTCCAGCAGAAGCTGTTTCAGCAGCTGAAGTTCATTTCCTCCCATTCAGCACTACTCATTGTAGCCAGCAGAAGACTGATCACTCCCAGGGCTTCTCAAACAACTGTTTCTAACAGAGAGAGGCTGTCATATTTTAGGTGAGATGAAATGCAGACTGCAAACTGTGGGGACAGTAGTGAGTATGGAGGATATAGGGAAAGGAAAATAGGTTTTCTTCATCCAGATAGAGTTAGCATTTCATTGCTGCATTTCTCTTAATTGGTCTTGCACTATTGCAGAAGCATCCCCCAGAGCAAGAGAGGAGTAATCCTGGTCTGTTTCAGCCGGTAAAATCGTCAGGAGGTTCAAATGAGCAAGGTGCAGAGTACATTCAAAATCAACAATTCTTATGCTTTTATGAGCCTTAGGTTTTTGGTTTGTTTTTTTAACACCAGCTCCTGGAGACAAGACTAGCAGCACAGGAATCTGTATTCACATTTTGCAATGTTTTGAGCCCTCTTGGCTGTGAAAAAAATAACTGTAAATATGAGCCAAGTGATTTGAGTAAGGATTTTGCTGATCATTTTATGACTTTAAGAAACCAGAGCCAAACCAATTTTTTCTTAATTGAGGGTAAGGGCTCTAAAGTAATGTTTAAAAGTATGTTTTGAGACCTGAATCAGGGTCTTTAGGTATTTTAACTTAGCAATATAACTCCTTGGTACTTATCCAACAAAGAGTTTAAGGAAATATAATATCTTGTGTTTTTAAAGCCACAGGAAGTTTGCCTTCAGTGGCATTGCTCACAAGCTGAAAATTAAACATTGGTCCAATTGCTTTGCTTGATCTGGATCAAGTTACACCATCTTGTATAAGACTGAGCCATGACACTGATCACCCCAAAATTTGATGTACTGCTGATAGTATGTCTAGGCATCAACAATTTTGGATAGTTTTCCCTCAAACAGGAGGAACATGGGGGGGCATCATTCCCCTAAATTTGCTTTTTTTCCTTGTCATTTTTACTTACTCCTTTCCTCTTTTTTTTCCCCTCCAGTTTTTTTCCTCCTTTTTCTTCTGACTGTCATTTCTAGTCTTTTGCAATTCCTGGATGACTGTTTGATGCATAGGAGCGTGTACATAGGTACAATAGATATCACGTGTAAAAGCAGCGGGTTTTGTGCAACAAGGATCAGCACTGGTGTTTAAAATCCCCAAATAATTTCTAAAATCAATTGCATTACAGGTGCAAATGTTTGTAAACAGATGATTTGTGTTACAGTATTTTCTTACTGGGTTTAGTGAGGAATCAGGGTGCTCTTGCTCTGGGTTGTTCTTACACATGCAGTCAGAGAACCACTGCTCTGATTTGGTCTGGGTGAATCCCTTCATACCCTTATTTCAGTGCCCAGAGCATCACTGTTTACTTTCATATTTACATTTCAGGATGTGGAAAGCATTTAATTTCAAATGCAGGCTAGTTTCTGTAGGAAGTGTTCCTGTTAATACTTTTGTGTAGCTGGACTGAAAGTCCTTCAGCAGTTATGGTTGCTATGAAGTCTATCTTAAGAACATGTTCTTTGAGGACTTTGAGTACTTTCCAGGAGCTAGGAAAGCATTTAAATTGAATCTTAATCTCTTTATTAATGAGTCTTCTCTGTGTTAGTGCCTGCTGATCTCTGGGAGTATTACAAACCTGGGCAAAACTGCTGTGGCCTCAAGTTTTATTTAGCATTGATGGTTTTAAGGATATTCATATTATTGATAAAAAGTAATGATTTTTGGACAGAAATACAGCTGCTTTTAGTTGAGTGGATTATTTTCAGAAAAGCACAATCAGCCTGTCTGCCTTAGGCCCCAGGGAAATCTGATTGCTTTGACCACTTATCTGTCCTGGGCAGACCTCTGGTTTAATTTCACCAGCTCAGGTGCCCAAAGTAGAAAATGTAAGTGTGTTTGTGACCTTAGATATCAGGGAATCTGACAGGCTGATTCCCCAGTGAGGGAAGCTGAACTTTTTCTGTACAAATGCACAGATGGAGCTCGGGCTCCATTCTGCAGCAAGCACAGAGAACACCAGAACAAGTTTATGGCCTTGCCGTGTCTTTCCATGGTTCTTACCATCAGCACCCTCTTTTCTGAAGCCTTCCCTAGCTGAAACTCCCCTGCCTTCTGTTTCAGGCTGTGAGGTACAGGGTGTACCTGTAAGGAAGGGGATGATGAGGCAGGGCCTGCCCTTGCAGCTCTAGGTTTGAGTGTCCTGGTCATGACAGGGTTGGTGGGGAGGGTGCAGTGCATCTGTCTCCTCCCAGAGCAGAGAGGATCTGCTCTCGTCATCATCTGAGCAGTTCCATGGCAGCATGTTTTTTCCCCCAGGTGCACCACTATCATGTTTCTATTTTGTGACTGCCATACAATACAGGGCATGAAAACCATCAGAGGATCATCAAAGACCACAGCAACACTTTTTGCATTGTGAACATGGCTAGTGAAATAGCAAAGTAAATAAGTTACAGATAACGTGTTCAGGAAGGCTGCCAGTAAACTCCTGCAGGGTAAGACAAGCCCATTAAATAATTGTGCCCCTTCTCTGCCTACTATCTGAATAGACACTCCACTTTGAGTATATTTGGTAAAAAGTGGCCTTTCCTTTCAGGATGTTTTCTCATGTCTTGCACCTATCCAACTGAATCAGGTCTTAAAAAAAAAATACAACTCAGTTCCTGGGTTAGCTGTTGTTTCTACAGCATCCTAGGTTAGCTGTATAAATACGCTTTATTTTCCATCTTGGTTGTTTATTTTATATATTACTCCTGGGCAGACACAGTCTTTTGAATGAGTTGTGTGTAAGGCTTTGCCTAATGGTATCATGATCTTGCTTACATGCTCTGGATGGATATGATAAATAAAAATGTCAGTAATAACTAGCTGATTTCTGCCAGCAAATAAGTACTTATGTGCCTGGCTATTAGGCAGTTTGCAGCTGCTCTGTTTCAGCTGTCAACGTCAGGGTTCACTTATGAAAATTTACACCTAAGTATTTATTTTAGCCAGTGATGAGAAAGAGCGGTTATAATCATGGTATGAGAAACACCAAAGAACAGGATTGGGAAGCAATAGTAATTAGCCCATTGCCAGTGGAACTGTTAAGGAAGGTTCCCTGTCTGACCACCCAGGAGCCACTCTGGCAGCCACACTCCCACCACTCCAAACTTCCAATGCTGGGACCAAGGCCCCTTCACAGCGGGCGGCTCCAGTGACCCTATGGGTGCCCCTCTTGGCTCCCTGCACACCCCACACTCACACAGCCACACAGGGTTTCCTTACCAGCTCAGCCCTGGACTTCCCACAGCCGAGTCCCAGATGTCTGGATCCTCAGAGGAATTTAATTGTGGCACAATAACACAAAAACAGCTCAAGCTGGGTGCCTCCTTCCCGAGCGGTATCAAGCTGTGAAAAGATTGTCTTCATGGAAATAGGAAAATAATCAGCATTAATTTAATAGGTTTGTAGGTTGTTTTGATTCTCTCCTACAAGGGAATTGCTTCTCCACAGCTTGTTTGATTTTTTTATTGAAAATAATTATGTTCAGTGGGAAAATATGTTCTTGGAATGCAAGGTAAGTGCTGATTTTCAAAAAGGGAAGGAATCAGGTTGGAGGGGAAATTAAGCTAATGGTTGTATTCATCAGTTGATAACTGCCAAGTGATACAAATAAAAAATGAAGAAATAGAACTTCGGTGTACAATCAGTTTCATGATTTCATTTCTATAGGATATTCTCCACACAGGAGTTGATTTAGTTGTTCTTATTTTCTGTAGATACATTGCTGCACACAAAGGGCCTGTTGCTATTTTCCCCCTAAAATACATACACACTTCTTTTTCTCTAGCTATATTTCTGATTTGCTGTGTGGCAAAATTTTGTCCTTCTGTCATGAGATCTTTAAATAATGCATCAGCTCTCTCAGATGCATCAACAGCTGGATCAATAGCTGCAAGAAAGAAGTACTGGAATGCCTTTGTGTTTTAGGAGGTGAAGTTGTGATTTCATCAGTAGGTGTAATGCATGCACATTCTTCACCCTTTGCCATAAGCTTCATTGTGTGTTCTTCTTGTGGGAGTGAGAACCTGAACACAAAGGTCTGATAACGAAACCTACCACCTACACTTTTGGTAACAGAAGTTTTATGAAAGCCTGTGTGTTCGAAAGACCATTTGTGGCATCTCGTAGTTTAAACTTCATCAACCTCACAATCCTACCACTCCACTTTTACTGTTTCATCTCACCATAGGCAAGAACTTACAGAGGTTTGGTTTCCTCTGCTTCATGTTGCAACTATAGTTGCCTCAAACTGATTAACACACCTGCACCAGATTTGGGATATTTACTGGTGTGCTGTGAAGGAAATGCCGAGGCTCTGCCTTGTAGTGACGCCCTCAGTATGGAAATCTATAAGGTCTCATCTGCCTTGGTAGTCCCGTGATGGACTTTGCGGTCCCCCACGCTTCTCTTCTGCATCTTGTTTGCTTGTTATAAAAGAACATCTGGAGGCCAGTGCAAGCACAGAAAATCTCACTTGAAGATATTGTTTAAGGAAGAAGTCTTGACTCGGGACAGATGGAGAGAAGTCTGTTATGCCAGATCTGGAGTGAACATTAGAGGCTGAGAGAGGAAAGAAATTTGGAGGAAATCAACTGCCATTCACAAGTCCAAGTTGTACCTGTATCTATTTCTTGCAAGCTTCTGTAATTTTTGTTTTCTTATTAGATATATACACAGATTTAAAAAAAAAGAAAGGAAAAGTTACAAAGAAGAAATGACCATCAGCCTCAGGAGGAAATCATTAGTGTTATACAAATGTGCCTGACCTAAAGAATCTCAAAACCCTACATTTCCACCATTGTATATTCAGACTAAATCACTTTGAGTTACATTTTCTCTCTAGGTTTTCATATCAACTCACTTCTGCAAAATTTCAGGTATTTTTTTACAGTGAAAACTCTATAGCCATTACCATGACAAAAACTGAATAGCTACTCCAAGCTGATCCAATTCTGTAGTTGTGTGTGGTGGATCTACAATTCCAGTTTTTCTGATGCACAGAAAAAGACTTTTTTTTTCCTTCTTTTTTTTTTTTTTTTTTTGGTGGTATGTGTCTTAACACCACTGAATCTGTCAGATGATTTGGATCTTTTGCAGAATATTCCTTCTGCTTACCCCTGAAGCATTAGAAGTTTCAAGTGTTGATTTTGAAGGATGAGATCTATATTAAAGCAAAGTTGGAATATATCTATCTTACTCTGCCAAAGCTCAGACCTGGAACATATTGTGAAACAGACACACAACATGTGGGAGACTGAAAAGTTATTTATGCAGGAAATTTCAAAGCACTGTGGGGTTCAGTTCTTCCATGTAAGTAACTCATTCTGTAACCACAGTTTCATTATCCTTTATTTTTTTTTATATGTAAGCTTTCGACAGGGAGAATGAACAATTGCCAAAGCCATAGGAACTGTCAGTAGCTCTGGGGCTAAACTGAGGGGCAGTGGATCTGTGGGTGTGAGAGTTGTATTTACTGTGTGTCTCAACTTTTTCCTGTTTGAAAATTCACTTGGTCTTGTGGAAGATGTAGTGCACCCAGTGGGATGCAGCCACGGTGTGTTAGGTTCCTACAGTTTCTCTGGAGTGCAGCTTTATGCCAAGGGTGGGAGCTGAAGCAGGGTGGAAAAAAAAATAGTCAAGGGCAAGTCTTGTTCCACAGGACCACACTTTGGCAACCTCTACTCCTTTCAGATTGTGAGAGCTGAATTAAAGCAACTGTTCTTTCACTGTGAGAATGCTATAGCAGTAACTAAGCTGACAAGCACTTTTAATGATCAAAAGGAAATTAACACAAAATTACGTTATCCTTCCCACACGTTGTATATTCGTGTGTTAGGGAATTGCTGTTCCTGACTCCATCAGCATTGATCAAGCCCATCATTGTGCTCTGTTTTTTTTTTTAACAGCAACTAAAAATGAGAGCACTTGAAATTAAAGCTACATTTCACGTGTATTAACTTTAACAGAAGTAAGCATCTGGGTTACCTTAGGCACAAATATGACAAGTTACAGAAGTATATGTATCAGCACTCCATTCCACTTACAAATATCTCTCTCCTATTGGTCTCACAAAGTACTTTTTGTTTAAATGAGGTATAATCTGGCATGGAAAATAAAGTTCTTGCAAATAACACAGCGCTTGATGTACTATTGCAGTTGCTACAGTGGTTTCGATGAGGCAATGAGAAGCAACAATGATGAGTGAAAATGTTATAAATCAGGAATGTATCTCATTTGGTTTGGGTTCTTTATCTATTGTCATCTCCTGTATCCAGATGCCATCCTTGCCTGCCAGCACTGTAGGGGGAGGCAGGGCGTGGTGGGCACTGGTGTTAGTGCAACAAGGATTCTTATGCCGTGTCTCTGGTTGAAGCATGGCCACAGATGTATCCATCACAGAGCTCAAGTACTCTTACAAGGACCACCAGCATCACTCTGGCTCCTGTGCTGGAAAACAGCCAAACTGCCTTGGACAGTCTGTGGGTTTTGCTGCTGTAGCCAGGTAGTCTCCTTGTTTTCAGGCTTTTGCTTTAGAGAAAGTGCTGGCCAAAAGCATGTGGGTTCTTGATAACTGTAATTTGCCTTAGTAGGCCCACAGAAGTTGTGGCAGGTGTCTCTCCCTTTGGCAAAACAAAGATGAGACGGCAGAGTCACAGGCTTCATGAAGTGTGATGCCTTGAATGGTCTCCCTGATTTATTTACCCCTGGTGCAGCATCAGGCAGTTGCATTTCCTCCCAGACACCCATTTTGCTCTCAATGAAGTGTTCAGCAGAGATCCACAGCTAAAAAAAGCAATATACGAGATCTTTGCCTCTTTCCAAACTTGGAGCTTAACACACAAGGAACCGACCAACAAACCACCCCCCCTCCCCCCCACAGTCCTGGGGTAAAATAGTGAAGTTTGTTTGTTGGGAGAAATATTGCCAGGGGCATTAGCACTGCAGCCCCTTTTGAAAACAGCTTCTTATTCATAGTAAGGTTGCCTCAAAAATCTGGGATAACAGAGACGTGCTACTGCAAAGACCTTTGGCAACAATAACTTTTTGTTCACACAGAAATTCTTCATTTGCATGTAAAAGGGAGTTATGAAAACAGAATTTCATAGACACAATTTTTATTTAAGAAGACGTTTGGTAAATGTATGCTTTCTGTTCAGCCTAAGACAAGCTAACCTTCCTCTGATGTATTTAAGAATTGCCTAGCAAACTCTCTTTTTGCATAGTTTTTGAAGTCTCCAACAACATGTCTTAACAGGATTAGGAACTCTTTCTGTAGAAAAGTTGCACAGTTCAGAAGACAGAATGAGGCAGATTATTAGATGCTACATCTCCATGGTATTTCAGCCTAAAAGTGGGCTTCTGGCAGCAAAAGATGAGACATGATCCTTGTTACCTTGTGCCTTGGGCAGTGGTTCACACCGGCACAAGGGAGCATAAAATGCTGAAGGCAACCTGTGTGTCATGGTCACGATGAGACAGAGGAGAACCAAGCCGAGAGTTCTCGGCATATTGCTACTTGAATTTGGAAGAGTGGATACAAAGCCAACAAAGACTGCAATGCTGCAAAGCAAGGCAGGTCTTCACATTCACATGACATTTGTTCAGCTGTGAAGGACACTGCAGGGGCAATAAGGACATGGCCTCAGCACTGCTTGCAGAGTTGGGGCTGTGTCGTGGATTTGATCAAGTATGAGGAACACATACGTACAATCAGTTTTACAATTTCTAATACAGCCATTTGAGAACACAATGAAATTATTATGTAAGCTTCCTATTAGAACATATGTTACTGATTTAAATAACATTCAGGCTTTACAAGTTTTTGTTTCAGATGTCAGAATTATCTGTACAACCAAACCATTGTGTGCCGACATCGACCGTATTGATGTTATCACAGTACAGCTTGATAAATTCCACTTGATTTCTGTAGATCAGAGCTGAGATTTTTATTCCTTTATTTTGTAAGACTGTAGTTTTGTCACTCTCTTACAATCTAAATTTTTCTAATTACCAGTGCATTCATTTTCAGAGCGATCTTTAAAATAAATAAGATCTGCATCAATGGCTATTTTAGATGTATTGCTTCTGAAGATTTGTTCAACAGCTGCAGGTGTGCTTTGAGATACTGCTTGCAAGTTCCATGGATTTAGTAATTTATTTCTAGGTAAATGATTCAAAACCAACATCAAGAAGAAACGATGGGGTTCAAACTGATGAATGTGTTCAGGGTTGTGCTGTTGTGTTTACTGGGTAGCTTGAGCTCAGTGGAGCTATTCAGGATTTATTGTGGTGAAACCGAGAGTAGGATTTGGCTCTCTAGGTCTGATATTCATCCAGTAAAAATTTGGCTGGATCAAATCAGTCCCTGAAGTACAAGGATGTTGGATTAATGGAAGAACACATTATTTCTCAAACTTGTTTTTAGGTGCTGGAAGCCAAACTGTTCATTGCCCCTCTGCTCTCTCCCCAGCCTGGGGGAGTGATGACAAGATGGGAGCATCAGATTTCGTGGGAAAAAATACTAAATGGTTGTGCACAAGTGGGGAGGGTGTTGCCAAGACCCTCACAGAAACACAGAGCTGTTTGATGAGTTCCCATCCCTGCAGCAGTTATTTGGAGATAATTGGAAACCAGGCTTCAAACCCTTCAGTTTATTAATATTATTTTCTCAAAATCAATTATAAATGCAAATTTGCGGGTTAAAAGTGAAACTAGGGGAGTCTATGTTGATTTCTAGGCACTCTGGGATACTAAAAACATGATCTGATATTCAGTGTGTGTTTTGCAGGCAAGTGTGTGTGTAGGAGCACATGTGGAGTAATTACTCGGGAGGACTCTGGTTTGGCAGCTTCAGGGGCTATAATCCTCTGTTTATCACAACCAAAAGTTATGATACACACACTCCCACCCCAGGCTCCATCTCTCTGCCTCAGACCGGTCTTGAACGACGCATAGCAGGGGTGAGCAGGATATATAATGGCTTTGGTTATTAATTCTTTGCCTTTCCTGTAAAGTTCTCAGCTTCCACGTCCCTTGGGACAGGACACTTGTCCACTGGAATGGGATTATTCACTGTGTATATTAATGGGAGCTATGTTTCCTCTATAGTGTCTTCTCTTTCCTTCTGTATGCTCTTTGTTGTTTGCACATCACTGGAGCACTCCTGTGCTGGATCATATAACCAGTTGCCACCAACCTTGTACAATGTCTCATCTTTTTCCTTTCGGCTATCAAACTTTCCAATCCTACTTTCTATTTTTGGAATAGGTACTGTAATTTTCTGTGTGTTTATATCATGCCCAGTACAGGAGAATCCTGGTCTCTGACACGTGTCTCATTAATTTCAGCCTTGGTCAGTGATTATTCTGGGGGGAGTGTTTTGTTACACTACATGTATAATTATGGTGGATTTTCTCTCTTAGTACCATGATAAATTGTTATCAAGTGTTTATTATTATATTAAAATAGTTTACCCTAGTAAATCATTATCAGAGTGCAGATTCCCATTAATTCCATTTCTTGTTAAAAAGTTAATAGATATATCTCCCCAGTTTGGGCTGATCTCACCCTCTGCACTTAACATAAATGAAAACATGACTGTGTATACACTTGCACACCCATGGTGGTCATGTGTGCTCAAACAACTCCTCACTTTGCTCTCACCCGTCCAAGGTGGATGTGCCAGATGCTCTAAAATTGGTCCCAGAGGAGACACTCCCATCTCTTGCAAGCTCTTAAGTGCTCTTCTCACCAGCCAAAATATTTCAGAAGAGTTTTCAGAAATGCAGGTCTGTGCAGTTGTCAGGAGCAGCTTGCTTTGAGTTACATGGCTATTTCACCTTACAGCAGCCTGCTCTCGAGGGCAATTACCTCTATAGTAATTAACAAGGGAATTTTCTCTGATGCTGCAGCATGAGTCATGCAGCTTCCAAAAGATTAGTTTGTTAGTTACTGAATAAAATGTTTGCAGATGTACTTTGCTGTGATAACATCTCTGACTGGGGATGACTCATTACAGATGCAGGAGTAAAGATCTGCAGGGCCAAAATGTGACTGCGTGATCCAGAATTTTAGACTCCTCTAGCAGCTAGCATGACCCCAGTGTCAGCAAGAGGAATTTGGTTCCGCAGTAGGGCCCATAGGGGAAAAAGTCCTTTTGCCTCTTCTCCTCAGTGCCTCTATGTTAGCAGGGAAGGAGAGATGACAGTCATTTGCTCTTTATAAGAGCTGGAGTGCCCTTCTTGAGGGGCAGGAGAAGAGATACCTTGGGCTGTTAACTCTCTTCCCTGAAACAGAGAGCAAAATTGGGCCAAATTATGCCAAACAGTGCAACAAAGTTCATGCTTTCTTAGTATTTTGTTTCTTGAGTTAAAGATGAGCTTTGGGACAGCCAATTTCAGCCTTGTAAGAAAGCACTTCCCATTAGCTTCCGTATTTTTCTCTTTTCTGAAGTGTCTATTTAAGCATTCTTTTAAGACCCTGTTATCAAACACTGGGTTGCATTCCAAACATGCAGTGGTTCTGTCTTTTGCAAGTACCCAAGACATGGGAGGTACAACCTAAGTCCTTTGTCAGGAATACAAATACTCATCAACTTTGATTAGTATTAACTTTGAAAGTGCTACTCCTGACTCGTGCCAGTTAGCTGTAGGAGAGGCAGGGCTGCAGCCCATGAATGAAGCTGGAATGAATTTGGGACTAAACTTGGTAGCACAGATGAAGGCTGAAGGGTAAGATAAGTAGGGTTTAGAAGTCATTTCAGTTAAGGTCTTCTTCTGATGGTGTGCATAGCAGGAGAATGCTTTAAGGATTTGTTAGCTAACAATTCCCAGTGAGTGTGCACCATGCATGAGCTAGCACATGGTGTGAGCAGGGATTGACCCTGGCTGTGTGCACTGGGTTTAGCCATAGTCAGCTCTGGAACAGAAAACTGTGACAAAGAAATAGGTTTCAGCTCTGGAAGCCTTAGATCTCTGAGTAGGAGAAGGAAACTGCTTCCACAAATGCACGGGGTGATCAAGGACTAGAGGGAATAACTGTTTATTCTTGGGATCCTGTGTAAAAATTGCTTGGGAATTAATCCTCTGCTTGCTTTGGTATTCTTTGTATTGACAGAGAGACATAGGAACAAGCATATTACTGCAATCTCCTTCTGTGACAAAACCCCTTCAGTTAGAAAATTCAAGACAAATTAAAAATGGGAATAAAGTCCATTAACCATATCTTACTCTACCGTATGTAGAGTAATCAGGTTATGATTGTCTTCAGTTTTGCAGGCCTAATAAACAGAGCATCTATCAGAAACATTGTTTCAATGACACAAAAATGAGAGTGACTACTTCCCTCTATCTATGTTCAGTGGTTTAAAAAAGAGAAAGTTCTGCACCAAAATCAGCCCAAAATTTGAAGATCTCATCAGTGCTTGAGGAGGGTCATGAAATGATCAGTGCAATCCCTTAACGTTATTCCTAATGCCATATTTGTGTTTATGGATGTGTTGGCCTTGCTTGATGGTAGGTTCTGGTTTTGTAATTTAATTTAATTTCTTTCTTATTATAGGCATGCAGCTTGCAAATCTAATAATAAATTTTCTGTAAATATTACTTTGGGAGGCATCTGTTCCTTAAGGAAGCCTTAGAACCAGTTTTTGTTTTATTTAGAAAATAAACACAATGCAAATAGCCCCTGGAAGATCTTGAGCAAGGCTAGGGATGTGGTGATATGGATTTGGCTTTCTTTATCCTTGTGTCACTAGAGGCAAGCTGCCTGGGTGCACAAAATTCACTGCAGGTGTTCTGGTTCATATCAGTTGAGGATTTTCTCCTCAAAGGAAGATGGAAAGAGATGTGCAATGAGACTGAGATTTTTCTTTTTTTGCTTAGTTCTGGCCATTGAGACAGCTGCACTGTTTGTACCTCAAAAGCTATAAAATGTTACATAAACACATTTTGTGGTGTATCCACTGTGAGCTTACTTAATGGGCAGCATCCAGGGAAGGGGTAATTAGAGACATCCAATGCCTGCAGCCCCTGCAGTGGTAGAGGATGGATGGATGAAGTGAGGGAGATCTGAGCGATGCCCATGGACATACCAGTCCCTGGAAGGCAGAGGGATGAAAACCCCCAATTTCACCTAGAAACTTCAACCCTGTATTTGGCCCATCACAGAAGAGATGCATCTGGGGATATTTTTCCTTGCACCCATTCTTTATTCAGCCTTACACAGTCTCCCTTCTCCTGACAAAGCCCTTCCCAAGTATTCAGATGGTAGAAAAACAATAAAAAATACAGTTAAGAATATGTCTATCCCCACTCATAAAAGTACTCCTTCCTGACCCCTTGGACTGGCTGGATGCCCGGTATCCCTGAAGCAGGCAGCTTGACTACAGGGGCTTGCTGCAAAGCTGTATCAAAGCTGCATGAGGCTCTCAGAGGGCAATGCAAAGCTGGTCTTGTTCCCTGTCATCCACAAAGAGAAGACATGAGTACAAAAACTGTTACCTTTCTTTCAAGATCACAAGGGTCCCCCATGATTTCTGTCTTCTGCAATTTTCTGTAGAAAACGTACTATTCTCTGTATTATAAGAATGGATATTGTAAGAGATAGCTAATCCAAAATTCTGAAGTCGAATAATCTCTGTTTAAGAACTATTTTAGCTTTTTATATGGTCCTGAGAAACTGGCCCTGCTTGAGTATGGATGTTGGACAAGGTGACCTTCCTTCCAACTCAGCCATTACTGTGTTTCTGTGAACTCCATGCTAGTCTCTACCTTCTCTGATAAACTTTGTATTTAGTTACTGTTTAGTTCTTTATTATTCAGATACTCTGATATCATGACTACAGTAGAGAATTCTGAGCTTTTGGTTGGTTTGGGATTCGGTAAAGTGTTGTATTTTGTTTATGTTAGACTAGTGGCTTTATGCAACTTAATGTTACCAAAGATGGCAGGTGATTAAGCCAGTTTGATTTGCCACCCTTTTTACATTATCTTTGTACTGTGCCCCACTGTAATGTCAGTAGGACATTACACATGTGTGGACTCAAGCAGGTCAGAGTGTGATTTTCTGGGTTAGGACCAAAAAGTTTTAAGTTCATATAAATTATCCCTTATTTATATTTTGCTACACCCAAAGGGTGGGAAAATAGGATGGAAAGGATTATGATTTTGTGCTGATTCAAAAAATGTTATTTGGCAAAAGTGTTGTTCCTTTCAACTGCAAAATCAGAAGAGAGGTAACTGTATAAAAGGGAGAGAGCGAGACTGACTGTGCAGTCAGCTCAGATATGTTAATTTGGGTTATATGTGTACAGCCAATGATGCCAGCGTAGGAAAACCCCACATAATTCTTAGCAGTTGCCTGTGATTTACAGCAGAATTACCATGATGTAGCCCTTGGAATAATCTGAATCAAACAGAGCTGGGGTGACATGTTTTCATACAAGAACAAAGATGACAGTGGGATAAGTAAAGAGGGGTATAATTTTATTCCCCGCTTTCAGGGGTGAACATTTTTAATGGAATTTCTTGTAAACAGTGTGAGATTTGAAGGAACTAAGAGTGGCCTAGTCTTAGGAGAAAGAAAGCAAGTCTTGAGTTTTTTCACTCATTCAAATAGAGCTTGAATTATTTTTTCATAAGGGATCTTGGAACCTCATTGTCCCATCTCCGTGTCCTGTGGATGACTCGGTGTGGGCTCTCAGACTTAGATGGGATCTCTTCCTTCAGCTCTCTAAAAGTAAGTATAGCTGTGTCCTGCCAAGTGACAATCTTAGAACTATCCTCTGTTGCTATTCTTTACTTTTAGTCTTCATTCTCCTCACCCTTCGCTTTTCTGATTGGCTTTGGTCTGATGCCTTGAATTGCATGTGTTAGTTTAAAAGCTACAATATAGTTTTTTAAATGAGGTGTAACATTCAAGTCTGATCCTGAGTATGCCTAAAGCAGCATATGCCTAAATTAGCACTTGTTATTTAAGGCTACAACAGCCACACTTAAAAAATGTTCACTTCCTTGCTAGTTTCATCCTGTGATATTTAGTATTTCAAATATTAGAAAACATTTTGCAAAGCTTGGATGGTACTTGTGCAAACCCATGGTTTACATATTTATTCTGTTTACTTCTTTTGAGGAACTCTACATTGCTTATAACAATATCTCTGACCTGAGCCAGCTGACCTGGCTGGATCACCTTGAGGTTTTGGACCTGGAAGGGAACAATATTGAGGACATCAACCAGATGCAGTACCTGCGACTTTGTTGCAAGCTAAGCCACCTGACAGTGGAGGGCAACCTTATTTGCCTGAAGCCAAATGCAGAATCTGAAGAGGTGAGGACTTGGTCTGCACATATTGTGTTAATTTTTTGTCAGTGCTTTTTAACTGTGAGTTGGAATTAAGAAATGTTTCTGCATCTTCCTATTGCATCATTCTAAATGATGACATGGGATGCATTTCCCACCTTTAATTTCTGTTGATTTTGTGGTCTCATCAGTATAGTCCCCAAGATGACCACAAATTAAATACAAGAGTGCTAGTAGAGACTTGGACCTGTTTCTCAGCAATATGAGGAAAAACTTCTTTACTTGGAATATGGGCGCTGGAACAGGCTTCCCAGAGAGGCCGTGGAGTCTCCTCCCCTGGAGATACTCAAAACCTACCTGGATGCAATCCTATGCAACCTGCTCCAGGTGAACCTGACTAGGTGATCTTAAGAAGTCCCTTCCAACCCAACCATTCTGTAATTCTGTGGTGCGATACCTGGCTTTGAGGTTATTGCATTTATTTTGGAGCCTCTCCAGTCCAAAAGCAAGTCCTCCAACACCACCAGATTCAGAAGTTGAACCCTCAGAAAAACAGTGCTTGAGGTGACTAGGAAAAGCTATAATGTTGGAACTGCTTGTTACCCTTTCCCCTGAAAGGTTAAAATCAAATGACCAAAAAGACCTTCAGAAAAAGCTGAAGATACTAAATCCAGTGATTCACCTCTTATATACTGAAATGGTAGAATAATTTCTTCTGAGGTATTTTGTTGAAGGCATGAGAGAGCCTCTGTGTCACAAAGATCAGAGCACAGTAATACATGATCTGATTTGGGTTTCAGGGCACTCAACAAGCAAAGCAAAGAGATCTAATTCTACATGAATAGCCTCAGAGCTGTATTACTCTCTTTCACTTTCTCCTGCTTCATAAAAAAACATTGTTGGGATATTAAAACACCAATATAGAGTTATGTAAAACACAGGTTTCACTAAGGGTGGTGCAATTCCCAATGGCACCATAAACAGCTGATAATGCAGGATTCAAAAATCAGAGCTGATGCTGTTATCCCACTGTGACATATTCCATAGCTTTCCTGTGTGTTTTAAAGTAGTCTTGCTCATGCTGTTCATTTGCCTGAAAGGTTGGATTTGATATTTTTCCTGGACTTAGACTTGAAAACAGGTGCTAACACTAAAACTCAATCATGCAATTGACATATATTTTAAATCTTGGCACTTCTTAGATATATGAGTTAATAGCATTTTTCAGATGTAATTGTTGGCTTGATCTTATTGCTCAGTAAAAGGGGCCATGGAAGGTAGCTCTTTATCTATCATAATTTTCCTCTCTGGAATTCAAAAGAAAATACTATATACTTGCCTTTCTAGTTTGAGCTGGTAAAATTATACTTAAGGGACCACGCTTGTAACCAAAATGATTTCTCCATTTTGGAACATTTCTCCCTTATGGAAGATGCAGTCATGAGAGAAAAACCATATTCCTGCAGTAAGGAAGCACTGCCTGCTTGTGATGGACAAGGCATGCCTGCTTAGTCTTTCTACTCCCACAGAGATAAACACAGCTACTGACACTTCCTATCATAGCTTCCTACCATGGAAATGGTGCAGTGTATCCTAACAACACAGAAGGTCTGATTCTACTCCCTTGTTGATCCTGCTAAATGAAAGTGGGATTTTTGGAGGATTTGGCATCTTCAGTCCTTAAGTGTACTTGTAATGGAGAAATGTCAGATTTCCCTTGGCTTGTTCAGGTGAGGAAATCAGTCCTTGGGATGCTCTGCATGTTGCCACGTAATGGAAGTACAAAGAGCAGTAGTATGTGGTGGTGTGCCCTCCTGCTCTTCTCCATGCAGAATGGCTGTCTCTACTCCTGTGCAAGTAGGTGCTAAGATCTGATTAGTGAGAGATGCCTCTGCCCAAATTACAGTGCAAACCTTATGCCAAAGTCAGTAATGCAGATTTTATTTAACAGTAAATGTGAGGTAGAGAAATAGAAAGAAAGAGAAAAGAGAGGAGAGAGAAAAGAGAAGAATATTTTCACCACCCATGGATCCAGTGGCATCCCTGTTGGTCCTTTTTCACCCTGGGCTTCTTGGTTGTGGGGTCCCAAGGTCCTTCAAAACTTCTGACTCTTTACATGTTTTAGCAAACAGAGGAATTAATGCTCAATTCCCACACAGTTCTCTTATGCTGTTGGTTAAATGATTCTCTCTTGCCTCTAATGTTAATTAGTTCACATCCTTAGTCTTTCTTTTCTTTTGAGTCAGTGATCACAATCTCCCCCTGTTGGAATTACCTTTTACCCAGTGGGAACTGATTTCAGCACAGTTGCTGATTTGTCTTTCCTTGTGGCCTGTAAATTCTGCAATTTTTGTGTCCATTATCAGTGATACCTTCTTCTTCCTGGCTTTGTTAACCTCCCCTAAGTCTGAGACAACAGTACCCAGACAATAGTGCCACCTTTATCTTATCTGTAGTCCAAGTTCCAGGTATCCACAAAGGAATATCTGGGGGAACTTCAGTGGTTGTTGGTGGTCGCAGATGCCATCTGTCCCATAACTTGGGGTGATCTTTGACTGGTGATGTGTATGAGCAGTTGCTTCTTTATACAGTTTGCCACAGTGGGAATTTTTGTCCAGGTGCATTATCCAGGATGTGCCAACCAGATCTCACTTCGCCCTGGAGTTAGTGCCATCCTGTCACTCCATTCTGTGCTTATCTCATGGCAAAGTCCTTCTGTGGCCTGAACAGTTTTTGAGACAGGCAACTGTGATCTTTAAGTCCTTACAGTAGCTTCCTTCAAATGCCAGGCAGAATTTGTTGGAGGAGTCAGCACAATGGTGTATTTTACACTGACTTGTAGCAGAGGCAGACTGTGAGTTCACTGTAGTCTCCCACCCAGTTTCTGTGTTGGGAAGATGCTTTGCTCTCAGGTGGTTACAAAGTGGGGCCTGCCCTTGGCTGCTGAGAGCTTCTCCATGGACTTTGTTGCTTTCTTGATTTCAATGGATGTTTGCATTTTTTTGGTGTATAGAAAAGCCATATAGAAAAGAGTAGATGTGGGCTTACTTTGGTGTGCCCTTGAATGGCCAGCTCTAATTCTTCAAGCTCCTTCTTGTAGTTTGACCCTTGCTAAAGGTCTGTAAAAGCTCTCCTATTTATTTACTTTTAATCTACAGAATGATCCAGCTAAATTTACTGCTCTTTCTTCAGATGGCCTGTTTGCTCCCCGTAATTTGATTTTCAGATGAGCTCATCTTCCCCTGTTATCTAAACCAAGAGCAAGAACCTGATGATAAATTCTGCAGCCTCTGTTGCTGTAATGTAACATGAGCGTAACATGATTCTTCTCTCCAGCAGGACATGGCTGGGAATTGGCTGTAGCTGAGAGTGGTCGACTCATTTCTAAATTAAGATTAAAGACTTAGTTGGAGAAAATTAGTGTCTGCCTCTTAACAACAACTAACACATTTTATTTGGTGAGTTCCCTCTGCCAGCATCAGTGCTGCATCATGCAGAGGGAGGGAGCATCCAGCCAGCCAGGTCCCACAGAAAGATTTCTGTTTGTGACCATTCTATATTGCATGAGGATTTGGCTTTGTGGGGGTTTCTAACATTGCATGCAATGTCCTGGAAAGCGTAAGATTTGTCTGGGTGAAGCAATTGATTGGTGGGTAGCTGTCCATTTGTATTCTGCCACTAGCAGTGCACTCTTGCTTTATATGCTTTTTTTACTGTGTGCCTAAAAACACAGTCCATGGAAATGCTTTCTTTTTCCATTGGCAGGTGTAGCAACACTCATAACATGTTTTCAAGTCTTCCTATCACCTGAGTATTGATGCAACCACCAGAGAATCACAAAAGCAGGGAGAGAGATTGGCTGAATGCTGATGGTGCCCAGGCTTTCCGTGGGCATCAGTGGCCTTCTATGCTTTTGCACATTATACATAATATAACAAAGACAAATGGCAAAGTCATCAGTGAGTAAACAACAAAGGAGCCTTTGGGTGAAGGCCATGTCTTTGCCCTGCTTAGGACATTTTCATGATCAATTCAAGTAGAAATTATGTGAGGAGCGTTTCAAATTATATGGCAGTCATACAAATTGAACAGTACTGTACTACTGGAAGTCCACAGAGTGTTAAATAAACTGACCACTTTCTCAATTTCTCCAGGACCCAGACTATAATTACAGAGCAGAAGTAAAGAAACTCATTCCCCACTTGAAGTATTTGGACAGAATATCAGCAAGCCAGACTGATCTCCTTCCTTCCAAGAAGATGCATGAGGATGCTCTAATCATCAAGGAATCCATCAAGGAAGGTGGTTTAGCCAGAGACATTTCATGGTTAGGTATGACAGGTTTCCTGTTGGGGTTCATTTTTCAAGTTACGATGTGTGAAAAAAGAAAGATGAAGAGCAAGCCAACCTCTTTAAAGCCAACCTTTACTTATAGTGAAGGGACAAAGGATGTTGTCTCCTTCACTTGGGAAGTAAGAAAGCTGGAATTCAGCAGTGCAGATTTAAATGGAAATTTGTCCTAAGCTGGGCATCAAGACCAGAAAAATGCAGACAACTTCTAGAGCATCAAGCAAATCCAGCAGTAGCTGGGAGTCTGTACTTAGGACTCATTCTGCATGATGGGAAAAAGCAAAGCTTGGAAAAGAATGTTTCAACAACAGCTGTTCACGGCTCTTTCCATGGTAACAGTCAATCCCGTGTAGCATGGATGTAGTAGGATTTCAAATTCCAATTTAATAATAGGAAAGGCAATTTGATTACCACCCTTCAGTGGTAGCAACATCCCAGGAAGATTGCATGGTCTCATAAGAAATCTGTTCCACTTTCTTTGTTACTATGATTAAGTTCATTACATTCATTAGTAGAGAATAAATGGTTTGAAAGTAAATCTGTTGTCCCCTTTCCTGTAGCCTTGGTAATAGCTCGGATGTCCATGCTTTTTCATGTCATGCTGCATGCACTTTACCACATACTATTAAATATTGCAAAGTATTTCCTATAACTGCTCCTGTTGCTTCCCATTAGTGTGGGCAATGCAGTTGGCTTCCCAGCCCCCTCCTCAAGTTGTGGTTTGCCTGCCAACTGTAGTACATTAAAAATTTAGTTTGTTTTGGAATAAGTACATACATTTGTCATTCATTTAATCCCTACGGGTCCAAATCATTAGTTGTAATAGTATTCATGGTAGGGAAAAAATCCATTAAAATCTGATCCCTCAGTGATCCTGCTTTGGCAACATCACCTGAGGTTCAGAAAACCAGTTAACAAAGTTTGCCGACAGAAACAGTAGGGGCAGAGCACAAAATTGTGAATTCGTGTCATATCCTGGTGTAACCAGACTTACATTCTTGCGTGCAGCTCTAAACCAGTAAGTTCGTACGGTCAGGTTCAGACATCCCAGGACTTTTTTCCTTCAGTAGCAATGTTGATTTGGGTACTTTTCATGTGCTGTGTATTTCATGAGTTCATATTAACAGCTGTGGCTGAGATATATTAAAGGTCCCTAACACTCAGCTCTTAAGGAAATGGCCATATTATTGCGGAGCTGATGCCTCACTTTGGAGCTGGTAGATGCTCAACACTTTACAAAGCACATTATTCATCTGGGCACTGAAATGAAATTCTCTCTCCTATGAGTTGTTGGCTGCAAATGCTGCTCTTAGAGCTGTGCTGTGCTCCCAGGACAGCCAGCAGTTGGGCAGGTAAGAGGACAAGGCTCTGTCTGCCTTTGCTAGTTTTTGTGTAATCCTTCCTGCCCTGTAGCATTACAAAAACGGTTTTCACCTTTATTTCTGTGGTAGAGAAGGGTCTGCCTCTGGGGCAGTACTGGAAAAATCTATCACTGCCATTCCCACATTTCTGTAACTCCTTGTACACAGTTTCCCCTGTTTGACTGGTAGCTCTGGTACGGTGTCCATCACCATCTGCATTGTGCCAGGGCATTTAAGCAACGTATTTTAAGGCTGGGGGCCTAGGCTGTGCCTGTGGCAAGTCTGGAATGGTTCCTCTCTGGGCAGGTGGGCAGCAAATGAGAGGCAGTTTACACTTATCCTGGGCGTGCAGTCAGGGAAAGTAGCAGAGCCCTGGATGCATCTAGGCTCATCTATGGGGCAATCAGAGGTGGGTGGTGAGCACAGAGCAGTTCCTGATCCATAACCCCAGCAGTCTGTCTCTGGTGCTCAGGAGCAGGAGAAGGGTGGGAAGGAATATCAGTTTAGTTAAGGATCCCCAGATTCTGCCGTGACTATGCAGCATAGGAAGACCTCTGTCTCTAGGCTGGACCCATTCCAGCATGTTTCTTGTAGCTGCAGTTACATATTCTTCTGTCCCCTACAGATCCAGGTGTGCAGCAGCAGTCACAGTATTGACAAGATACAGTGATGGTGTGGTTTGAAGCCTTGCACAACTGTGCTTACACTAATGAAATCTCTCTTCTAGATCCATATCTTGGGGCAGTAGCAAAGCAGTCTGGATGCAGCCCAAAACCCCCAACAACTTCCAGACCTGAAAATGCACAGTGTTCTGCTAATGTAGGGACCTGCAGCGATGCCAGCCTCTTGTCCGATAGCTGTCCTCTTCCAGATCCCGCTGTTTTTCCTGATAAGCTGTTCACAGAAGATGACTCCAGTGATTTGACACATGGTAATGTATGTTTTTTAATCCTGTTTGTTCCCACACCTCCACCTCCTTCTGAATGTTATTACTGATGAAAGCCAGGGTGCTTTGAATACCACCCACCCATGCCACTGCTAATCAGGTTCAGCATATGTTTTCTTCCATGAGACTCACCTGCTCTAGCATAGGCTTTCCTTTATTTCCCCCTGCAGCCGAAGGTGTGAGTCACCTGGGCTGCCCACTCCTCAGCCCCTCGCCCCCACGCACCATGTGCTGCTGTCCCTTTTCCCAGCCCCATACTGCAGGGGTGTTCCCCTGCTGGCGCTGCCTTTCAGACCTCATCACAGCTGTCCTGCTTGAGTAACATCTGGGCACATCACGTTCAGCCATGGGAACGAACACGGTGGTCCAAGGTAGTCCTCTAGAGAGGTGTGGTGATGCACCTTCACTCCCCACTGGATCATGTGCTCAGACTGTGTGTGCTGCAGTGTCATACTGCAGCAGCACTGCTGCTGTCAATGAGCACTTTGTTTTGTGTCTCCAGAGGTTGGTCCCTCAGCAAGAGGAGTCAGTTCCTTGACTTCACATCCCAATCTACTGGCTGGCCCAAAACACAGGGAAACCCTTCTTGTCCTAGTCACTTGGAAATACTACCCATCCTTCCCTGACTCCTGGAAACACCTTGATGGTGTAACTCCACCAGCCCACAGAGTGCAGTTTAGATAGGAAGATGGTGTTTGTTTGGCATTGTGGGCTGCTTTTCTCAGATGCCAGTCTCTCCTCAGTTCCCTGCCTATAGGTAGGACTCAGGATGATGGATTAGATGAAGCAGTGAAGAGTCAATAGCTGAGTGCACATTTGGAAATGTACACGGAAACCAAGTACAGCTTGTCAGGGAATGAGACCGTAATTTTACACGCACTTTTAGGCAGCTAACACTACTGATAGGGACAGTTTCACCCAATGTTCACTGCTTCTTCTGACCCTTTGCTGCCTTACCTCTTGTTAACCTGATTTCGATCAAAATCCAGCAGAACAAATAAAAAAGAACTCCAAAAATCGTATTCTGCTTTAATCTGAATTTGTTCCCTGATCTGACTGTGTGTCCACACGAATATTTGCACCAGCATAACTAAGGAGACAGGGCAGGAGCAGAAGAAGACAGATTCTGGTGGAAAGAGAAAAACTGCGTCTTAGCAGCAGTGTCAGGACATGCCAGCTGATACTGTGAACCTACACCATGAAATACTACAACTTCCTGTCTATGGGAAATTATATTGACTGACTTCAAAGAGAGTGCCATTTGTTAAATACTGGAGTAAAATGTTTTCTTTTTTCCTGTTTTTGTTAGGACTCCGTCAGGTTATATGTGGGAACCCCGCCAAGGCCCTCCGAGAAAGGAGGCAAAAGCTAGGTGTATGTTTTTCTTGTATACTTCATATTCCTGCATAACTCCTGGGGTAAACTGAACTCCCACTGTGGCTTGTGGCAGATCACTCTCTTCTGTAGCCCAAGAACCCCCAACATGCCTTTGGGGAGGACAGAGGGTCTCCTGCCATGATGTTGCATGTGCCCATGTGTTAGCAGCAGTGGACCAACAGCTGCGAGGGAACATGTGAAAATCACATATCAGCTGCTGGGGGCAGACTTCCTATCGTCCTGCAATGAGAGAAGTACAAGGCAGGATTGCAAAATTTGATGGTATTTCTACAACAGCCATTAAGCAAAAGACTTTTTTCAGCAGTGTTTCAAGCTGGCATAAACAGTCAGCTTGCTAATACTGCAAGGTCGTTCCTATTGACTAAACAAACACAGAGCCAAAGTTTGTCCCTCTTGGCAGTGGGGTGGTACCCCTGCCCTGGAGGTCAGCCTGCTTGTTTCAGCAGTAATTTAGGGAGAGGATACCCATGTGTGTGAAGGGGAGCAGCCTGGCTTGTCATGGTCAGCTTTTGTGGGCCCTGAGGTTCAACACAGCACAGCTGCACATGTGTAGGTTTAAACAGGTTGTGGTAAATCAGGGAGGTGCACAGGACACTGACTTAATGCTGACAACAGATGTTAAAGAACTGCAGGGAAAAAATATGTACCACCCCTTGTCTTTCTGCTGCCACTGCCTCAGCATAGGAAGCTTTTCTGAAACAAATTTGAACATTTTAGTGAATTATTGTGTGCTAAAAACTAGGATGTGGAATGGGACTGTGGTCATATACTGAGTGATGCAGTTTCTGTGGTACTGGTCTTAATATGCTTATTGGTATAGGTACATAGGCTTATATTCAGTGAAATATAAATCAACAATTTTGTAACTGCTGCCCTGGGTTCCTCAGGCTGTAACAGCACGTGACTGGGGAGTGGGACTTCTTTAAACTGAGGAGGTAGAAAATGGTGAGGGATGATCTAAAAACTCAGAAACAACAGAGGGCTTTGATGCATTCTAAAATCCACATCTAGAAAAGGAGCTGGGAAGAGTTCCCGGGAATATCTAGATAACTTCTGCCATTTCTGCAGCCACCTGCTGTGAGCCTTTTGAAACCGTCTGGTTTGACGACAGAAAACCTTTGTGGCTCTGGAAGAGGAAGAGATCTGCACGAGGAAAAGGTGTCCCCCGACCTGACAGCATGGACGGAGCAGCACAAGGGGTAAGACCGCCGGGGAAATCTTGCCGTGCAATAAGCTGCGCATTCATTTTCTGCTGCAAAAATAAAATCAGCGCTTTGGCCACCTGGTGGCGGTTTCGAGGGATAGTCTCGGCCTCCTGCCTTCCTGTCCCTGCTTTGGGCGCAGTCCTCCTGCCTGGAGCATCTGCGGGATGGCAAGGAAAAAGAATCCTCTACCTTCTCTCTGGAGCACAGGCAGGATGGGCTCGCTTCCTTAGCAAGAGCAGGAAATGACTTTTCCTAACTGGTGAGCCGTTCTTGGCCCTGACAGTGTCTGCCTTCAGACAATAAAAGAGCTGAAAGGGATGAGCTTTTCTGCAAGCAGCACATTGGCATAAGCAAACAAAAGGCTGAAAGACAAATACCACCTTGCTGAGATCTTATAGATCTCCCAGACAGGTAATGGTAATTTTGGAAGTAAAAATAGTTTTATTTCTCTGAGCTTACTTCACTGGGTAGAATTTTAAATCTTCCCCACTTCACCTGATTAACTTTAAGACACTTGAGATAATCAGACACAGGCATCTTAGGTGGCTGATCCAATTAAAATGATTTTTCATATCTCCTGGAAAGTGTGAAATAACAGTGGGTAACTAAATCCACTGCCTGGGTGTTTGCCTGAGTGGCCATGCCAAGCTGCACTTGACCAGCTGCATAAACACACTCAAAAGCTACTTAAAGGTGTGATGCTTTATGTTGTCCAGGTGCCTGCAAACAGGTCAGCAAGAACAAACCAGCCAAGCATTGAAGGTGCATGAGGGTGAAGACTGGAACCTGACGGACAGCTCAGAAGATGAGTTGAGGGAGGCCTGTGATGAGGACCTCACTGAAAGGATTTCATTTGAGCCTTCTTCCCACTCCAGTCTCTCCCAGTCTTCAGGTACTGGACCTAAACCCCTGGGGAAGGGTTGGCATCAGGCACTAACATGTGCTGTTTGTAATAGATGCATTGGTAACCCCAGTGTTTTATGAGATCTGGCATCTGTGCTCTAGAGCAGCAATTGGAAAATGCCATTGCAGAGCCAGACCCTAAGCAATCCATTCCAGTTTTTAAGCAGGACATTGTGGCCAGCTGTGCTGACCATCAGTTGATATATTTCAGCATGAATATATAGAATTAAGAGGAGCAAAGGTGATCTCACACTAGCTTAGCACCAAGTCTAGTAGAAGGACATGTCTCTTTTACCTTGTGTCATTAATTTATGATAGTGCCAGGTGAGTCTAAAATGCTGTCATTCCTACTGAGCTGTATTTGAACCCAGGTGGCACTGAGTACATAATGACCAAGCTAATGATTAAGGTTTAACTGAGCAACTGGGAATTCTGGAAAGATATGCAACAAAAAGGATGCATTCAATAAAAGGTTTAAAAATGGAACATGATCTACTCAGGAATAAAGCCAAAGGCTTCTCTGAAATTGCATTTACATGAATGAAAGCAGAATTCCCACTCTTCGCTACTTGTTGAATATTGTCTTTAAGAATATTAAAAACATTAATAATGGTTATCCCAAATACATATCAAATAGAGGATATTACATAATTACATCTTCAATCCTTTTTCTATTGTTAATAATAACAACTCCTTTTTTTCTCAATAAATAAAAGCATGTGAGTTTTCATTTTACGTTTCTTTCGAGGGCAAAAATGGATCTACTAAAATTTGTAAAAATATAGTATATTTTGGGAAAAAGTAATGGAAGTATCATTAAACTTTTCAAAGTCTCTGTGCGTATTAACAGTCCTATAAACAATATCTCCCTAACAAGAATGAAAGATGTCTGGAAAAATCTACAGGAATGGCCTATTGTCCAGTGAGCGCAGAAGTCTTAGATTATGATCTCATGGTCTCTTTAGATTTAATCTGATCTTTTTCAGATTTTTAATTATTTTTTTACATTGAGTATGATGGTCTCATCATCTTTGTAGATTAAGAAGACAGTGTCACAAACATCTCACAGTGTACCAGCGTCACGCCCTTTGGCACTGTGAAAGTAAGTGGTTGGACATGGATCTGTCCATCCTCTAACTAAATCTGCTGGGAGATGATGGAGTGGTTTGAAATCTAGAATTGTCTAAGGTGACAGGGGGGACTGACCCAGATCCTAAATCACACACAGAAGTGTGTCCAATCCAACATGAGTTTCTCACAGAACTTGTTGCTGGAAGCAGTCCTTCTGACCAGAAAAGGACAAGTCATCTGAGCAAAGCCACTCTTACATAAAAATGTTTGCAGCATCAGATCCATATAAACTGCATTTTTTGGAAGGCATTGAATGTTATTTCGGGCTCTTGAGTCAGACATACCAGTCTTTCAGACTGGCTATACTTAAAAACAAATATGAAGTTTAAGTATTTTAAAAGCATATAGTATGATACAAACTGTTCCACGAAAACTTTTTATCCGGTTTACCTAGGCAGTAAAATACATCCCCATCAATTGGGAGCCACAAAGATGAACTTTCTAGGCCTGAGTTTTGGTGGCACATTCTTTAGATTATGTTCCTGCCCTGGACCCTGCACATCATGCACTTAGGTACAGTTGGTTCTTTTAATATACAAGAGCAATTGGATCCCTGCTATTTATAGAATGGTTGGTTCTTTCAATAGACAAGAGCAATCAGATCCCTGCTATTTATAGAATGGTTCTAAGCATGTGTGCATGCTTGTTATATTTATAAGTCAGCAACAAGTTTTTTCTTCTCTATGTGCTGCACATATTACATGGAGAGAATGACATGGCTGAAACACAAACAGCCAGAAAGTAGCCCTGCATGCAGTGCCGTATTTTCCCCAGCAGTCAGGCACTTATAATGAGATTCCATGATCTCTGCCTCTGATTTAAAAAGTGGATCCACTCATCTGTGATTATTCCTGTGGCTTGCACTTCAGATCACTGGAAGGAATCCTAAAGTATTTAGAACCAAGTCAGTGCAAACAGTGGCAGGGAATGATGTAGGTGTGATCCTGCCTGAGAACAGGAGGGTGGATGAGCTCGTGTGTCCCCCTTGAGCTCTGCCTGTGAGCTGTTCCATGCTTGGCACATCACCAGCAGTGCTGGCAGAGAGGCTGCCAGTGAACCCAAACCAGCTATCAGAGGAAGCAATTCAACATGCCCAGCACTAGGACACATCTGCCCACCCAGCTCCATCACACAGCATCTCCAAAACCTTTCACTCCCTGGGTTAGTCATTTAGCAGTCAGATGAACTGGTAAATCACTGTGCTTTCCACTCTGTTTCAGGTTTGTCACAGGCTCAGGAGGGTGCAGTGTTCTCCAACACAAAACATTATCTAATTCCATCCCCTCCAAAAAACCCTTCACCTGCCTCTGCAATGGATGTTGCAGCAAGACCCTGGAAAACAAGGAACCACAGAGGCCTAAAAATACCCAGCCAAGAGGAGGACAGGCAGTGTAAACAGCAATGCCAGTCAAAGGCTCATCAAGAGAATTTAGCCCAGCCTCTGGACAAAGAACCTGCTCTCCTAGACCTGCACAGCACGCCTGCTGCCTCTGGATCCCAAAGGCAGCACCAGCCTGTTGGCTGCATCAGCCAGAAAAGGCCTATTCCAGGACCAGCAGCTGGGTCATCAAGGATCAGGTATGTGCACTGCAGTGTATCTGGGGAAAATGGAAGGGACTTCATTGCAGGAAAAAGCAGATTTCTCTGTTGTCTATGAGGTCTCCTGCTTGTTCTGTAAAAATAATTCCTTTTATTTGTGCTGACATTTACCTTTGAGTGTCTAAAGCTAAATGAAACATTTTCCCATGTTCCTTATGGCTTGAGTGCTGTAAATTTTGTATATTATTGAATAATAGCCCAGAATTTTGCTGTGTTCTTATTGCTCCATTCTCATGTTCCCCACCCAGAGCCAATGCTGTGTCTGTTGCAATGATCTTGTGGCACTTGTTCAATACTCTCCTCCACGGGTTCCTGACACCCCACTTGTTTTTTTTTCCCTGACATGAATTCATGTTAGAATGAATTCTGGAAAATAAAGCAGGCGTTAGAGAAGTGTCGCGTGCACCAAAACATGTTTATTTCTGAACCTGTTTGCTGTAAGTTTAGCATCATGCTGATGCTTCTTTGAAGAAATGCAACTGAGGACTTGTGACATGACAGCTTGGGTTTGAAGTGAACATAGTCACTTTGGAGTCAGCATAGGCAGAGAGCACGTGCCTTATGTGGGAAGCTCGTGTGCCTGGGCTTCTCCCAGGCCTGGCAGCTTTTGGTTTAGTTTTCAGAGCTGGTGAGGAGAATGCAGATATCCAAATCCAGAGTGCAGTCTCACCAGAGTTTTTCTCTTTTCCTCAGGCCCCTCATGGATGAGAGTCCTTCTAAGGAGATCAACCACCAGCATCCAGCTGCCTGCTCATCCACAAAAGCCTTGCAGAGGTTTAGGCCAGTGAATTCGGCTTGGCCCCTGACTGCCAGGTCCATTCTGCAGCCATTGCCCCACAAATCCACTGCCACAAAAACATCTCAGAACAGAAGTCCTCAGTCCTAGAAGATACCCAGTTGCCAGCATGTCTTGGAGCCATGTACACAGCGCAGCCATGAAGGATCAGTGCTATCTTGCAGCTTCTTCTGCAAGCTAAACACAGAGCTATGCAAGTAGAGCTGTTCAAACAAATGATGTGATTTGCTTCAATTCAGGATACAGCTGGTCCAGAAATATTTTAAGAGCAACCACTGATCAACCAATGAGCTAATGAACCTCTTATTTCAGAAAAATGTGGTTATTTTTGCAACCTTCTCACACTAAATCAGAATAAATCCTATCATACTTCTTCTCATCCACACCATGCCCAGCTCTGTGAGTCAGGCAGGGACACTGAACAAAGCAGAGCATGGAGCCTGCTGTTTGTGGAGTGGGCTGGAGGAGGTGACCTACCAGCAGCCATGCAATGTGTCTTTTGCAGTCCTGGATGTTTAACATGTTAGGGCCAAGACCAAGAGCTTGAGAGGAAGTGTTGACCAGAGCAGGTTCTAAGGGAGGGTGTGTTCCCTGAGGAAGAGCCCAGGAAGGCTGGATGGTTTCAGAGTTTATGCCCCCACAGGAGCTCACCCTGTTCACAGACATTGGAGGTTCTTGTAGGATGCATTGCTACAGGAGCAAATGCTGAACAAGTGGCTTATCCCAGTATTAACATGTTTGTTTGCTCCATAGCTACCTGGAAGGATTTGTCTCACTTCCTCTGAGTAGACATTTCATCCCAGAATTTCTCTAGCAGAGCTGAGCTCTGTCACCAGGTGTCAGAGCATCCTCTGCAAGTGCCTTTCACCTCCATCCCACTTCTAGCTTTTTCAGGTCAAACAGACTTTCCAATGTATTATAATTGGATAATTTTAAGTGATGATGCAGCAAAGCAGGGAAGTAAGGGAATAATCTCTTGTTTTTTCAACAGGGCATTTGCTTTATGTTCAGGTGAGATCCAAAACATCTGTTTTAGTGACTGCAGTCTGTGAGAGGCTGTTCCAAATGACTGTGCTTTACAACTTTATTAATATTGCAGTCTGAAACCAAGCATCATCACATTTTTTCCAGTTTATATTACTATGTTAGATTATTTTTTTAATCAGTTTATAAAACAGTAATTACATGATAAGTTAATGAATTGGTTTATGTTTCCTTTCTGCTGGCCATCTTAACTTAGAGAAGCAGAATAATAGATAAAGCCCTAAAACTTCCTTTTATCATGGTGCTTCTTGCACCACTTTGTCTTACAAAATAGTCTGGAGCTTGAAGCAAGTTTGCCCAGTTTTGGTGTGTCCTAGCAGAAACCATCTATCCAAAATAATTTAGAACTATGTGGTATGTGATTCTGTGCAATACTGTGGATGCAGGCAGGATTTCACCCAGCAATGTGTGTCCTTAAATAGGCTCCTAAATTTGACTTTCTGCCAGTGTCACTGACCATACCATCACAAAAAAAAATCTGGTCTTGTAAAAGAAAGAAGACACTGACAGCAGCGGCCCTTCTCTATATCCAGGGTTGTACTAGGGGGTGATGGGTAGGACTGTCTTCTCCAGATATTCAGAGCCTCCTTCTCAATTGACATCTTTCATTTCAAAGGGGTGGAGGGGAAAAAAAAGATCAGTGGGTGTGTAAACTGGGTCTGGACATGAGCATCTGCAGAGACAAAACTCTGGGTACGGATCTGGAAAGTCTCTCAAAAGCATCTGTGGTCTCATCTCGCAGCAAACTTCACTTGGCTCTGTACATGCACAGAGCAAGGAGCTTCTCTGAGCTGGCAGAGAGGATGTGGAGAAATGGTCAGAAAAAACAGCTCTGCTCTCATGTGTGGGAAATCAGTGCCTGAGGGCTTCATCAAAACCATTTAACTTGGGGTTTCCTGTTGTACCTTCCCATCAGGCACCCCAGTGATAACTCTCAGGGGTACAGGCTGTGTGTGACCTTTGGAACAGCCACCCCGCCCCTCACCAAGCAGCTCTGCCCCACTGGTGGCCTAACCAAGGCAGTCACAGTGGTGTGCTGTGTTCACAGGGCCAGGAGATGTCCAGTCTGCCTGTTGATCACCACATGAGCTGCTGGCCCATCACCTCCTCAGGTGCATATTGGTAGGGATGGATGTGTAAGACAGGCTGGATGCCATCTGCTCCTATGTCTGTGGCAGTTTAGTGTCCAGAACTGAGTGGCCAGGCTGTCATGCATGGAGCAGCAGGGAGGCTTGCTAAGAGAGCAAGTTTGTGATCACAGCCCAGCCTGATGGGGAAGAAGGGTCGGTAGATTCCTCTCTTCTCCTCTCTGCCAGTAGCAGGTGCACCTCAGGGTTTCCCAGGGCTGCCACGCTGTTGTCTGTTGCAGTTTCCAGGACTAGGAAAATAAACAGGGCCATTGCTGTCTGCACAGCTATAACAGACCCACGTGGAAAATCATTGCCCTGGCTTAGCATATGCTTGACCATCTTCCACCTTTTTCATCTAGAAAATGGAAAAGCCAGCCAGGTCTTTAATAGGCTAATTAGGAAATGTAAGGCATGATGGGCTATTTGTGAATTCAGTTCTCTTGGCCCAAAAGGGAAATATATGGGGAGTTTCATTGCGTGGGGTTTTTTGTCACTGTTTCCTCTGTTAAAATCATGCATTGGTCCTTTGAGTATAGACAGAGTCCTTTAATGAATAAGCTTATTCCCAACCCTGCCTTTGCAGACTCTTAATATTTGTCTCACTAGGATCCTTGCTTCCAGTTAGATGTGACCAGTTTCAGATGTACATTACCAGAGTCCATCCCCTTGTTCTTGTAATGGGCCAGGAGCTGCTGATGCCTTTAAGTATCTCACTGCCTTAATGGGTTTTGCTGCTGGCTGCCAAATTGATATCTAGTGTGTAAGCTGGAGAGAGGGGTGAGAACTGCTCCTCTCACCTATTAATAAATCAGCACTGCAGGGAAGAGTTTTCTGCCGGGAGCCAAGTCTCACCAGTACATGCTTCTAAGGGAGGGGGCAGTTAGCTGGGAACAGCTGCCTTGCAGGGACCTGGGCTCGGAGCAAAAGGATTTGGCCCGAAGTGACAATGCTGTGGCATTAGCAGAAGCTTGATCTGTCCAGGAGGCCTCTCAGCATCACTTAGCTGGTATCCCACTAACAGCCCTGCTGGAGTGGCTGGCGGTGCCCTGCGTACTGAAAGGCTCCACTCAGACAGAACTTTAAACAAAACATGGGAGAAAGAAGTAGGGAGCTGTGTGCCAGCCAGTTACTTCAGTGACCAAGAATCATCCCTCCCCCTGAAGGGCAGCATGTCTAGGACAGCATCCCACCCAGACCAATGGGCCCTAACAAGCAAAGGTGGCTCCTGCTCAGACTTGGATTGGGTTCTGCACCTCCCAGCTCTGCAGAGCCCAGCCTGTTGTGGACACCTTAGCATCCCATTTAGAAACAGGCTGAAGGGGATGCTCTCCCTGTCCAGTGTCTCCATGGCAGCTGTGTTCACAGCCCACCTGCACAGGGCTCATGGCTGTCATGCTTGTTGCCAAGGCCGTTACTCTCACTGAAGGCCTGGGATTGCTTCGCACTCGGAACAAATTAATCTTCCTTAAAGGATGAAGAGAAGGTATTTTCTTTGGCCGTCAAGGAGGAGAAAACACAGGAGATGTTCAGAAAGGAAAATCTCATACGTGTCCCCTCTTCAAATACACACAAATGACAGGTCAGCTCAGGATTATTCCCTACGTGGTTCCTCGGCTTGTTCAGAGTCTGACAGGCTTGGGCTCCTTGCCATGGGCACTATCTGCACCCATAGTAGAACACAGGTACTTCTGGGGTATGATGAGTCAGATGGCTCATGCTCCAGTAGTGCCACTGATAAAACAGGGTTTGTGATGGCTTTGATGTCTGCTTGGTACCGTCTGATGCCAGGTGAGATGAATCCTGCCCTGCGATGGCTTTCTCATTACGCCAGAGGATCCTGGCCGTGTTTTTATTGTGTCTTGCTCCTCTAAAATTACCCCAGGAGATATTGGAAATGTCCTGGCTGAGACAAAGGATCGGCCTTGGAGAGTGGAGACAGCATGTGAGCACTGGGGCAGCACACCTCAGTGCACGTGGTCTGGGAAGTTTCTGGACCTTCCAGAGAGGCACAGGCAGGTAGGGCAGGACGGCTGCAGGACAGCAAGTAGGGCTTGTCCTGGACTGAATTCAAGGTGCCAGAGCAGGTCCTGAGCTGGTGGAGAGCTGGCCTGGTGCAGGTGCATCTGGGAGGGTGGATCTGCTGCCCCATCCCCAGAAGAGGGAGATGTCTCTCCCCATAGAGGAGGATTGTGGCTGGACTTTTGGAAACCAGTTCAGCCAGCTGGGAGGTAACCCAGGTGATGGAGATCCTGCCCTGAAAGTCCCTTGCTGACACCAGAAATAAAACAACCTTTCAGTGACAGCCTTGATCAGCATTAGGGGCACTGCAGTAATTTCTAATCTCTGCCCTGGTTTCCTACAGCCCAAGGACAAATGATGTGATCTGAGAGGAGGTGTAGCATCGTCTTACTGAGGCAACAAGTGCAGGGGCTCGCTCTGACCCATCCCTCAAACGAGGCGTCCTCTCCACGCTGCCAACAGAAACCCCGTGGCTGTGCATCCCCGGCTGGAGTTCAGAGTGATCGTGCTAAAATTAAGGAAGTAACGGAGATTATTTTTTAAGCTGCCAGAAGACGACGGCCTTGTAACAGGATCCTGCTGCATGGCACAGCGTAAACCAGAGAAAGAAAACGTCGAATTACTGGGTGGAGAGTTGCAGTATCATTTATAGATATAAAACCTGTGCCTGAGGAACTGAGTGAGTGCAAATGCAACCAGGCAAGCGCCGCTTTAGCTGGATTTGAAGAGCAAGAGGAATGCCTCGGAATGGACGCTAGAGGGAAGAAGAGAGTCTCACAAGTGCAACTTTCAAAAGCAAAAGGACTCGGAAACCAAACTCAAGCAACTCCAGGGCGTTCAGGAGGCGTTTGGCACTCAGTGGGTTCAACATTTTCTTTTTACTTATCCAGCATCCGGTGTGCTGGCCTCGTGTGGTGCCCCAAATGCACTGAGCTGGTACTGGCTTGCTGTATCACACACCACTTTGAGGTATTTGGAAATACTTTCATAGGAAACCTGCAATGCCCACAAAGTGTGATGGAGAACAGCCCAGACTCACCTTGGCACAGGAAAGCTGTGGTGCTTTTGGGGTGTAATAGGGTCTGTCCATACGATAATGCTGTGTGCAACCTCAGCATGTCTCAAAGATACGATCTTTGTCACAGCCTATAGCTACAAGCTGCAAACAGGCTCAAAACCACGCGTGGCTTGTGTTCCAGCTTCTCCTCCCTTGGTGACCAGGGACCTCTCATCTCTGGAACCCAGCAGAGCAGGAAGAGCTTTCTTGGGGTCTGTGCTCCACAGTGCTATTGGGCAAGTCTCTGATGCCAGGCCTTCCAGTCTGAAACCAGTCCTCTCCCAGCCCAGCTGTGTGAAAGCTCTCTGACATTTCTCTCTCCTTTATCCCCACCCTGGTCTCTTCCATCCTTCCCCTGCCCTACTCCCAGTTCTCACCCTGCTCAGCCACCACCTGCAGGCAATTGCTGGCACCCCGGTGCCTCCCTGGCAGGACCTCTCTGGAGGAGTGGTGTGAGGTAGGCACGGTTTGCATTTGTTACTTTTATTCTCTCTTCCGTGGCTCCATCTGCAGGGACCTTGGCCCTCTTCCTGATGTCAGGACAGCACTGAGAGACCCTGGCAGGTCACAAGGGCCAGTCCCAAGGCCTCAGCATCTGCCACCACCCAGCCCATGTAATTTCTGTCCCAGCCCTTCCCCCATGTGGAAGCTGGCAAAAATCAACGCCCACATTCTTACTGCTGCTCTGGGGGCAGGGTCAGACCCTTCTTCCCCAACAGAGAGCACCAGCCCAGTCCCTTCTCCATCGCTGGGCCACTTTGCTGCTGCAGGCTCCTGTCACCTGTGTCATTCACACCCCAGGGGACACCTAGAGCCATGACAGGGACCTGAAGGTGAGTACCACAGCACCTGCTCTCTCCTCTCCAGCCAAAACACATCAGCCCTGGCCGTGCTGCCGGTAGGGACAGTGCTGAGCATGTGCTGCCTCCTGGTCGTGCCCCGGGCCGATCAAGGCTGCCCGGACCAGGGCTGTGCTGGGCATGTGCTGACCGAGGATACAGGCAAAGGGGGGCCTACCCTGTGTGCCACGTAAAGGAGACACGGAGATGTCAGGTTCAGGGGAGAAAGAAGAGGTGAAACTGCCGTGGGAGGTAGCTGTGGAAGACTTTGGGAGATCTGTCCCAGGAGGAAGGCGCTCAGCAAGCAGAGGAGGAAGCTCCAGAGGGCGGCACAGGGGAGATGGACACGCCAGCAGCAGGAGTCAGGTTGGGAGCACCAGCAGTCCTGTCACAGGAGGAGAAGCTTGTTCTGCTGGATCAGAGGTGGAGGTAGTAACCAGGCAGGGGTGATGGATCCTCCTCTGGCCCCTCGAGAGTGGAGGGGTCAGAGCAGGTCGTGGTGTGCCCAGACCACCCAAACGACTGCTATGTCTTGCCAGGGCAAGCTCCTTCCAGGGTCTGGGTATGGACCTGTCAGCCCTTACCAGAAAAATGCTGCACACCAGGAACAACAGCCAGGATCAGGACAGGTCATCTTGTCCAGGAGAAGGGGATTTCCTGGGATTCGTCACCAAATCTCTTTTCAGAAGCTCAGTCCCAAAAGCTACTAGGATTCTCCAAGGCATGTCTCCTGCTGCCTTCCCAGGTGGGGCTTCACAGTGATAGCACGGCATTGAAAATATTTAGAGGTCTTGTAGGGTCAAAGCAACAAATACTTTTTCCCCTGGATGATCACTAACAAAATTAATTTTTAAATAGGGAAAAAAAAAATCTCAAACCCTCTATTTTTCCTGATTTCTCCCATCCATTTTATCTAGTGTCATTTTGGTGATTTTAGAGAAGAAAAAGAGAGGTATTACTTTTCCCTTTCAACTGCTATTGCCCAATCCTGATTTTTTTTTATGATTATTATGAACAGTCCAGGGGAAGCAGGAGTCCAAACACAAACCTGTAGATGAGATTAGTGGCGTGTAAAAACAAATGAGAGGCCCTTGCTGCTGTGGGAAAAGCAGTTACCTTAAGATCAAGCAGCTTTGCAAATGATGTACACAAGAAGGGACGGAGATGGAAGGGGCTGCCATGACATGCTGGCATTTGGGAAGGTGGCCAAAAATGCAAGAGGGAGATTGTATGTGTGCACCTGTGTGCGTGTGTGTATGTGTGTGTGCTCCCTGCCAGGTGCTAAGCCCTGGCAGGGATGGCTCTGGCATCACTGTCACCCTGCCCTGAGACAAGACCAGAGGGCATGGGAGGTCAAACAAGAGCTGCAGGGTTGGTTTGGGATGCCAGGAGTGTTTCAGGCAGAATGGAAGTTTCAGACAAGGTCTGTCATAGAGACCCTCCCACTGAGTCACAAGGGTCAGAAAGGACCCCCTTGGTTTCTAAACTCCTTCTCAGAGAGGAATCTAGATCCAATCCTAGCCCCAGATTCGGTCAATGGCTTATGTCTAAAGAATTATATAGGTATAATTGAGCCTTTATACAACTTTGTGCTACAGAGTTAAGGATGGCTAACCAAATATATTTATGTGAATGAAATAAATTATTTATTTCAATTTATGATAATAATGATAATAACTGGACTAAAAAAGCTTTAATCAGAATTGTTTACTACACAATACAGATAGTTTAAACTACTAGTATAGTGCACCATTTTTTATAAAATATTGAAGTAATTATATTAACGTTGGCATAATAATTACTAAGTAAAGATTGATGTTACTCATCCATTTCAATGACCATGGGCCAATCTCTTTTGCTCAGCCTTGAGGGGCATCCCCACTCAAGAGAGGAATCTCCACACAGACCCAAGAAGAGGGGTGTTAGAGGACCCTGCCATTAAAAAGTGATACTGGGTTTTTATATTATGAAGTGATTGACTGTCAGCCATATGTTTGTAGGCCACCTGTGTCAGCTCTGCAGCCTTTAGCTCAGCACCATTAGATAAGTCATCAGCACTAGCACTTGTTGGTTTCTTTTATCAGAAGCTTTGTCTGCCACCTCCTCACCAGTGCCAGTTTCTGTCAGGAAACATTGTTCTTCACATCCTCAGAATGTTTAACTTTGGGCTTGATGAGTCAGCCTCATCTCAGCGTTCTTCAGCACCAAAAGCAGCCTGACCCCTCCTACTCCATTTGCCACTGATAACATGATAACTTCTGCAAACAGGGTAAAGTCTGAGCTGTTTTACCCCCACGTAGGCAGAGCATCCTGCTACAAGGAGGGCTTAGCCTCCAAGACCCTGATGGGGTCTCTAGCTCAGCCACTGCCAATCCAGGGCCAGTGTGGAGATAGCAAAGAACTGCAAACACAGTCCTCCTCCATTTGCAGCTCTTGGCAAGCTTTTTGTCTCCTCATGGATGCTTGAGCCAGCACAGTCTTCCAGGGAGTCTCTGGCACAGAGACTGTGAGAATCCTTTCATTCTGGATTATAGAACGGTTTGTGTTGGAAGGGACTTTAAGGATCACCTAGTTCCGAACCCATGCCATGGGCAGGGATGCCCCAAGCTGTGTCCTACCCCAGGGCACATTCCCCATCTGCCCTGTCAAAGCCCTTCCCTGCTCTGGGTCACTGCAGACAGAGGACATGAGGCCTAAGCAGCTCTGCAAATCTCAGCATTGCTGCTTCCCTCTGTTCTGAGGTGTTGGTGTAGTGGGGAGCACCTCCAGCTTCGGTTGTATTGTGGGATCACCCCCCACACCAGCAGTCACCCCCCACACCAGCAGTCAAGCAGCATTTCAGCTTCATGAGGAAGGCAGCAGAAGTCCTTTTGTGCCACCCATGAAGGTGTCACCCAGACGAGCCCTTGAGCAGCAGCATGGGTGTGTGGGGTGGGGTCAGCCCTTCCGGCAGGGCCAGTGGTTTATAAAGCATCAGGCCAGATTTCCATCTGGTGCAAACTGGTGTTGCCTCCCTGATTTTCACCCAGACTAGCTTATATGTGCTCGCTGCAGATTGGGCTTCAATCTCCAAGCACAGTGCCTGTCTTGGCAAGGATCCTGGGGGGCTGGCAGGGTTTGGCTGGTTTATTTAATGGGTGTTGGGGCTGTTGTCTGCCACATGCGATTCATTCCCGTTCTGGATCACAGAGTTTGAACCACCTCCTGTTTCCAGTGCTTCTGTCATAGCTTTGTTTGCAAAAGCCCTTCAGCAGCTGCCTGTGCTGCATCTCCAAGTGGGCTACCAGAGCTTAAGGGTATCTCCCAGGCTCCCATGAGACCACCAGGTGCTCAGCACCCATCTACATCTGTGTCCTGCTGACCTCTGGGATGCACTGCTCCAAGCTCATGGCTTAAGTCTGGGAGTAATGTGCTTTGGTCCTGACACATCAGTGTGTCCAGGGTTCCCCATCTCCTGCTCAGACATATATTGGTGCTTCTCACTGGAGCCACAAGCTTTTCACAATGGGACCAGGTTGGCTTGGGATGAGAGACCCAGAGATGAGCTAGAGTTCACTTAGGTGAGCAGATAGGTGCCAATTCACCTGCTCTGAGGGAATTCATGATGCTGCCGGGGAGAAGGCAGTAGTAGACAAATAAATATACCTGAAAAGCAGGAGAGAGGTGATTATGAGAGTATAAAAATCTCTCTTTTAGAGTATATTCTAACCCCTTAACCCTTTGTCCCTGGTCCTGCATCATCTCCAGTTGTAGCCAGTAGCAGATGCCCAGGTAACAAGTAACATCTCTTCCTCATCTTGCCTCACCTCTGTGGCTACATGCCTGTTGCACAGGACAAGTAAACATCAAAATGGGCCCAAAATTCTCTCTGGAACTAAGGAAAATCTGTAGCTCAGTGGCTGTGAATTTCATCAGTGAACTTAAATCTTTGCATTTAATACACAGCAGGTATGTTTCGATTTTTCTCCATTTAATCTCCCAGGCTTTTCCCAGGGGTGTGGGCAGGGGTAGCATCCCCTTGGCATTCCTTGTCCCCACGCTGGGATGCAGCTGGTGCAACAGCCAATGGTTCCACATTTCCAAGGACTTATTGCCATTTTTCTTTCTAATATTGAAAGCCCAGAATAACAACTTACGTGAGGGGATACAATGTTTGTTTTCCAAGTGGAGTAGGATTTAAGAGAGACTGTCATTGCTACTCATTCACAGGTTGTTATCCAAATTTCCCTACTCTCCCTCATGCTGCAGCGTGTCACCTCTTCCCTGCTCCATGTTTTCCCAGGAACAGGCTCTCCCAGGCAGGGCTTGTCCCTGAGGCTTTTTTCTTTGATTTACAGAGGCACTTTTTGCTCCAGCATTATCACTTGCTGCCCACAGCCCTGCGTCCTTCAAATTACAGAGCAAGCAGTAGGACTGTGCATGGAGAAGGGACGGGGGGAGCATGCCAGGCTCCATCCCTCTGTGACACCCTGGCCACTGTCATCCTGTCCCCAGTATATCCATGCTCCTGAGTGGGCAGTGGGCACCCTGGGAGATGGGTGAGCCCCTGGTGCTGCAGGTGCAAATATTTGCACCCAATTTCCTGCTGGGGCTGTGGAGAGGAAGAGCTGTCCCCTGATGCCCTCGCCCACCTGGTGGGGACCCGCTGCGGTGCCAAGTGTCACTCTTCCCATGGCTGAGCCCTGTGGCAGCCCGCCTTTTCCTTATTTGTTTTTCTCCCTTTGAGAGCTATTCTTTCCCTCCCATATGCTGTAATAATTACAAGTGATAACTTAACAGCTGCTCTGCTATTCCGGGCTCAGCAGAGCCACGCGCCTCCTCCTTCCCTCCCTCCCACGGCTCTGGGTCAACGTCTTGGCTCCAGCAATCAGGGATTCCTGCAATTTTTGCCACTCAGGAGGATCTGGACTCTTTTCCTCTCCATTGCCATCTGTCTCCCACCCGCCCGCCCCAGCATCATGAAGGGGGATGGGACTGCGACATCCATCTGTTGCCATGGAGAAAGCTGAGCCAGCGAAGGGACGCACCCTGCATCCTGGGTGAAGGCCAGCGGAGAGGGGGTGAAAGGGATTTTCTTGTGTATTTGTTTTATTATCATGTGTCTGTTGTCGCTCACGGGGTCTGCTGCAGGTGACAACCACCACCCTTGGTCACAATGAGCCTTAGGAACTCCTTAAGACCTCTTGCTGGAGAAGGTGGTGGCCTTAGGCCTGGTGTGGCAGATGCCACCATCACAGATAGTGGACCAAGTCCACATCGCTGAAATGAATGGTTTGCTGCCTTTTCTCCTGTGCTAGAGTGGTGGTGGCTCCCAAGGAGATGATGGACCCAGGGCAGCACCCAGGCTTCCCATTTTGGGTGTGGAAGGGTTTTTTCTCCTTTTACAAGAGATTTTTGCCTCCAGTTTATCCAATTGCTGAAAGCCCAGCGTGAAAATATGTCAGAGTGAGGTGTTTCTGCCTGCTCCCCGCAAAGGAAATGCTGCATCCATGAGCATTCCAGTCTTTCCCCGGTCAGCAAGGCTACCGAGGCTGGAAGTGCCTCTCCAGCACAGATGAAGATTCCCAGAAATGTGTGAAGACAGCCCAATCCCTGTCAGTGGTAGTGAGAGACACGCAAGTCTGTGTCGGGCGGTCTCATCCAGCCTAGAAAAGGGCTGGAAACCTGACACCTGCCTGCTTGCTCCTGTGCAGTCCCATACTGGTCACTTCCCATATTCCAAAGGCAGCACTCCCAGCACCTCTGGTGGCAGCATGCTCAAAACTGTGGTAAAGCCCCACAGCAACCTAAGGCAAGGGTCTGCAGCATGGCCAGCACCTGAATTCATTTTTGGCAAGCTGCAGTGCAGGCAGGGTGCCTGTGCGTCTTCCCTTGTGTGTGCGGGGCGTTACTGACAGAGTGAAATGCTGGGAATTAAAGACAGGATTTTACCTAAGGATGGGATTTGCCAGAGCCATCAGCCTGCAGTGGTCTTGGCCCTTCTCACCCTGCAAAAGCATGTCATCTGCACATCTGATACATATCACAGCAGGTGACATCTTCCCCTGCCACCTGCCAGCTGTCCTTGTAGGCAGCAGATCGCACAGGATGCCTAGGGCAGGTCTTTCTAAGGGGCAGTGGTGGATGATCTTCCCTGTGGTCCTCCCAAAGTTGTAAGTGGGAGTAAAAATTGGGAGTGTGCAAGAAGGTGGGCCTTCCCAGGAATTTCGCTTCCCCGGCTGGGAATTCTGCTGCTGGCACCACTTCAAAGCAATAGTGGCCAAGGTCAGGGTCCATGGATGGGGTTTTTGTGCATGCAAACACTTTTCACACAGCAGGGTGACCATGAAAATTGTATCTCTTGGCTTTTGAGTCACCAGCTGCAATGCTTGGCTTTCAATTGTGCTCCACCCAGAGGGCCTTTGGAAAAGGTGATGTGGTGCTTATCTGAGCTGGCTTTGATGCTTGGCAGCTGTGCAGGACCACCAAGCACAGGCTCCAGTGCTGGCACTGGTGGCACTGGGACACGCTGGAGGAAAGCTCACCAGGGGAAGCAACACGTGCCTCACTTGCACCTCCCACACAGGAGTAGGCAGCCCCAGGAAGAGGCGGCTTGGAAAGCCTGTGCCATCTCGTATGGGAGAGCTGGCAGCTCCATCTGGCTCTGCTTCGGAGGAGCTCTCCCAGGAGCTGCCGAGGGTGGCCAGAGCGGGGCCTGTGGGTGGTGTGCCAGGAGCAGGAGAGGAGGAGGAGAACGAGAAGGAGGAGGAGTGGGTGGGATACATGTGCCCCATACTGCCAAGTTTCCCTTGCAGGGTGGTAATCCTTCATTAAAGCAGCTGCTCTGTCCCAGGAGAAGGGTGGTGGGTCTAGGGGCTTGTGTGTGGTGTGATGCTGGTGCTCAGGTGCAGGAGAGGTGCTACTGCACGGTGACCCCACAGTGACCTGGGGACATGTTGGGCTTTGTGCACAGGAGCATCAGCCCACAAGTGCTCGAAGCCACCACATGCATTTGCCACGTGGCAAAGTCCCTTTGCAGCTCTGCTCATTTTCACGGGTCTCGCACCTTGCTCTTACTCTCCCAAAAGGCACTGATTTTTTTTCTTGAAGCTAGCAGTGTGATAAGAGAGTTCTCATTGAAACAGGGCAGCCAGGGTATTTGTTAGGATAAAAACACATGGGGTTAGCACTCTTCTTCACTTCTCTGAGCCCAGGCTATTGCGCAGCAAAATTACAGTCCTGATCTGCACCCAAGTTTTGCAGCAGTGTAAACTGCAGCCATTTAGTTTTTGGTTTCTTCATTTCAATCTCTTTGATCATGTGCCACGATTAATCTGATCTCTACGAGGCGGGATGAGTAGGAGTCAGAAGAAAAATTGTAATCGTCTGTGCCTTTGGCATGTGGGAATGGAATAATTTTGTAGTCCCATCTCCACGCTGGTAGCTCTAGGAAAAGTCTCCTTCCCTTCATCAGCTAGCAACACTATTCAAGGCTAAGAGACACTGATCTAAATGGAAATATTCAGAGCTGGGTACCATCACTGTTCCTTGTTCCCTCATTTTTGCAGGCTGCAGGATCTCCATGATACAAGCCACATGGTCAGTGACTGAAATCCAGCTGGCAACAATGAGCTCCAAACACAAAGATGAGTTCATGATAAGCTCCTCGCTGTTGTTTGCTCTCACCTGCCTTGTCATGATACCAGGCAGCTAATCCCCTGTGTTGTTTCATTGCCTGAGTCAAATTAAACATGAGCTTTTTTGGGCTGGGAGGAAGGGAGCAAGGGGAAAGGGCTTGGGGAGGTGACATCATGCTGCCCAGCCCTGTCCTGGCTCTCCTGACAGTTTTTCCTTGCCAGTTCCCACCAGTGCAGCACCAGCACTGGTTTTTGCTATCCTGACAGCTACATAGAGGTGTTTTCCCCCTTCTAGCCCTGAGTGCCCCTGCCCCCAGTGCAGAGCATTGCTTTAATTCTGCCTGCACCAACCCTGGTGTCTATCACAGCCCCTTCTGTTTTGAAAGCCCTCCCTTTCCTAGGCAAAATGATCCAAATCCCTTTACCAGCACACCTCATCACTTCACTCCCTATCTGATTGCATAGCTCTCTTTGAGCATTGCTTACTTTTATTGAAAAGCATTACCAGCACAGAGCAGAGATAACCATGTAAGGGACCTGTTTTAAACTGTCCAACAAGGCATTAGTAACCCATATCACAGATTATGATCAAAAGCATCTCTTCTATAGAAATTCTTCTTGTCCAACTAACTATTCCAGCAAAAACAACTCTCTCTGTCCTCCATTTGTCCAAATGATCATCCCATGTCATGTCACCCGCACTTCTGTTGAATTATGTTTTGCATTGTTTTTTTCTCCCTCCCTGCACTCCCTTAGGAAGTGAGCGATTTCTTTCCTAAGCTCCATCAGAGGTCAACAGGTGCTGGGGAGACGGGAAGAGGCTGAGACTGGAGGATAGAGAGCCCAAAAGGGCCATTTTTCTGCTCAAGTGCTCGTGCTTCTGTCCACAGCACCAGGGTTAAAGAAATGGCCTGGATGTGTTATCACTGTCCCCAAGTCCCCTCACAGACCCTGAGGGCTTCTTGGCTGCCCAAAGAAGAGGGAAACTCTCAGATGCTTCTGTTGTGGTGTAATTATGGCAGGCAATTTAAAATCAGCCAAGAGCTGTATTTGACAATCTTATTTGGAACACAATGGACTAATGGTCCCACAATTTAATTAAGGATTTTTTTCAAAGAATTACAGATTAACCTGAATTAAGATGAGCGTATATACAGCAAGACTTAATGTGGTTCCACTAATTTAGATTTGCAGTCTTAATTATTTTGGATTAATTTTCCAAGAGGACACGTGACATTTTTATTAGTATAAAGACCAATAAGAAATGTAGCAGGTGTTTTGAAAGTGAAATAGCTTTGCCTTTTAAGGCATGCAACTCTTAATAACATGTCTTTTAAGAATCTGTACTGGTACCTCCTTCCCAGGCAAGAAAAAGCTATGGCAATGTAAAGGATCATGCTTCCATTTAACAGATGTTTGTCTGCACACACACATATATATATGTATATATGTATATATGTGTGTGTATATATATATGTATATACGTATATGTGTATATGTATATATGTATATATGTATATATGTATATATGTATATACGTATATATATAATGTGTCTATATCTGTGTTTATGTCTATGTGAAAAAACAATGACTGGGAAATTTGTTCCACTTTGGTTACTCCAACAGCTTTAAATCAATGTAACATCTGAATGGTAGCAAGGCTTGAAGCAGTGGCCAGAAGGGGATGACAGAAGCATCTGTGGTGGTTTATGACGTGTTTTTCCTCCTGTTCCTTCTCCTCTTCCTCCTCTCCCAGCTGCTCAGTACTCTCTGACTGCTCAGGATTGATGTGTCCCTAGCAGAGGCAGCAGGAAGCATTAGGAAACCTCTTCTCAACCCTATAGCACACTTGACTGGGTTTAGCTTGGACAGCCATTGTTCTGAAGTTCCCTCACTGCCCAGCTGGATCCCTTTAGGAAACCCCCTCCAGGTCACTCCTCTTTGTAGGAGAAACTGCCCTGGAGCCCCCCATCCAGTGCAGCTGTTGGAACACTGCTTCAAAAGGTGCTTAGTAATTGAGTCATCAAACTCTGCCTTGCAAAAAGATCCTTAAGGTGCCATGTTTTGTTCTACTGTCCTTAACGCCGTTGATGGGAACAGGTGGTTTTGGGAGCAGGCCAGGGCAGCCTCTGGCCCTCTGCACAGCAGGATGGGGGGGAAACAAGCCACTTGTGGTGTTTGAGTTGTGGTACCACCCGGGTGATCAAACAGAAACCACCACTCCTTTGGGAATGTCACTATCTCGGCACACACCAGAGGGTGATGAGGGGAGGGTGAAGACCTTTGCTTTGGAGAAGAGACGCCAGAGCGCAGACCTCGGTTACGCTTCTGCAATACAAGGAAATCCAAGGGTGGCTGAGTCAGGCTGTGAACAACATGCCTGGCATCTCCCAGGAGATCAGCTGCAGAGTCAGGAGCTGAAGCCTGCTTTTCTGCACACAGTTCAGGTGCCTGCAGACACTTGCAGGTGCGTAGGAGTAAGTTCATCCTGGGAAAGGGAGACCAGTGGACTTCAGATGGGAGAAAAGCCATGGCTTGCCATTGCTCCCAAATCCTGATGCTCATGGGAAGGCAGCATCCAATCCGGCTTTCAAACCCAGGGCAGCTCCTCTGCAAGAAAGGGAAAGAGACAGGGAAGAAATGAGAACTGCCTCTTTAAAAATGTTTGCTTTAGGTAACCCTCCTACCTCAGGGTCTCAGGACTGAAAGGCAGGAAAAAAGGGCTTGTTGACCTGATGTTAACCTTCGGCTGTCAGCCATTCAGCTCCATGATCCTCACATGCCGCTGCTTAATCCAGGAGGAAAAAAAGCACAAAGCCTGCCCAGAGCCTGTGCCATCTCATTAACATTTGGCTTAGGCAAGATTTCTATCCTGCACAGAGAGTGCAGCAGCTCCAGTTCAAACAGCTCTCCTCTGCTGTGGCCTTCCCAGAATGTCCAGGGACAGGGGTTTGCCTCAGCTTCTGCAGTGCTGTGCTTCAGGGTTGGAGTCCTTGATCTGGCAAAATAAAATTCAGGCAGAGACACCGGCATTTTTTGGCTTCATGAGAACTTGCAAAGACCTCTCTGTGAGCCTGCAAGGTCCTTCTCTGTGACAGGATGAGGTGGTTCCCAATAGACACAAGACACAGACCCAACACGGGTTTGGCTGGTGCCTGGCAGCTCTTACTGGGGTTGGCAATCCCACAAGGCCATAAAAGCCAGACTGCAGTTTCTGGTCTGACATCACATCCCACATCCACATCATGTGTACTCAGAGGAAGGTCACAGGGACGGCTGAGGAAGAAATAATGTGGGAGGGACTAGGAGCACATGGGCGTCTTGACCTACAGCCAGCCATCTACTGCCCCCAGGCCCTTGCAGCCTTCTCTTGATTAAACATGAAAGCTCTGTGGTTGCCTGAGCTGGCAAACATGGTTCAGTACACCTGAAGTTGGCAGGGAGACCTGCTGCCCTGGGGTTGGCATGGGGCTGGCAAAGGTTTCCTCTGCCCATCGGGGAGCTGGCAAGAACGTGTTCCCATCTGACAAGTGGGTGGGAGGAGGAAGGTGGGTGGCTTTGTGCCACCTGATGTGAGCAGTGTGCTTTTGGTGGTGGAGGAACACAGCCGTGGCCATGGGCTGAGTGGGATCACATGAGCTTGGAGACGGAGCTTGAACCGTGTGAGAGATGGATGATCCTCTGAAGGCATGGTGGGATTCTTCAGTGGGAGGACCTCTGTGTCTAAGTATAGTAAATCACACTTTAGAAATAAGTTGGTTGAGGCTGTGACTGAGTTTCTTTGATGTAGGCTGAGGACACACTACAGGGAGAAATCACTCAGTGTTCTGCTTTCCTGTTGATAAGCTGTAGCACAGCTCTGATCCTGGGACAAGGCTGGGATCCATGGGGCTGTTTAGCCATGAGGAAGTAGAAACTCCTGTGCTAAGTCAGATCAAGGGTCTGAATTGCTGAGCATCCTGCGGCTTCAGGGAGCAGTAGGTGCTCCCAAGAGCATGTTGATAAGCACTCCCTCGATTCTCACCCCTTGTCATTGCCTCCAGGAGTGAGGTCTACATGGACAGAGTGTGGCCCATATGTCCCCTCACCATTTGCTTCTAAAACAGGTCAAGAGCACAGTCCCACAGGCTTCCTAAACAGCATTTGTCTGCATTTATTAATCCAGATAATTTTTTCTCCATCAGCTGGTCTAGTCTTGTCTTGAACTCATGCAAATACTGACAGCTGACAGCGTCCTTGGGCAAGGAGTTCTGCAGATCTCACCCCCACCACACAAGGACCTACATGCTCTGAAGTTTGCCTCATGTTTTGCACTGGGAAGAGGCAGCAAAGCCAATCTCTGTCAGCCTTCTTTGGGCCATGCCTGACTTCGTAGTCCTCTCCCATAACCTCTCCAGCCAGGTCTTTTCCAGACTGAGAAGTCCTGGTGTGCACAAGCCCTTGCTTGCAGGAAGGCTCCTCCAGACCTTTGATCCTCCTTCATCCCTTTCTCCGTGTTGCCCTATTACATTTTGGGTTTGAGGCTTCAAAGAGGTGCGTTTTGGGGCACAGGTCAGTGCAGTGGCTTGGCAGGCATGCCAGCCCCACAGCTCTTGCTCCCTCCAGATGCTGCTGTTTCTTGGCCACAGGCTGTGCCAGCTCCTGTGATCCCATTTGCTTTAAGTAGTTGGCAGTGCATACCATGCATAACCAGCTCAGAGTTTGTGTTGGGTTTTTTTTATCCAGAGCTCTTTCTCCTCTGGAAGGGTAGAGGTGTCGTCGGGGTGTTTTTATGAGTGTTGGGTCTCTCTCCTGACTGCAAATCCATCCTCCCAGTGTGAAATCTGCTTGGTTTTCCCGCAGAGACCCCATGGTGTGTAAGGGACTGTAGGTGAGAGACTGGCATTGTCTGAGACCTGAAGGGAACACTTCTGGGGCTGTTCCAGCTCCTTTCCTTTGCTTTTATTCCAGGTAAAATGTATTTATAGGATAACATAGCAAAGTGAAATAAGCAACCAAACCTCACTGCAGTCAATTCACTCCCAGCCTATTTCATGCCAATAAGACCATGATGGACTCAAATTGGAGCTTCAAGCTTCTTTGAAGGCATTCAGCCTATTACAAAGGTGAGAACCAGCTGCACAGTTTGGGTCCTGAGATGAACTTTGCTGTAGGTGAGGCTATAATGTGAATTTGTCATGTGAATCTGTCTTGAGGATTAATAACTCTTTTTTTTTTTAATTATTGGGGGTTTTTTGCTACAGTTTTTCCTTCCTCCTGGCCCCACCACAAATTTGCTCTCACTCTAATCTTTTCTTTGGCAGCTAAAACTATTATCTTTATTGTTTCAAGGCTTGGCTTCTTCCTGTTAGATCTCCTAATTGGATTTTTACTCTCCGATCCATTTAGTCTCTCCTGTGCTTTCACTAAAACCTTTTAACCCCTTGCTAACCAGTTTCACTAACCAGTTTCCCTTGAAGGTGCTCCTCTCCCCACACTGCTCCAATTCACCCCCTCTCCCTGATTTGCAAGGGGACGGCTTTCCTAAGCCATGGATGTCCCTTCTAGTGTCACTGTCTGTACACAGTGTCATCACTATCTCCTTCACTCTGCAGGCTGCAAAGGCTCATTGGGTTTTAACCAAGAATAACCAAAACAACTCACATCACTCTTTAAAAGGAGGCCTGAGGTCACCATAGAGCCAAAATCATCCAGAGATTACAACATTTCAGCTGTGGCTAGGAAAAGTCTGCTGCTTTGCCCAGTCCGGGTGCCAGTCCTGTGTTTCTGGCTGTGTCTTAAACAGTATTAGCAGCTACAAGAGAGGTGAAACAGTAGTGGGGCTGTGACCACTTCTGGCACTGGGGTCACTTAACCCTTCCACTCCTCTTCATCCTCTTTGGAAAATGCAGTTCACACGTCCCATCAATCTTGCTCCTTTGGCCTTCAAGCCTCTTGTAACAGTGCCAGAGTCTTCACCGGAGGCTTTGAGCATGCCAGGACTGACCTGATTGCATTGCAAGTGCTTTCTGTACAGCTGAAATGACCTCTGTTCTCCATGCCAGCAATGATCTCTGTCCTCTCCATGAGTAAATCAGTGCTTTGGTTTCTCCAGCCAGCAGGTATGCTCCAAGCTGTCCTATGAGCACAGCAAGATGGTGATGGAATCTGGCACAGAGGGGGCTTGGGTACCCCATATCCCAAGAAGGGGCTGCTGGTTTCATGGCCTGAGCCATGCAGCTCCTCTCATAGGAGGAAGGTGGAGCTGAGACAATGGCATCTCACCACTGGTCTCGTTTTTCCATCAGTGCTGTGATTTTTCAAGCAGCCAAGATCTTCACTTGTAATGTTTCTTTATAACAACTTGGGGTACAAGGAAGGAAGCTCCCCTCCAGGTCAGTCAAGCCTAGTGGGGGCAGAGGTGGTGGAATAAGACCTCTACTTACCAAGGTGCTGAGTACAAAAGGAGATGTAAATACAAAGGAGCTAAAATGGGGAGAAGAGATACCAACCCTACTAAATGGCTGCTCAACCCAGATCCAGCTGCCTGGCTCTTAACAGGCCTCAATGGACCCAGTCTCTCTCCTCCTTTCATTCTTTTTTCCAGCCTTTTTACAACCTCAGTGCCTTTGTGTTGATGTTACTGGAGAGTGTTGCCATGGTTAAAGCTGTTATTCTCAGCAGGGTTTGCATCTTACCTGTGAGACAGATAGATACAGAGATGGAGACGTGCATGAATATGTGTGTTTACCCTCATTTCGGTTCCCACTGGCCATGAGGAAAAACAAATCTGATGGGAAAGGAGAACCCTTCAGGGGGAATGGGGAGAGAGGGAGAATAACACCTTGGAGGAGTTTCTCCAAGGAATACATAGGCTAAGCCAGAAGCATGGGATAGAAGAGATGATCACCTGAGAGCAGGGGTGGGCAGAGATGGACGTAGGTTTGTTGGAGGTGTTATTGGATGTAGAAAACACACAGCTTCAAGTCAAGTCTACTGTAAGGGTGCAGTGTACATGTGGAAAGGTGGGGATCGCAGTTCCCACCCTGCACACTGTTCCCACACTGGCAGTGCCCACACAACATTCCTCCTTAGCCCTGTCATTTTCCTTGGCTCTGGTTCCTCCAAGTGCTAAAATGGGGTTGCAAGTGTAATATTTTTTAAAATTATTTTTTGAATGTGTTTATCGAATATGTATTTTCTAAATTTTACTTTATTCTTATTCTTCTTTTATAATATTATTTATTTGAGGTACGGGGAAGGTGGGGAACTGAGTCTTTGGCACATTCCCATAGGTATTCTTATCCAGAGAAAAATGATAACAAAACCTTTGGATTTTAGACTTTTCGGATTTTTGGCTTTGGTGTATCAGGCCATGATAATTTTACTGTTGTTCCTCGGGGAACGATTCAAAATAATAGATCTGCTAGGAAAGATGGACCAGGTTCCTGAGTTTTTTGGCTAATGTTGTTGTGTGAGTTTGAATTGATGGAAGAGTTCTGAACTGCTTCACTCAAACATGTAGTAAATGAAGAACTGAATCAATAGCTGCTGGGCCCTCTTCCAGCCCCTCCAGAAACAACAGATTTATTTCTCTCCTTCCACCAGCCCACCCTGATGGTGGGCTGAGAATTGGTGATGGTGGCTAGCTGAGAATTTTGGGGAGTTCCCAAAGGCGTAACTGCTTTAAGGGAAATCACTCTGTGCTGCTGCATCCAGACATGGTCTTATCCCAGGTGTCACTGGAACAGCACATGTGATCTTGGGTGGCTGTGGATGGGACACCTGCACCGAATACAGGCAGAGCAGATCTTGCTTGGAGAAGCAAGAAGGGACAAAACTGAGCCCCTGGACCCTTTCTGCCCTGGATGGCTGACTGGTTTCATCCGCTCTGCCCCACCACTGGGTTAGTGTAGCACATTCCATTGCCATCTTGTAGCCTTGTTGCCTGATGACACTAACAGTGACATGGTGGAGGAGGCTTCTGCTGGGGCCTCCTTCCACTATAACTCTTTCAAAGGTTCCGTGGTCAGATGTCCCAGCTGTCTGGATGGATGTCCATCATCCAGTGACACAGCAGCTCTGCTGACAGCTCAGCTGCAGGAGAGCTGTGCAAAAGGGGACCTTGTGCTCCCTCCCTGTGCTGGCAGGTGCAGTATCTTCAGCTCTTGAAGGAGCTGCTGAGTCCTGGAGGAGGGAGCTGACTCACTTATGCAATCCACCAGTGCTGCCCATGCCTGGACAAAACGTGTGGGGCTGGCCACGGGGGTGGCTCCTAACCAAGAAGTGAGGCCCAGGCCCTCTGGAGTATTTTGATATCTCACATTCTTTGATTCTGCCTGGAGGCAGGACTCCTCTCCCATCTAACATGAGGCACTTGACTATGCCTGACTATACCTGGCTCCTGCCTAAACAGAGGAGGAAGATGGCACCTCCAGGGGCTGAGTCAGTCGCCTGAGAGAGAAGTCACTCTCAAGTGGGATTTTTCCATTGACTGAAAATCTCCCCAGGTTACTGGGGCCCAAGATTAGCTGCCTGCATTAAAGCCTGAGATAAGAGATGGTGGGCTGGGGGGCTGGAAGTTTACTGCTGTCTCAGGTGAGGACCGAATGGGTTGGGGATAAAGGGGAACACTTGTAAATCATGTGCAAGAAGTGCAGAAATGGCTTTTTCTCCGTGAGAAATGCTGGTAACAACCCTAGCTCAGTATTTCTGACAGCCTTGTCCCCAGGCCTCATGGCTGGCCAGGGCTGCTATTTGCCTTTCTCATGGGTGTTGCTACATCATGGCAGTGCCCAGACAGCCAGGTCTTACTGCCTTGTTCAGCCCTTGTAACCTGCTGTTAAAAGCACTGACAGCACCGATGGGGAAGTCCTTTCATACCCACCTGGCTCCACACTGACACACACCTGATCTCCTGTCATGCTGTCTGTTCCCTTTGTAAAGGCTGCCAGAAACGTCAATGTTTTCACCCTCCTGCTCTGTGTGTGGCAGTGGGGCTGCAGCCCTGCCTGACAGCTGACACCCTCCCTAAGCTTTGTAATTGGGGAGATGGAGCTAATGAGGGGGTGAAATCCATCCCATCATTTTCTGTGATTGTCATTCACCTTCTCCTCCCACATTGAGTCAATGGAGAAATCTGGTATCTGAGCCAAAAAAGGGACATCTGTAACCACGGTCTAACCAGCACTGCTGGAGGCTTGGTCCTGAGGATGAGCAGAGCAACCTCAGAGCCACATGGACACCTCCCTGTGTGCTTGTCTGCTCTATAAAGTCCCCACAAATTAACTGCAGGTATGTCCTGAAAATTAATGAGTTCAAGACCTTTACAGCCTCACACAGGCCATCTTCTGCAGGAACAGTGTCCTTAATTAAGTCATACCTCATTCATGAGGAGCTGTACTGAGCCCAAAGGCAAGGAAGGCAGTCAGGCTGCCTGGTGCTGTACTGGCAAGATGTGGGTCCACTGGGAAAAGGCTGCTACAGCTCATCCACATCCACCTGCAGGGCAGAGTGGGGTGAGGAGCCAGCCTGGATTCATTAATTGCTGGCATGGGGTGGCAAGGAAACCAGCCCAAGTGCTGGCCAATGGGGGTGGATAGCACATCGGCAGCATAGCTAACTCATGGAATGAAATGAGTGTTTGAGATGTGGTATAATGGAGAAGTGAGTCAGGCACAGCACTACATGTAGCTGATCCTATGGTTCCACCCTCCAGCATGCTCAGACCCCTCTTCAGGTCATCTTCTTTTGTGAGCTGGCAAAACCTCAGTTGTCTTCTTCTGGGGAGAATGAATGACAGGGAGCAGACTTAGCAGAAACCAGGTACATTTATCCCAGAGGCTCAGCATGGGGTCTGGGTGTGGAGGATGTTGTCCTGCAACTTTGTCCTGTGAGTAGGAAGGAGATGAACATAGATGCCTGGGCTGGAGGGTCTAGGAGGCTTGGGGAGAAGCTCTGCCAGGATACCTGGGTTGCTGTTGTCTACCCTCTTCCACCACCACCACCAAGGTGATGTGGATATCTCTCTTCAGAATCTACCCATGCACCTGTACCTACCCCACCTTGGGAAGGAGCCTGCTAGGCTGGGAAGAACCCTCACTGGCTGTGGGGAGTCAAACTGCACCAGTTCCCACCTCCAGCACTGCAGGAAACAAGATGATGGCTGCCTCTTTCACTCAGGTGTGCACCTTGGCAGCAGCTGCACGTGTTGGAGCAGAGAAGCCAGCACCAAGGCGTTGAGGAAACTTTCCTGTCTGACCGTTTGGGAGTGTGATGGCCGGAGTGCTTCCCAAATGGTCAGACAGGAAAGTTTCCCTAACAAAGGATGGACTGTCTGCATTGTACACCTGAGTCCCCTGTGCTTACGGAGGGGCTTAAGGCTCCAGTTCTGGGCTCTGTAAAAAACATCTCGCAGGGGCTGGCTGGGAGAAAAAATGTCCCTGCGACTGCAGCCAAAGCAGAAAGCATCCCTGGAGCCGTGGGTCTGCGGGCCCGCACTCACGCTGCGCTGTCTGGGGCAGAGCCAGGCAGGTGGAAGCGGCCGCACTGGGGCACAAGGAGCACGCTGCCGGTGCTGGGGAAGCTCCATCGCTCCCGGGCAGAGGTGACGTGGGCGCAGGCTCTCCCTGGTGAGGTGACCACCGGGATCTGGGCTGGAGCCGGGAGGTGGGGAAAGAGGACATGCAGAAGAACCCAGGCTTGCGAACGCAGTTCTGGCAGCTGGGGAGAAGTGCTCTTTTCCCTTCCCTTCTCCACGGCTCTTTTGTTTTCCGCAGCCCGACAGAAGAGGCTTCCAGTAAGCGGCAGGGGTGGGGGCAGAGCCCACCCGCACAAAGGCAGCTCCCCACGGGCTCTGTGACCGCTGTCACGCTTTTTCGCTCAAATCAGCGCCAGCAGTGGATGACGTGGGGCTGGTGCTCCCCAGCCCCGGGGCTGATTGGTCCCAGCTCAGGTTTGAACGCCAAGGTGTCCTGGCAACGAGAAGCAGAGGAGCCAGACTTTCCCGTCCCCGCTCGGCTCCGGGAGCACGGCGGGTGCTGGGAAGCGACTGGCATCGCGGGCTCGGAGCAGCGCGCAGGGCCGCTGGCCCTCCCCCAGGTACCCTGTGCGCGGTGCCGGGCCGTGCCCCACCCCCGGCCGGGCAGCTGGGATGAGTTTCACCCGGGGCGGGTGTCAGGTGGCCGCCGGCAGTGACTCCGCACGGTGGCTCAGGCGGCACCTGTGCTCCCGCACAGACACGGCAGCGGAGGAGCTGGTTTCAGCTGGGAGTAGGGATGGGGAAATCGCTGCGGTTTGGGGGGTCTTGAAAATGCTCGTTCAGTGGGGTTTGTGGGAGGGATGCCTGGGGAGAAGCTGCGCAGAGAGGGGGGAGTCAAGGGGCCTTCCAACAGTTGTGTGGTCAGCTCTCTTGCCCCAAGAGGACGGAGCAAGTGATTTGGCCAGTTTTGGGTTCGCCTGATTATTCAAACTCACAAAAGCCCTGCAGGGCACCCGGGGCTCTGAGATGTGCTAGAAGAAGACGGCTTTACATAGAAATGAAACAGCTTTTCCTGCCGACAGAGAGCTGCTCTGCTTTTGCCTCAGCGCAACCCTCCTGCGTGTCCGTCCCGCTGGAGCTGGGGGGTGAGGAGGGAAGAGCGCCCCAGGGCTCAGCCGTGTGCAGGAAAGCAAAGGGCGTTGCAGGGGCGTGCTGTAAAGAAAAGGCTTTTTCCTCCACCTGGAAGATGCGAGCAGAGATGCGAGGAGCTGGCTGGGGGAAGATGTTTGTCGGCACGGGGAGGCAGCGCTCAGCACAGCCCATTTTGCACCTGTCAAAACCAGCAGAGACATAGCTGTGAAAAGATGTGCCAGCCTTTAATGACAGGGCACGTCCAAGATGAGAAACCACCTCCACAGGGTAACAGCCATCCCGGAGGAGCTTCCTGGCTCCGTGGCAGGTGGTGAGCTTGTGGAGGGGCTGGTGTCCTGCGTGGATTCAGTGATACACACTGAAAAGCAGTGCCACGACTCAGGTCTTGCTGCTGCAAGTGGGGGATGAAGACAACAATGCCAAGATCTTTCGGATCACAGCTTGTGTTATTTATTAGAGCACAGGGCTGAGACCTGCCTGAACAATTCTTTCTCACAGACCCAAAGGCATGATGAGACTTGGAGATCCCTCCTAGTATCACGCTCATAGTAGAAGAGTGGTTCCTCAGCATCCTGGTGGCAGGGAAAGGCAGAGGGACACCACAAAATGAGCAGAGAGGGTTTGGCTGGCAGCATGTTATTGCTGACCTGGATTCGCACTGATGACCTGGAGGGGTGAGATTAGCACAGTCAGCTTGTCCCAGGGCTGTGGGGGGATTAGAGAGAGGGAAAGGGTCATGCCTGTTAGGTACATCATTTTTCACTTTTTAAATGGGAATATGTACCACAAGTTGTCAGTTTAAAAAAAATATATCCTGCATACTGAAGTGTTGCCAAAGTTTACAGTTTTGGAGTGGTGGGCTTACAGCAGAGGCTTTGCCTGGAAAACCCAGTTACTAGATCTGTGAGAATCAGTGATGTTTTTTGTATCTAAATGAAAGTTAAGAAAAAACATCTGTCCCATGTAGTAAGAGGAGGTTTGACCTAGATGAACCTGAAAATCAATAAACATGAAAATTCACTAAAGTTGAATTAAACAAACTGGGTATTATTTTTTCAACAATCATGTTTTAAAATTGAGCAGTTTGGGACTGGATGATGTTCCTACTTGGACCAACAGCTCTCACTGCTCCAATTAGTTCAAATAAGAGTTGTTTCTCTGTAGGGTTAAGGCAAGTACATTCTTCAGGCTTTATTAAACCCATGAACAGTAATGTCAGTCTGAAACCCAAGAGAGGGGAAAACATACCCACACCTTGCAGGCCATAAACAGGAAGAAATTCAGCTCACTCTGTATCTCGCCAACAATTCAGCCAAGGCAGTTTATGAACTGGGAACATTAGCCCCAGTGAAGCAGGACTTTCCCAGATAGTCATTAAATAACTTGTCTTTCCTGGTATTTTATGGACTAAACAGTGCCTGTTGCTTGCTAATAGCATCTGCTTTTATTTGAGTGGGATCATATTTTATAACAATCCTTCTGTTCAGTTTGCTTGTTTGCAGTGACCCCAGCAAGCAATCACTCTGTGGCTGGTAGTAAATTCACTCTCAGAGGTTTAATGATGGTATTTACTGTAGGAGCTGCCAGTTCTAGGGCTGTAGTGATTAGGGTGGGTTGATGGGACACAGGGCAGTTGGGTAATTGCTAGTGATGAGCCAGTGAACTCCCAGGTAATTGCACCTTACCTGGAGAGGTGTGCTGGCATGAGCGGTGTTTTAAAGACAAAGCTGTGAGGAGGATAAAGGACAGTCATTGTCTCCACATGACAGCGCTGAATCATGAACAGGAAATTATCCCTTCTCCTCACTGAGAAAAATAATGCTTGGTCTGTTTTCTTTCCCGTCTCTTTCTTACAGAAAAGACAGTCGTGGTAGGACTTGTGTGCCTGTCAGTCTGTGCCCCTTCCTTCTATTCATACCCTTTAAATGCTGTTGAGAAGTAGAGATGCTCTGCTTCAGGACACCTACAAGTGTTGTGAAAATGGGTCTTGAGGGAAGGAAAGACACACATACTCACTGACCCTGGGAAAGCCTGGCAGAGACCAACCCTCGTTAGACACCAGAGAGGCCTGGTAGCAGAGGGACCCTGGCAAAGCTCACTCACCAGAAAGCTTCAGCGTAAGCTCAGATTTCCTGAATAGATGGGAGGTCCAAGCAATCCTGGTTCCTAGGACAGCAGACACCATTAATGATGTTATTAAAGGGAGACAGTAATTTTACTTTTAATGAATGTGGGATCTACATAAGTTGGTGCGGTCACTCACTAGAGCCCTGTTGGCCCTTGGGCAAGATTTCTCAAGTCCCAGCCATTTCCATGTATGTTTGGGCTCCTCAGGATATTACTCAGCCTGCATGTATGTGGATTTGGTAGTCCTCACCTGGCCCTAGTGTTCGAGGCTGTCTCTGGTCCTGCATCACCCCAACGCCTGCGGTCTCCAGCCTTGGCACTTTGTGTTTGTTTGCCCTGCATACCCAGCAGTGGAGAAGCCAAAATTGCTTTGTCCTCCCTGCTCATGAAGGAGAGGGCTGAAGACTTGATCCCTGTAATTGCCAGCCTCTCCTACCCCAGAAAGGAGTAATCCCCAAAGCAATGGTGACACTAGAGTCCTCTAATGCTTCTTGAATCTTCATCAGCAGGTCCTGGAGGGCTTTGGGAAAGATGCCGTATGCCTTATATCTATTTTAGATCTGGGAGGGTTGAAGCAAAGCAAGGGGCAGAGCCTTGACACACAATGACAGGAATAGAGCGAATGGCAGGTTTAGGTAGGGGCAAAGGGACTGACAGAGCACAGGGGCTGACACTGGTGCTCTCACCTCAAGGGAGGTGCTCCTTGGTGGGTCTCGTACCAAGAATACTCTGGTTAGGTGGCTCTTTATCTGCTAGAACCTTTTCATTTTGCCTCGTGAGTAAAAGACAAAGATGGGGAGTGTGTCTCCTCTTCGTCTTAATGAGCTTTCCTCTCCCTCTGTAGCAAGACAGAAAGATTGCAGCAAAACCAGCAAAACAAACTCCAGTACAAGATTGTTCCACTGATGGGGAGAAAATAAGTAGTTTGTGGGCCCAGAACCTTGCAGGAGAGGGACTGCTCTTGGTCTGGCAATGATTTAAGGGGCTTAGCAAGTCAGAAGTGGTGACAGTAAAGCTGCGGCAGGGTTATCAATATGTTAAGAATTTTGGGCAACTGGACTGGAAATTTCCAGGTCCAGGCTGACAGAAATGATAGTGCTGGCCCAGACTGCCGAAGCTCCACGGACACAGCTGGAGCTGCTCTACTGTTACGGCTAGCGATGGGAAAAGGAGTTCAAGCTGTTCTCATTCAGCAGCCTGATCCAAGCACTCGCTGCTCCACCTTCTTCTTTGTTGGCACCAGCATTTCTCCAACTGTTTGATGCAGAGGCATTTGGTCAAGCATTTTCTCCCCTGGGGATTTTCTACAGCTGGACAAGTCCTCGATCCAGTTCTCTGCACCAAGAGTAGCACAGGCACGATGAAGAGGGGAGGCTGCAAGCTGTCAGCCCACCGCTGCCTGTTTTAACCAGCCCAAAATAGAGCTTGGACAAATGGGTGAATCCTTTCCCTTCTCTTATTTGTGGTGCTCTTAAGGGAAACGTGCTGATCATGGGTTTACAAACCACTGCCAGATGTTTGAAAATATGTAGTTTAATCCTTGGTTCAGGACCACTCAGTGTGACCTGAAGGAAATCCTTTGACACCTGCTCTCTGGTACCCAGATGAGCACCAGGCTTCACAATACCAGTTTTGAACCTGAAGGCAGTGAGGTACAGGCAAAGATCAGAGCACGAGATTCAGAGTCAGGAACTGCTGAGTGTTGATCCTGGATCTGCGTGGTCTGCCAACTCTTTTTGCTCTGGGGCAAATTATTTAGCTTTCCTTTTCCCTGATCCCCTTCCATCCCCCATCCAAACCCTTTGTCACATGAGGGTTGGGAAGAAGCTTGCAAAACACCTGCGGAAGTGCTTTGAAGACAGAAAGCAGAATGCCCAAATGATAAGTTGTACAGGCAGTATAAACAAACCTGGCTATATGTTTCCCAGGCTAAATGAGGAAGGAGGAGGGGTTAACTGGTGGGTGGTGCCCATGTCCTAATTACAAGGCTTGTCTCTAGATCCCTTCGGTGTGAAGCATCCTCTTGGCTGAAAAACAGCTGATATAGTCACACCTGAGCAGAGGTAGGGGAGCGAAAACTTGTTACACGAGCGAGCCAGGGTAGGTGGAAATTTCCTTTGGGAGGAAGGGGGTAAGTGGTAGTACCAGCATGGGTTGGAGACAGTCTTCTGGACCGCCTCCAGACCTACTGGTCCTGCTGCACCTCCTCTTTCTTCTTGCCTGGTGCATTTTTCCAGGTGGTTGCTATATGGTCACGAGGGTCCTGTGAGATCCAGGAAAGTCCTTCCTGCAGCTGCCATTAGACCCTGTTTATCCTCTCTGACACCTGATGCAGGGGGATAACTTCTGGCATTTTAGTACTTTGTCCCACACCAGTTTGCCAACTCAAAAAGCTGCACAGCCCCGAAGTTGAAGATTGGATAAGTAAATTGTGAGTGCACTTTGCTTTCTGAACCTTTCCAGCATTTCAGGGTCACATCTCTAACATGTCTTTGCAACAGTGGGAGTTAAAACCTGATGGTGCATGTATATGTGCTAAGAAAAGTGAGATATCCACACAAACAGCTACTGTTGAGGGGACAAGAAACACGGCAGATGCCTGAGGGCTGATGGATCTTCCAAGCTTAGCCCCAGACAGGTGTCTTGGGCCTCTTCCACAACACCTGTGATTCTCTCCTCACTGCTGCTTTTTGCATTTCACTTGTGCTTATGACCTTGCCCTAAATTGAGGTTAGTCTTGTAGGTGTAGCACACTCTGAAGAGCACCTGGAACAGGTTTGCAGGTCTGGCCCCTTGTTTTGGCCAAGTGATTTCTGCACAGGCAGGGAAGTGCAGATTTAGCAGCCTGGGACCAGGGAAAGCAGCTGGAATTCACACCTCTGTATTTGATGCTTTGTAGCTTGGGCAAAAATCAGTCCAGCTGGGATCAGTTGCATGAGGACATGTAAGTGTCTAAAGATGCAGGTTGATATCTTCATGCTGTTTATTTTGCTTTTAAGCTGGATCGGGGAGTTTTCTTTCATATTTGGGAAATAGGAAGAAGTATTTCTTGTCTCCCCTTTTATTACTGTTCTCCAGCCTGAAAGCTGCTGGGGTGGGAGATATCCCCATGGGTGTGCAAGTGCGTGCTGCAGGCCCTGATCTCAGCTGGAGACTTGGATTGAATCACCCAAAGCCAGCCCTGGAGCTGAGTGGCCGAGATGCTCTTTAAGCCCTGCAGAGCTGCATGTAGTAGGGGGTGATTTTTTCCCCAATGAACATTTGAATTCCGCAGCACTATGGGAAAAGGGACATATCTGCACCACCTGGGTGCTCCTCCGCCGCTTGCTGGGGCAGAGCAGCACCTGTTCACAACCAGTGCTTTGCCTTGGAAGCCCCTGAGGGCTGCTGAATGTATCTGCTGCCTGGTTTCTCTGTTAGTCTGCATGTAACAGCCTGGGAGATTATTGCCCCCACCCATCCAGCTTGCCAGACAGATGTTAGAGATGGTGATGGATATATCTGCTCTCAGATTAAAAAGCAGTTTAAAACACATCCCCTGCCAGCTGTGGCCCTCTGCCCTGTTAGCTTTCAAGTGGTCTCTGGAAGAAATCCTTTTTTTTTTTTTTTTTTTTTTAAAATCAGCCCTACCCTTTCCTCCAGTCTTCTTGTGCTGTTCTCTGCCTGGCAAAGCCCCAGCAGCAGCCCCCGGGCAACGTGGCACGTGTAGTGGAAACGACTTTGGCTGACTGGGATGCTTTTGCAGGGAGTCCAGGTGCTGTACACAGTACAGTGGGGAGGAGAAGACGCCTCCGGATGGAAGTTAGAGATCTCTTCCTCCTTCCTTTTTTCTCCTGAACCCAGCAATTCAGTGGTTGTGTCAGCATAACTCGATAGCACGGGGATAGAGAGAAGCTGGAGCCTGCACAGCACAAAGCAAAAGCCTCAGTTTGCTCTCAGTTGCCTGTTGCAGGAACCTCTGTCTCCTGGTGATAAAGAGAGAAAAGGAGCTGCATGGGGAGGACACTGCAGGATAACTCCTTCAGGAGGAGAGTGGATGCTTTCTCCTCTGCACTGGACATTTGTATACCAGCTTGTCCTGCCCTGACGTCTCTGCATGGGCAATCTTGCCCTTAGCATGGGTTTTCCTGGCTTTTCCCAGGGACCTTGAGAATTACTCATCCCCCTGCTGCCTTCCCAGGGCTTCTCATCCTGCCAGAGCCTGTAACAGCATGGGCTGTGCTGGAGGTCTCCTTTCCTCAGTTTGCCCTGCAACAGTGGCAGCAAGGATGTGCTGGTCACTGCAGCCAGATTAAAGGCTGGTGAGCTGCCCTATTGCCGAGGTAGATTCAAAGGTCTAAGAGCAGCAATGCTCAAAAAAATACCTCCTCTCTTGGTAGGAGATGTGGGTGAGAAATTCTGTCTTGGTCCTGTTATCTTGGGACAGGGATGCTGGGATGGCAGCCTTGGTGGGAGATCGCTCTGCCTGCATTAGTCATGGTGGTGGAGGGGAAACCGGTAACATAAAAATATAAATTATATGTGTTCAATAGATAAACATTACTTCTACCAGCACTGTAAATCAGGCCTATCTCCCCACCTCCTCCCAGATTTTACCAGCCTAATCTGGAATTTTCCGTGCAATATTTATTTTTCATCACTAAGTCTTGAAGGAACTGTATTTTCAAGCAGCCAGTGACTTCTTTTTTCTAAAAAACTTTGTTTTCCCCTGAAGTCAGCTCGGAGCACCTGTCTCTTGGAAAACCAGGCCCCTTTAAGATGTCTCAGGCTGTTTTGAATCACTAATTGCTTCTGAATAGGCAGGCCAAATGTTTTATCACTTCAAACTCCCATAGCAATGCAAATCTATACAGCTGAGAAGCCTCTTTCCATGCATGGGGGTGATGGGTAAAGATAAGGATTAAAAATAGAAACAAATTCAGCCCGGGGGTCCTCTTTGTTCCTCCCTGCCCTCGATGGGGTTGCCAGGGCTACATTTGTTCCCCTGCATCGTTTTTGGATGAGATCCAGTGCCCCTTGAATGCAAAGGCAAGAGGTGCAGTGGCGGGAGAGGGCTGGATGAGGTCCTAGGTACATACATATTTCATTGCCCATGCCAGGCTCTGTATTGTTTTCTCTCTCTGGTTTCACAAAGGTGGTGTTTTCTAAAACTCCCACTTGTTGAGGGCGACACAGTCCAGGCTTCATCCCATCTGAAGTTTCTGGCTTTTCAGTTGTTTCCCACTCTGAATGGCAGCCAGGCATATTTCCCATGCCTGGGGGGGAAAAGGGGGATGCTTGGTAGGAAAACAGGACTTGCCAGAGCACTGTTTGGAGGGGACTGCATGTGCTGTGACATGTCCCCCTCGGGGCTGCTGTGTGTGTTTTGGGCTGTGCTGGCTCACACACACTGCAGGAGATGAGCAGCACTTTGCAAAGCCTCACTGGTACTGGGCTGGCCTGACTTCTTTAACTAACCCACAGCCTGGAGGCAAATATTGACTATTAAGAGGTGGAAAATCTCGGTGAGTAAGGGCTGTCTAAATCCTCCTTTTTGCTTAGGTCGCCTGTTATTAGAGCTGCCTGCTGTGTGCTGAGTACGGCTGTGCTCAAAAATTGCCAAGAGCTCAGCATTATGGAAGCAGAAGCCAATTTACTGACTTTCCAATAGAAAGGAAGATACATGCTGAATGTGCATCTGTTGGATGATATTTCTGTTTCAGGCATGCTGCTAACATACAAATGGAAAAGCAACTTTGCATGATTTATGTAGTTACTAGAAAAACCCAGGTTAAGAAGACGATACTTTGTAGTGTATTGGGTACTATTTATTCTTAGCAGAGTAGGTTATAAAATCTGTTTTCTATCTGGCTCCCCAAGTGACTTCCAGCTGACATTACCAATCCGGCTCGAGTACTCTGGACATGGAGAGCAGATAAAGTATCCTGACAAATAACATCTTCATGTAAAATCGATAGCTAATAAGAAATCTGTCCCCTGAAGACGATAGCAATTTAAAGACTGCAAAATTTTGTCGAAGAGGAAAACAAAAACCTCTTTGTTCCTCTTCATTTAGGTATTATTTGTGTGTTTCAGGTGCATATAGGACCCAGTTAGGACTTGATCCTTTAAGGATAACTCTTGTTATCTTCATTGTTCTTTTAAAGAGACAGCTGCTTTCCCACCAGACTGGGATTTCCAGGGAGGCGCAGAGGAACTGGAATGATTTTAGGCCTTCAGTCCTGTTCTCCACAGACCTTTGACTCAACAGGACTGAAACTCAGGCTTAAATCTTGCAGGGGTTTAAGTCTTCAGTGTTGGGTTCCAGCTCAGGTGAACTGGGCTTCATACATCTTGCTGAACTGGGGTGTTCATACATAACCCTGGTCTTCCTGGCAGGGAAAAGTTGTTTTTAAAAGAAAGGTTTTGAGTCTAAAAAGGACAATTAGAAACTAGAAAGCTTGCTTGTACTTTACAAGCTTGTGTGTAGAGGTGGTCTTGGATGTCCAAGTCAGTACCCAAGGCAATCCAGGCTTGAGACCCTCCTTATTTCTGCCCAAGGTCCCCACTTGAGCACCACCAAGGCACAGAGCTGGTGCAAGGCTGTGCTGTGCTCTGACACCTGGCACCAGCAACCCCAGCAGAGTGAGGCATGGGAGAGAACCTCCTGTGCTGGTGGTGTGAGAGGGCTGTGAGGCTGAAGATGTGGGGCTGGCTGTGTAATGGGGGGGATTCTGAGAGCACAGCCTGGCAGGTGGCTTCTGAGGCATGGTGTCGGAAAAGCAATTAGGGCCCAATGGGAATGGCACGGGTAGAGAGCAGGAAAAGGTGTCCTGAAGGGTGGAAGCTGTGCCAGGCTCAGGTGCCCTCCCAGCTCGAAACTGGGAGCCCAGGCAGGGAAGGAGGGGGAATAGCTGGAGCAAGAACCAGAAAAACCTGCTCACACCAGCCCAGGATTCACATTACTCACACTGCTTTAAAACAGGTCAGGTTCGCTTTGGTTTCCAGGCAAAGATGGCCAAACTGCCTAAGGACTGTTTTCAGCTCAGCTCGGAGAAGTTCCGAGCTCCCGTGTGCCTGCTCACTGTGTCACTGCTCCTGTGCACTCCTACCCATCACCAGTGCAAGGTCTTTCCTGGGATTTAAGCCTTTCTAAGCAAAGGCTGGGATAGATGCATGCACAAGGACATGTTTCTCAGCCCACCCGAGGAGTAGTAACTGTGAGTGGTGGGATCACATCCAGGCACTCTCACCTCCTGACCTGCCACAAGCTTTGGAGCTCACACAGCAAGTTTGCTGCTTGAAGCTGGATGGGAGTCTGCATTTGGGGATGCTCCCCATGGCAAAGGAAAAGTGGTCTGCCTCCCCCAGATGCCATCAGAGGTGAGAAGCTCATGGCAGTGGTGCAAGCTGTCCTGCAGCAGGTCTCATCCACAAGCAGCAGGGTCAGCCTCACGTGATTTATCAGATTATTATAGTCAACTGGGTGTGAGTGGCAAAGATGAAACCTCTTTTTTGTTGGGAAGAAGGAGGGGAAAAGGAGTTAAGAGAGTTAGAAATCAGATTGTCAGAGGCTAATGGCTGTGTCTGCTTGTTAGGCATCAATAACAGTAATTTACCTTTGAATCGTAATAATTCATCGTAACGCTTTCCACCTACCTCATGAACCCTCGCTCCTTATCTCACCCCTCGTTCAGGGATCTGAAAGCATTTCATAAACATTAATTAATTATTCCTCCACACCCCTGGAAGCAAAGTAAACATTATCCCAATTTTGCAGCTTGAGAAGCTGAGCTCAGCTAAAGAGATAATAACTGAGCAGGGGTGCAGGAGCCCAGAGAGCAGGCCCCTATCCCAGCTTCTACCGCAAGCACCTTTCTGCAGAGCGCTCTGCCAGGGGGCATAGGGCACACGATCCAGGGTAATTCAGTCCTTCATCCATGCACCTTCCTGTGCTTGCCTCCATTTTCAGATGGCAGGAGAGGTGTAAAAAGGGTGAGTGTTTTTCCTGCCTTGGAGATGTCTCACACTCATCACAATCTCATCACCTTCAAGCCTCCACCACAGGGACCAGGCACCTGCCAGTGTGTGAAGCACCTGCCATTATTCGCAGTAGGACTCTCCCTTTTTTTAATGACTACGTTAATGACCCTAATCTGTCGGTGTCGGTGTGGTTAATCCCACAGCTCTGGGGACGAGTAGTTCAGAGCTGTTTCCTCTCCTGCCTTTTCACACCTCACTTTGCATCCTAACCTAATGCTTCAGCACTGAGATGAGCTGGTGGGACCTGTGCAAAGCAGAAGGCACCACCCCTGTCCTGGCTTGAAAATCGGACTGCTGTGAGTAAATATCCAAGATGCAACAATTACAAATCAGGCAATCTCTCTCCAATGTCTCAGCTAAGGGATGTGACATGTGAGCGACATCCTGAAACAAGATGCTTGACGTTAACCTGTGCTCAAGTGCTTTGATGGATCTTGGCCCTTGAGGAAGAGGGAGCCTGTCACTCTGGATGTGGTGTGTGATGAAGACGTAAATTAAGGGGAGAATGTCCCCTGCAAATAATAAGCCTTGGCAGTGGAGGGGGGGATGAGACACCAAAGGTCCATGCAAAGTCAGCCTGTTGTGAAGGGGAATTTTTTTTCCCCTGAAACCAACAGTTGACTTTTGGAAGCCAAATGGGTTCCAGCATCAGAGCAGGAAGAGGGTCGTGCTTCATAGACAAGTCATGGTGGATTAAACGTAAATTAATCTGCAGCGTGATGGACAAATGGGATCAGTGCCAGGAACCCCAGCTCCTGGTGGGGGATGGATTAGTAATGGGTACTGATGCATTTGCACGCAGGGAGGGAGTGAATGGCAAGGCAGGGAGGTTTCCAGCATTGCCCTGCCTGTAGCACTGAACGAAAGAGACATCTCCGAGCTCAAAGAAGAGAGGTCAAGCCTAGATAAACACCAGCTTGGTCCCTCATCAGAGAATCACTGAGGCATGAAGAAAAACTTTAACAGCTGCAATGCTGCTTTTGAACCTCCTAGTAAAAGGGAGGGTCAGGAGGTCAAAACTTTCAATGCCTCTGGGAAGAAGAGGACTTTTCCCCACAAGCCTTTGAAAAACCGAACTAAATTAGCATGACCACACTGCTAAATGCTTGGGAAACCCAAACGGCTCGGGTCACAGGCTGCCCGAGCAGCAGAATGGCAAAGAGCTGTTGCATTCCCATACTCAACAGCCATAATTAATGAGGCTATTTCCTAGGCGAAAAGTAGGTCTTCTGCCCAGCACCTGGACGGGAAACAAAACCTTGCGGGATGTGCCCTGGGCATCTTTTCTTCTCCTGATACTGTTGCCTTTTCCCCTTTCTGCTTCTCCCATCCATTTTCTCTCTCTCACTTCCATCTACCATTGTTTCAGCTGTTTTTTCCTCCCCTGCTCCCAGTGTGACACAGCTCAGCTCGCTGTTTGAAGTGGGGAATGGCAATGAAGTTGTAATGATCCAGCCATGCTCTCCCCCGGGGTTGCTGAATGGGAATGCAGGAGCTCCAACCTAACTAAATCACTTTTTTTCCTTACTTTTTATTGCAAAAGGGATATGTAAGAGCCCTGCTCCTCATTTTGAGTTATTCACTTCCGCTTTGACAGTAGATTTTGCATGTTTGGACTTTTTGCAAGAGCCATTCTAGCAAAGACCAGGCAATGCAAACTTCTGGAGGATGTAGAGACCTGGAATTTTTGGCTCTGACTCCATCATGGGTTTTATATTCCTCTTGTACTGTGAGTGTGGTGGGCACCACTTTTCATGAGACCCTTTGCGGTGCTCACCACCAGAGATGTGAAAAGCAGAGCGGCGCATGCAGACCTTGCAGTGGCTGTCAGTGCTTTTGGGAAAGGGCTGTATGCCTACACAGGGCAATCCAAAGACTTAAGACCAGCGTAGCCAAAAAGCTGACTGATTCAGACTGCAATCCTTCAGGCTGCTGCTGAGCATCCCCACTCCTATTGCAGCCACAGGAGACAAGTCCTCCACAACTTTTCCAGGTTTGCTGCAGAAGCTGAAGGAATACTGCCTTGAATAAAGCAGGAGGACAGGAAATACATCACATTTCAGAGGCCAGAAGGCCTGCCCTTGAAGGAGAACAGCTCATCTACCCACCAGACCGATGTCTCTCCTTCCTGCAAGCCCTAGCCCAAGCAGGCTGCAGGTGGAAATGAGGGGGTACAGTCTGTAGTACCCTGGCAGTCAGCTGCAGGGCTCTGCGGTGCCAAGCCCCGATTTGGCTTTCCTGTGATGCTGCAGCATCTTTTTATTCTCATGTCTCTTGTTGTCCTAGAAACAGAGGAAAAAATTTTTCCAGAGAAGCCCTTTTGTTACACTTGAGGCAGCGTCTTCTGTCTCACAAAAACAGTGTATGGTCACAAAAGAAAACCTTTGCCAGAAAATATATGGTGAGTTCAAAGCCTTACAAAGAAACCTGCAAAAACTTAATACCCTCCAAATTTTCCCAAAGCCCTAAGAGTACTGAAAAGGTCAATGGGCACTTTGTAACATTGCTACAAATGTATGTAGAGCAACAGAAGGCAGTACTCTTGTGTGTATATATATATATAAATATTTGTATAGATGTAATTATATGTATTATTTATACATATTGTTGAGAGAGAGGGAGAGAGGTCCTCACTTCTAGCTTTGGATTACAGCTTTTGAGGTAGAGGGTGTCTGCTGGAAGAGAAAGTCAACATGCCATATGGTACTGACCACTTTTCATTCCTGGTGCCAGGCCTTTCCTGGAAATACTGGGATTCGGGCGGTGATTGTCTTTATTTGAGAGGGAAACTCATCTTCTGGGGAAAACATGCCCTTCTGTGTGCTCAGCCAGGCAAGGGATACACGGGGTCATTTCTCTGAGGTACATGAAATGTTGTAGCTGTGACAGGAAAAGAAAGTGACTGACATTTCCTGAGGCTTGCAGGATCTGGAGGCATATTCCCAAGGCCTCAAGGAGTCCATGGTAAGGGGAGAAGGAGAGGAAAGCAGGCAGGAAGGTTTGACAGCCATGATGCTGACCACATCCAGCTCCTGTGGGGAGCAGGGGATGTGGGGCGCCTCTGAAAATCTGGCTTCCCACTCCTTCCTTTTAGAAATGGGCCTGAAAAAGAGACTTTCCTCTACTTTCCTCTCCCAACCACAGCTCAGAGGGTTTTGGGTTTGTGCCAAAAGCCAAAACCCAGCAGCTCTGCAGATTCTGGTGCCTCAAATACCCATTTTCCTCTCATCCCCCATACTGACTGTGGACTGTAGCACCGACTGACACTGCTGGGCTTGGGTGGCTGACCCAGAGAAGATGTGCTCTGCTAAGAGAGGCCACAGCTGGTGACCTGCTGCTCACCCACAGCACCTTTGTACTCAGGAGGGGGTTTTTGTGCAAACGGATTCTGTTTCTTAAGAAGCCTCAGAACAAGGACACTTCTTGTGCTCCTGAGCACAGCAGCAAGACAGCATCATCTTCTTTGGGGAAACTCAGATAGGATTACTATCTCATCTGCTGCTGGAGAGACCAAAGGACCTGCTTGGTTATGATGCAGCTGCTCAGGATGCTGAGACAGCATTGCTCTCCTCTCTAAAGCAGCCTGGGTGCTCAGTGTACAATGAGCATGTGACTTTGCAAACTCTAAGATACACCTGTAGAAAACCCAGCAAGGAAGCAGGGAGCACAAACCCAGAAATCAGCTCAGTCACTATTCCTGGTCCGTTCCTGAACATGGCCTCGGCATCACAGGAGCTTTAAGAATAAATCTGAAGGTGGGCTGAGACAGAGCTATGACTGGAGAAGATGGTCCATGAGCCAGTCTGGAAAAGCTCACCGCTGTGAAATTATATCTGAGACATTTTTATCCATCTCAGTTGATAGAAGGTGTGGAGAACTCTTTGCAGGGTGAGGAATCAAGGGATCACGCAGACATGCGAGTCAAAGTCAGTTTATTTATTTTTCACAGTAATAACTTTACAAGTGAAAAGAGAATTCCAATCTTTTTACAACCTGCTAAAGGTAGAAAGATTTAAAACTCAAAATCTTTTTCTTAAAAGAAAGACAACCGTCCTTGCTAGTGGCAAATGAACCTCTGCTCAGCTCGTGTCCGATTGGGATCTCAGAAGGGTATCCAACCTATTAAATAAGATATTTATCTCCTGAGAACAGCCTTTGTTGTTTTCTTTTATAGATCTTTGTTCCTCCTGTGCTGTAAGGTCTCCAGGGCATGGCCTGTGTTACGGAGCGCCAGATGTACTATCTGATTTTAGGAGATCATAATTATGAGGAATATGTCAGAACAACAGAAAACTTCATTTAAAAACCCAATTAAAGCTGCCGAGTGACAGCTACGTACTTGTGTATTGCATCACCTCCTAATCCCAGCAGTTTCCATGTGGAGAAGGGAGTAGTTAAGGATATCATAAACCTTAGATAAGGATATCATAAGGCCCACATGAGATGGGGATTTTTTTGACTCTAAGTTTAAATTAACACACATTTCGTGGTGGAGCAGCAAACCTGAGATCTGTTTTGGAGCAGTCACCTCAGGATCCGGGGTCTGATGGGTGGATTATCCTCTCTCATGAGTAGTAGGACACTTCACAAGACAATCTGGATAAAGAAATATGAAGGTAACTGTGTGTCTGGCACTGGGCTTGCACCACCACAGGCCTTGCTGGAGCACCTTCATGAGCAGAGACCTCGAGGATGGGATGCTGATGCCATCACAGCCATCCCCATTGCTTGGGGGGCCATGGAGGAAGGGCATTGACATGCAGGGTGGGGGGAGCTTTCAGGTGGGTTTTTTGAGAGGTAGGATGGAAAAAGCTGACAGAAGGAGGAGGTGAGAAGTTTCCAAAGCCTCCAGCATGGCAGCAGACACCTGCTCCTTCCAAAACCGGCTGAACCTGTCTCCCTGCCATCATCTCTCTGCGGTTTTAGGGCGTTTTAAGCCCCCGGCCAGCTGAAGGGCACGGGGCTTGAGGGCTGCACCCTCCTCCTGCACCAGGCCAAGCTCTTCCTCTCCAAAAAGGGGTTGTTTTCTCTGTTCTACTCAGGGACCTGCTGGGGCAGGTGGAGGTCTGGGCCCTGCTGTCGGACAGGCTGAGCGCTTCCAGCCAGGAATGAGCCTGCCCATATGGCCCCACAGAGCTAGGAGTCAGGAATAGGGAAGTACAGTATGGTTTTTCTTGGTTTGTTTTTAGGAAAGGAGATTCTAAGTCTTCTTTTAAAAAACATGATAACGTTTTCAGAAAAATTTTTAAGGTAATTTAATAACTTTTTAAATAAAAGGAGAATTCAGTACTTTTAAAAAGTTTTTTTAATAAGAGTTTTATTTTTATTGGGGAGTTTTAGAGTTAAGAGTTTAGGGGGAAAATGTAGAATTTATGAGTTCTTAAAAAAACAACCAAACAGGAGAATTTAAGATTTTATTTTAAAAGAAGAATTTCAATTTACTGGTTTTTTTAGAGGGGTTTTATGATTTTTTAAAAGAGAAGAATTTAAGGTTGCTGGGGGACGTTTCAAAAGAAGAATTTAAGACTTTTTTTTTTTTAACAGCCGAGGCGACGGTGCGAGTTTCGTGTGTGGGGCGGTGCTCACCTGGCGGGGGCGGTGCTCACCTGGCGGGGGCGGCGCTCACCTGGCGGGGGCGGTGC
>VZRV01008642.1:867969-891397 GCA_013398115.1 Falcunculus frontatus | reverse complement strand
CGCTGGCCCCGGGTGTCCGCGGAGAGAGCCGTCCCCGGGACAGCCGGCGCCTCGCCCGCCTGGCAGGGCCCACCGAGGCGGGGGACAGCCCCACGGGGCTGCAAAGTGGGGCAGGGGCGGCCATCATCCGGCTTGGGGCAGGGCGCCGCGGTAACCCCGGATCCCGTAAGGAGAGCCCGGGCTGGGGTGACTGGGAGCGGCGTTCGGCACTGGCGAGATCCCGAGCCCCGCTGCCACCTGCTCGGTGCCGCGCCGGTCGTGTCCCGGTCGGTCGAGCACCGGGTGGCTTTGCCTCCCACCTGCCCGAGGCATCCCCAGCAGCTCCGGCCACCAGCACGGTGCACCCAGGCCCCGCTGGCAGGAGCAGCATCGCGGCCCCGCCGGCGCAGCAAACGCTGTCCAGAGCCCCCAGCGGAGGAGCCGAGGAGCCGTGGGGGGTCTCAGCTGCCCGTGCCAGCAGCCTCCTCCCCTCGCATCCGTGGGGCAAAACCGCCCGTCCTTTCTCCTTTCAGAGACGTCTCTGTCTCCCCGAGGAGAGGGGTTAAATTCCTCGATAAGAGCCAGGCTCCAGCCGCATACTTCTGATGCCTTCTGTGAACTCTACCGGCAGGTTGGCAGGTTGTTTCGTAACTCCACTTGTGGCCTGCTGCGGGGAGGAGAAGGGGGGGGACGGGACACCAGACTCCTCTCCTGGTTTTTTTTTTCCTGCCCTGCAACAGCACTTTGTAATTGCAGGTTAAAAACCCAAACGGGGTTCAAGGGTATTGTATAGAAGAAAGGGTCACAGCCGTGCACCTCTGACTCAGAGTGGCTGCCTCAGGCACAGCCCATGGCACTCCCCTTGGGATGGCTGATTTCAGGAGAAATTAGGCGGAAACGGGTGAGAAATGGTCGGAAGAGGCGAGACGGGAGCTTTGGCTGCTCGTCGCCGTGAGCCGGGGCCCGCTCCCCGGGATGCCGGTGCTAACGGCGTGCTCACGGGCCCGGGCCCCGGGCTCTGCCGGGACTTGCCAGGCAAGCACCGGGCCCCGGCAGCGTGTGCGAGCACGAATGCCAGAGCTCCGCTGTCAAATGGCGGAACCCTGGCGCCTGCCGGAATGGAGCAGCGGTGCTGCACACACCTGTCAGCTCACCTCGAGGGGCAGCTCTGTGGGGAGCTGCACTCCTCATGAGACAGGAATTGCAGCCCTTCTAAGGGAGAAGAGAGCAAACCGTGTGCACATGCTGTATCTGCAGTGGGTAGGAGTGAGAAGCGTTTTCCGAACGCTGCTTATTTTCCTTATCAGGCAGTGCCGGTGGTGTCTCCTCAGGAAGGGGCTGTGGGGAAGGGGGGGATGTTCTTACCTTCTGCTGGTACCGTTGGAATGCCAGGAATCCTCCCACATCCCGGTTATCTCCTGGGGAGCCTGAGCACGGCGCCTGGACTCCCTCTCGGCATAGCTCTGCTGGCTTCCCCATGCCCTCTTGAAAGAAATGCCATGGAAATCCAGAAGCTCCCACAAACGCACACATCTTCCTGAAGCCTTTCTTCCACCATGTCGTTCAAAGTTGTGAGGCCAGGGACTGCTGCTTGCAGCACCTGTGGATGCCCAGCACTCACAGCGCTGAGCACTGCGGTGCTGGGGGTCCCGCACTATTTCCTAGCAAGGGGATGCCAGTTGCTCTAAAATATAAAACTCTTTGCAAATGAGTGTGAGAGGGACCTGGGAATTAGTTCTACCCAGGTCTTAAAGAGGAGGACCTAAGCAATAATCTGGCAATGTGTGTGTTGTCCACCTCCATAGTGGAGATGTGTCCTGTGGTTGCCTTCACTGTCACCACGTGCTGCAGGGAAATATTGCTTGAATGCATGTCCATGGTCCACACTGGTTCGTCCCTTCCATGTTTTTCAGCATCTCTCTGTCCTGTCTTGTTCATGTTGTCTTCTATAGGAAAAGCCTCCGGTAGTGGCTCGGAATTGACCTAAGCCCATGCTCTGTTGTTTCTCCATGTGCTGGGGAGGGAATGTTTTGGGACCAAATCCAGACAAAGGGTTAATCCTCCCTGGCTGGGAGGCAATGATGTGTGTGCCAAGGCTTCAGAGCAGAGCTTCTGGAGTCATGCGAGGTTGTGTGCTGTGGTGAGCAAGGTAGAAATCCAGGTGCTGCTTGACAATGGGTTGCTCTGTGCCCAAGTTTAAATAAAGGGGTGAGGGACACTTTAAGTGTCAGCTCTGTGTGTATGCATTGTTTTCAAGGGCATCTTTTTAAAGGATGTTCTTCCATCTGTCCCAACTTGTCTGTGCCCTTGTAAACCTGTGTATTCAAATCAAAGCGTAAGCGTGGCTCCACTGAAGGTTTTTAACAGAATCCTATTGTTGTAAAGGATTGCTAACATTTTTATGTCCTTCCATTTTTTCAGATGCCAAGTTCAGGAGTTCCTAAAAGTGGCTGATTATCTGGCTTTTTGTGGGCTGGAGTCAGCATTTCTTGAGGGTTGGGGTGCTTCCAGCTGCCCCAGGCTAGTAATCTAGAATAACTTGTTGCTTTAAAATAAAAAAAAAAAGCTGTGGGGGGAATAACCTGAAACACTTCTTAACCAAACACATGGATGGATCAGCCCTAAGCTGGAAACTGTGGGGCAGTTGAGCACCATCTGAATTTGAGAAGGTTTTTTCTACTGCTTCCTAATCCTGCTGCAGTGCAGGTCCTGCTGGAGCTTTTCATCTTAGGAGCCACATGCTCAACCTTCCTGTGTCCCCTCAGGAGACTCCTGCATATCTAGGAGGACTGACAGTGGAATGTCACACTGCTCTCAACAGCCTTTTGGGGTCCAGAGCCCCCCATGAATGTCCTCCATGGTGTTAGACCTAGCATTGTGCTCCTGAGCCCTGCGGAGACTTTGGAGGCACCTAGAGCATCCTGCAGGAGAGTAGCTGTGTTGGCAGCGAGTGGTAGCTTCCCCTTTGCTCCCTGCTTTTCCTGCCAGCCCAGGGAAACCATTGGCACCCAGATGGTGTTGTGAAGCTGTCTGACAGGGAGAGCACTTGTAGGGTTCTTGCTGGTTTAATGATTCCTGCTGTGAACATTGCTTTCCCCAGGAAATGTGAGTGTGCAGCAGGGAGCTGGTCTCTGCCTCTGGATGCTTGCCTGGGGCAGCTGGTGGTGTGTAGCAGGTAGGATAAACACCGTAGGCATCTCCAGATAAGAATAAAGATGGGTTGTGTTGGTTTTTTGGGAGGCTTTGTGGTTGCTGTTTTCACTTGCCAATTTTTGTTTTCTTTTCCAAGTTCTGGCAATGTTTGGAGGTGTCAGCACTCCATTCTGCTAAGAGCCAAACATGCTTGCGGTGGGAATGCTGGGTGGACCTCTTTGCGTGTTGTGATCGGTGCTGGCTGGTTCCTGCAACACAAACACACAAACTCTTCTCTGAGCTTAATTGTCAGAAAGCGGTTCATGGTCTCCCTGGGTCTTGACCAGTATGCCCAGGTCTTTGCTTGATGTTTTGTGCCTGTAGAGAGTTAGGTGTTTCCCAGGCTTGCTCTGAGGTCATCTCTTGTTCCTCTTCTCCCTGCCCTGATTCCTTTGGGATGGCACTTTCTCAGGGCAGCTTGTCAAGTCCTCGGCGTCCCATCCCAAAGGAGTGGCTCTGCGAGGCTTTCCCAGGGTTAACGAAGCCTGAGCACAAGGTTGTACCACATCATACGTGATCCAAGGTGTTCCCACCTGCCCCCCATCAGTGGGGGGAAAAAAGCTGTGTGTCTGCATAGGTGTTTGTGCATAAAGGATTCCTGTAGTTGTTTGAGGGGTTTTGTTGGGTTTTTTAAAGACCTTTTCTATTGCTCTTTCTAATCTTTTAAAAGTCTTGCAAACTCAGCATCGTATGTTGGAAAAGGACATTTGCTCTCTCACTCTGTAAGGGAAGCATCGTTGGGACCCAGGAGTGGAGGTGCTAGAAGCATGGCTTTGAATCTCTGAGATGCTGCATGCAGAGGACTAGCTGTCCCTCAGAGTAACTTCTCCTCAAGTACTTTTTGGAGTGCCTTAATGCAGTTTGAGGATTGCCTAGGCTGAGACACTGGATTTGGTCTTCTCCTCTTTGAATTCGTTTGGCTTTTTAATGGCCTGCTGGGAGTATAAAGAAGTTGGGCTAGGAAGTTCTAAAGTACGTATTTCCCCAAAGCAACCCCATGTGAGCATTAGTTGCACGAGGATTAAGCACCTAAATGCTTCAGAAGAAACAGCATCTTTTTATTGAGTCTCCCACTCTGTGCAGGCAGGAGTGCTGGCCCAGTCCCCAGCACAAGTTCCTATCCCAGTTTGGTCCTTCAGGTATCACTGAGTGCTGGACCTATGTATGGAGCAGGAGGTGGAGCCATTTGCTGGCATTAAAACCCCTTCAGCCAAAGGTCCAGCGAGGCAGTTTGGGGGATTAGAGTTGGTCATGCAGCCATAATTTGCATCAATTGTTATAGGACTGTGATTTGTACCCCTGGATGGATGCCCCAGATGCACTTGCCTCTCCAGAGATATGCCGTGATTTTGCTGCTTTAAAGAGCTTGTTATCTTTGGGTGGGTTCAGGCAGGGATTGATAGCACCTCCACCTAATTAGTTATGTGCCAGGTAGTGTGAAAGCAGAGACTTCTAAAATACTCAAGGGCCTTATCAAAGGTTTCAGCCAGGATTCATTCTGAGTCTCTTGTTTATTTGTCTTTGTGTCTGTGTATGTGAGAGAAAGGAGCCTATTCACTGCAAAGGGTCATTAAAATCCTTTTTAATCCTACAAAGTTATAAATAAATATCCATGACAGCATGCACCTGCATATTCATCAGTGCATCCTCTTCTCTGGACACCCAGCAGTGTGTCCTTGAAGTGTGGCTGCTTTCTGAAGCTGGGTAGGAAACTGCAAATTATTCTGGAAATGGAGAATAAAATCTGGAAGGTTTATCCCTGGTTGTGCGTTTGCTAATTTGTTAATTACCCTCTCCTGTAGGTGGAGAATTGGAGTGGAAAGAGAATTGCTGTTGGCTAACACCAGCACTTCTAAAGGAGGCTGGAAAGCAGGTTAGAGAGATAATATTTGTAGGTCATTTGGCTTTTCTATGTCCCTGGTCCGACTTGAAGGAGAGCTACAGAGCCTGAATTTTCCTGTAATCCTATGGAGATTAAATTCTTGTTTAATTTGACAGGGGACAGGGAGAGTGTCTGTCTCCACTTGCATTATAGGTGGCCAAGGTTCATCTCATCCTCTGGGCTTTACTGGGTGAGCATTTCAAGGAAGCTGCACTTTGAGGGTCATTTCTGGCTCTTCTGGAGGCATTGGGAGAGAGACCTCATTGCTTGGGTTTTCCCCATTTTGGTCTCATCCTTGAAGGTGGGGGGGGGAATGGAAATTCTCTTTCTCTTCTTTGGCTGGGGAGGAGCATTTCCAAGGCTTGAGCAGACTCTTCCCTCTCGAGATGCCTACTGTGTTCTGCGTGGTGAGAAATATAAGCAGTGTTCTGTCTTGGGGAATTGACTGTGTGTAATAACAGGGGAACATTCACAAATTGCATCGTGCTTTTGCTGATGACTGACTGCTGTGGAAGTTGAACACAGCAGAGATTCTGGACCTGCTGGCATATGAGTGCCATGGTTGTGTTTGTGTGGATGCTTTGGCAAATACCCCTCAGAGCTTGCCTTTTAAGAGCTGGATTGTGAGTCATCCCCTAAAGATGATCTAGATCATCTAATCACCTAATCATCACCTAATCTAGATCAGCCTAGAGCCCCAAGATACCTAGACCTAGTCTTGCCCCTGTACTGGGGGCAAAGCTGGGTCCATCCTGGGCATGGCATCAGGGTGCAAGAAGCAACTGCACAAGAAAAAAAGAGCATGGCGGTGCAAAAGCCTTTCCTCTTTCCCCTCTAATCTACACACTGTTGCTGATTTTGCTTCTCCCCCTTGGGAAGAAACTGCAGATTTACTTCCAGCTGCTTTCATGAAGTCACTCTTCACATGCAGGACTGGGGGTGATGGTAATGGTTACAGGAATAGCAGGTGCTGCCAATGGTTCCCTTGCAAACCTTCGTGTTTAGGGCAGACTTTCCTAGCCAGCCCTGCCAGCTCTTCTCCCCCCATGGACAGTAACCATTAGTGCTGCAGGGAAGAAACACGATGCGGGAAGGTGCGAAAGATGATCCTTCCGCTTCCAGGCTGAAGCGCTGTAATGTGAGTGTGTGCAGTAGGTGGAGGGGTGTTTTTGCTGCTTTTAATTTATAATGAGCTTTTGGTTGGTGGCTCATCTGTGGGGTGGACTGACTAGTAATCATCCCTAAAATGTCACTGCCTGTGATTCTTGGTGTTTCATATGGCTCTCAATGCTGACCTGCCGTGGCCACAAATCTCAATCTTAACTTGTCTAAGAGGGAGAAAAGGTTTCTCAGCTTCTTCACAGTGCTGTTTCTGACATTTCCATGTGGGTCTGATGCTGTAGCAGACCCAAAAGCTTGGGTTAAAAACTGGAAATCCTGACAGGTGGGGGTGGGATAGAGTGCGTGTCTTTGACATCAGTCATGATGTGAGCCTCCCTCCCCTAAATCCCTGCCAAAGGCCATCACCCTGAGGACCGTCCCCATCCAGCGTAGCAGCCCTGGGCAGAATTTGTCCTTGCCTCTTCCTGCCTTGCTCAACACTGGCCAGCTTCCCCAGGCGTGTTAGCATGGGTCTGTAATTTTTGGGAGGAAGTGGAGCAGAAAATCTCTAAGCCTCTATTTTTCTCTTAATGGGGGGTTGCTGGTGTGGTGCTTATGGCTCTGCAGAAATCTGTCTCTTTGGGCAGCTCCTGCACGATAGCAAGATCCTTGTGTGGGATATGTCCCCCTTGGGCTGACAGGGGATTTTGGTGGTGGTCTGTGACTTCTGGCTCAAGTCATGCTTTAGCTCTCAAGCATGCAAATGCCACAAGACATAGTTTTCCTTTGATCTCCTTTAGTGCAAAAAGCCCTTGAAACATGGATGTAACTTTTGCTGATGCCAAGTGTGCATTATGCATTGTAGGATGAAACAGAAGCTGTTTCCTATTGAAAGGCAACAGACCCTGGGGGGTGTTTGGGCTCAGGTCCATCCGTACATCTCCAGTAAAAGTGCACCTTCAGGTTAAATTACTTATTTTGGTAATTTGCTAATTTTTAGGGCTTTCTGTCAGGCACACCATGTCAGAGTAGATAGCTGGATGGGGGATGATGGGTGAACTGAGGATATGGGGTTATTATGGCCACCCCTAAATAAGCTGCTTGGGCGTGAATTAGAGCCCCATGCCTGCTGCTTCCTTGCTCCTGGGTGCTTGTGGCTGCCTTGCGTAAGAGCTGGTGGCTTCGTTAGGCCTGGGGGGTGAGAAGCGCTTGCACACCCTCCCTGGGACGGTGGAAGGGTGAAGAGCTGCCTCTCTGGGCTGTGACCACTCTGGTAGGACTCGTTTGTCACCTCTTGAGCTTGTTTAACCCGTGTCAACTCTTTGTGCTGGGATGAAGTAACCCATTTGCTGCTCCAGTTTGGAGCTCCGTGCAAGCGTCCCGCCCGCACCCTGATGGCCCCCACGCTGAAGGACAGGACACTGCCCTCTTCGGTAGGTGACCCTCTGGGCTGCCTTGTACCAGGCCAGGGGATGTGATCCTTCAGGATCCTGGGGCCAGCATCCTCAGGACAAGCCGGAATGGCGGAAAGGTCATGTACCAAGTGGCTGCTGGCAGGGGGTTTGCCTGGTGCTCCCAGCTGCGGTGGCAGGGACCATCGGTGGTTGCCAGACTCTGCTGCACGGACAGCTTGTTCAGAGATGTGGATGGTCATCTCTGCCCAGCGTGGGAACTGCCAGCCTGGGAAGTGCCACGGCATCAAACCTTGCCATAGCTGATCTGTGCTCAGCGTTGGCCCTGCCAGCAGTCAGCCCTGACCACGGCATTGCCTTGAGATGGGCATGGCATGGAAAACACAGCACAGCTGCTCGATCCCTGCAATAGCTCAGCCAAGGGCACATGATGCCACTCCAAAAGAGGATCCTGAGGCAGGAGGACGCAGTTCATGGTCTGGAGGGAAACCTGGACTGTGTCCCATCCCCTCCAACCTGCTGCGGGTGCTGTCAGGAGGCTTCAGTTATTTATGAATCTTCTCTGTGTTGGTCACCTGAGTAACAGGGAGGCTTCTGCCCCACCAGAGGTTTCAGCAGGTGGGCAAATACCATCTCTCCCCTTTGGTGCCCAGGAGCTGGGCCCAGTGCTTCGAGCAGGGAGAGACTTGAGGAAGTATTAAATAGCTGCTGGATGTGTCACCGCAGCAGTTGATGCAGGGCAGTGAGTCACAGCCAGCCTGCCAGCGCCCCGGCATGGAGGATGGCAGCACAGGGCCACCCCTCCCTCACCACTTGCTGCTTTCTCCTGTGTTGTGCTGGGGCTTTTTTATTGGTGTGTCTGCACATGGCCGGGATGAGCATCCCCCTGGCATTGCTTGGGAGGAGAGCCAGAGGGTCAGGTTCGAAGTAGAAATAAAACAACTGAGAGTACCCCAGCATTTTCCTGGACTACATCCAAAGGGATGCAAAGCTGCTGATCCCCATGGACACCTTGGTGCTTCATCACAGCCCACAGGCTCATCACAGCCCACTCTCAAGTACAAATGCAGTTTATTAACTGTGAGTCTTTATGACCCTACCCTTAGCCCAAACCCTGGCACAAAAGGCTGGTCTTCGGGATTCCTTTCACTTTTAATTAGGCTTTCTTGGAAGCCTTCCCTGTGGTGCTGCTCTCCTGCCACCTGGCCCTGTACCCAGCTTGCTGCCAGGGGATGGACATAGGGAGGGAGGTGAGTGAACCTGCAAAAATGGGTTAAACCTTAGGGCTGGTGGGTTGCCCATCTCAAAACCTTTATTCTGGTCCCAGATGGTCCTTTTCAGGAGCTGTGGTAGAGGTGTTTGGAGTGCTTTGGGATTTGGGTTGCAGCGGGCCTTCCTGTTGGGTGCAAAATGGGTGGGTTTTTTCCGAAGCAGATTTTGATTTTTTTTTTTTTAATTTATTCTTGTATGTGGCAAAATGTAGTAGAAAGGCTCTTGCAGTGCTTGCAATCCTTGGCTGGCAGGTGCTGTCTCAGCTTCTGAGAGACCCGGTAGGACACACGGCAGGTGGCCCTACAAACCAGGGGTGGTCCTCGCTTCTGTAAGAAGGGTGACTGGCCAGTTTTCTTGGCTGGATGTGTATTATTTCAGGTCCAGGGGAAGTCACCAAATCCTTTTGAGTCCCAGCAGCCGTCAGGATGGCAGTTTGCAGGAACAAAATGTTTATCCTCCTGCACGTGCAGAAATACTCCCTCATCTCCTCTTTCTTTAGCCTGGCAGTTTCAAGGAGTCTGGGGGACAGCAGTGCCAGGAATCAAAATAAAGCTGCACGATCTGAGATTTTTAATTTTTTAATTTTGTGGGGTTTTTTGTGTCAGCATTTGAAATTTTAACTTTCAGTTAGGAAATCTGTTGAAGTCATGGTATGAATCATCCCTACCCTCAATTTTAGGACCCATCACATGGGGAAAGGGAACAGAAAATTAGTCATTTTGTTAATCTGCTTCCAATAAAAATTATTTAGAAATCCGTAGTGGGGAGGGGATAAGAATAAAATGAGCGGCCTTTGGGAGCAGCCATCGTGTGTCCCGGCACCCACAGCCACCTGCTGGCTTCCCTGGTGCTGTTTTGGGGCAGGGGCAGGGCCTGGCAGCTGCCTGCACTTCTGGTTCATGATCAAAGTGACCTCCTAGGGCAAATACAAACAGAGGCAGCTGGAAACCCGCCTTCTGCTGAGAAGCTGCTCTTCCCCAAGGAAAGTAATTCTTGCCCAAAACAAAAGCCCATTATGTCTCCTACCTGGTGGTGTAACGAAGGCACCCACTACTAATGCAGGGGGTCAGCAGAGAAACTCATGAAGAGGGGGGTCTGTTTGCAAGTGGAGCAATGAGACTCCCCCATCTGCTGTGGTTTTGAGTGATGGGAAAAATCTGAGTTGGTTACAGCAAAGGTGACGCTGGGGGCAAGGTCAAGGTTTTTAGGTTTATTGCCTGGCGGGTTTTAGGGTGGGTTTTTTTGAACTAGGGTGACGCTGACTGCAGCCTGGGATGTCCCTTCCAAGCAGGAACTGAGGAGTTCAAGGAGCATTGCAGGTCCCCTCAGATAAGGATGAGCCTTCATCCTGTCAGCTCCCCTGTGAGGGCAGGGATTTGGGAGAAGAGGGGCAGCCGGGCTGGTTTTGGGTGGGAGCTGATCCTCCCCAGAAGGCAGGGGGAGGGCAGGCAGAGAAAGGAGCAGCCCCCAGCTCTATTTAACAATGCCCTCCAAGGGGACAGATAACATCCTGTATCTGGCAGCGAGCTGGAGACGACTCCCAAAACCCCCAGACGTTACAGCAAGGACTTGCAAGGATCTAAGGAAACAATAAAATCCACTGGATTTTGGGGTGCTGGAGAACGTGTAGGGGGATATGCCCTGGCTGCTGTTTGGGGGGTTTCTCTTACACAAGGAGCAAAGCTGGCTGCCCCTCTCGCAGCTTTTTGGCAGCGGTGTGCCACATGCTGGGCTGCTGGTAAATGATTGCCTGGAACACCGGCCAAGGCGGGGCCGGAGGTTGGTGCCTGGTTTGAACCCGGACAGGTGCCCAGGACCCGTGTGCCGGCAGCCATCCCGCTCCCACGGCCCACAGCGTTCGGCAGCCACTGGATTTTGCAGGCACGGTGAGACTGTTTGGTGTGACTCAACAAGCTGGGTTATTTTTCTTATTTATTCTTAAGCCCCTGGCCCCCTTACTGGGTCACGGCAGAAGAAGCCGGATTTGAGACTAGCTTGGTCCCTGGCCAGGGAAGAGGGGGGGATAGGGAGTGCTCTCTGGGGTGTGTTACACTCCAGTTTTGGTGTTAGGGTGCTGCTGAGGGGGAGGTTGGGGGGTGGTGAACAACAGTGGTTTCAGGGTGAGTTGGGTGGTGCCGCAGTGGCACCTGGACTTTGCTCCATGCTGGGGGACACTTGCAGCCTTGAATACACAGGATTGGGGAGTGGTGCCAAAACGCGGCTTTAAATTTAAATCTAGCAATTTTTAGTGGTTTGGGGCTTACAGGGAGGTGGGCCGAACCCAAGGTGTCCTTCAGCCCCACAGTTTTCCCTGGTTGCTCAGCCAAGGCAAACATGAGCTCAGCGCCGAGGTATTTGCGACGGCTGCTCTGTGCCCGTGTTTTGGAGGTGGGCAGGGAGGTGGCACCAACGGGACCCGGCAGCTGCGCAGAACGTCCTCACCAAGCTGTGTCTTCCCTGGTTTCTCCTTGCCTTTCTCACACCATGATTAAAATTCCTCATCACCAGAGACAGGACCCTTCAAGCCCTCCCTTTGATTACTCAAGTAGGCAACAAAAAAATAATGAAGAAGTGGAGTTTAACCTAAGGTCAAGCTTTCTCACAGCCTGGCTGCAAACTTGGGACAGCTGGAGCAAAGGGATGGGAGGGGCTGCAACCAACTAGGTGAGGTTGGGAAAGCAGTTTGTGACCCCCTGGATGGAGGGCCTGGAAATTTTGTGTATGTTACTCCATCCAGGGCTTTCAGACAAGATTGATACTGTCAAAACCAGTGTTAAAGTAGGGAAAATAGATACATCTTTGCATGGTGTTTGAAAACACCATAAGCTCAAATATTGGAATTCTTTACAACTTGTGCTTAATTTTTTTTAAGTTATGACAGTTGCAGTTGTCGAGCTGCTGGAAGAGCTGGAGTTGGGTGTGCCCAGGCTAACAGGTGTTGTTTTAAGGTAGAAGTAGGTACTGGATGGGAGTTGAGCTGTGCCCCGGTGTTGGTCAGAGCCTGTGCTTTGTCATAGGTGTTTATGCCTGGCTCTCCCTTCCGAACCCTACCTTTGGTCATGCTTTTGTTCAGAAAGAGGCCTTATTTTAATTTCTTAATCCCTCTCAGATAAATTGAGATGGACGTAAATATGAAAAGATTAAAATGTGCATTATCTGCACCTTCCCTCTATATCATTGCAAAAGCAGGCAGCCAGGAGTTCCTCTGCCTTTTCCAGTGTTGTTTAGAAAATCCCTCACTGCCACTCTGTCAAATTGTCAGAGAAATTGCAGTGAAAGTCCAGCAAACCCATTAAAAGTCTGTGCTCACAGCATAGATAGAGAGAGAATCTTTTGGGCACCACACAGGCACGCAAACCCCATCGTTTCCCACCGCAGGAAGATTTGGACCCACTGTCCAGACATGAGGGGAAAAAAATATTTTCTTTGCAGATGAGTATCAGTGTTTAATAACATCAGCAAAAATGCAATCTGTGCGCAGGGTGGCAGCGGACAGTTTCTTGGTCTAGGATTCACCCCGTGGAATGATGATTTAATGACATTGCTTTTAAAGCGTCTTGTATTCCTTGCTAGTGGCTTGGGATGGAAACCTGGTTTCTTTTCTCCCCACAGGCAGCCTGTCCTGCAATGACCCAGAGCACCTGAGGCCCGGCAGCCGTGGGGATGGAGCTGAAGGTCTGGGTGGATGGGATCCAGAGGGTCGTGTGTGGAGTCTCAGAGCAAACCACCTGCCAAGAAGTGGTCATCGCCCTGGCGCGGGCCATTGGTGAGCCATCTCCATCTGCTGGGGGGATGCCCCATCTGCAGGTTCTTCCTGGAAAGAGGAGTCCTTGGGTGGATGGAGGTCTTGCTCTGTGGTGGTGGGGATGCCTGTGGGGCAGCAGCCTCAGCACAGCCCTGCTGGCCTCTGCTTTCCCAACCTGATGTGCTCACCTCCTCCCGGCAGGTCAGACGGGCCGCTATGTGCTGGTGCAGAAGCTGCGGGAGAAGGAGCGGCAGCTGCTGCCGCTGGAGTGTCCCTTGGAGTCGCTGGCCAAGTGCGGGCAGTATGCCAACGACGTGCAGTTCATCCTGCGGCGGACAGGCCCCAGCATGGCCGAGCGGCCCTCCTCGGAGGGCGCTCCCCAGGCTCCCGAGAGGACGTTCATCCGGGCCAGCTTGCCCATCAAGCCCAGGCTCACCAGCATAGATGGACCCCGTTCCAGGGAGCCGAAAAAATCCATGACTTTCAACCTGGGTCCTACAGGCTCCAGCGACCTGTTCACCGTGGGCCGATGGAGGCACCAAACACGGGATGGGATAGACTTGGAGGGTGGTGGGATTGTCCAGCCCTCCAAGGAGGAGCTTTTTAGGAGAGTGCTGCAGCAGCAGGAGCAGCTGCATTCCTTGGAGGCCCATGGGGACACCCTAGAAATGGACCTACAGTTCTGGGAGCGCAGCCGGCTTGCCGGCCAGGAGAATGAGATCTTGTATCTGGAGCAACTGGTGCGGAGGAATGAGACGGAGCTGGGTGAGGAGGAGTTTTGGCAGAGTGAGCTCCGGCTGGAAAAGGAATGCGAGCGGGAGCGGCAGGAGCGGGTTAGGAGCCTGCGGGCCAGCCTGGAGGAGTACACCCAGAGGATCTATGAGCTGAGTATCCGGACTGAAGCCCTGCAGGAGGAGATCCAATGGGAGATGGCTGAGAGGGCCAAGAGAGGGAAGGAGATCTCTCTGCCCAGTCCCATAGAGCTGGAGGACATGGCCACCAAAATGAAAAGGGACCTGGAGGCCAAGGTCAAGCAAGGCACCCAGCTTGAGAGCAACCTGGCCAGCGTGGAGAAGGCCCTGGAAGAAGCTGAAAAGAACCTGCAGGTAGATAGGACTGGGTTGAGCCACCCCATTGTGTGGTAGGACCTTCAGGAGGGGGTGGGACCAGCTTTCCAGCCACATTAGACCGATGGGTTGAGTGGGGTTGGTTACCCCACCTGCCCAGTGAATGTGGGGCTGGGTGCACAGCTCTCAACAGCGGTGATCACTGTCAGAGCAACACCACCACTCTTGCCCCGCTGGCATGGGGTCCCACACCCATCACTCTCTGTGCAAGCTGCATCTGGGGTAATGCTCCTGCTGAGTGGTGCACCGGGAGCACAGCATCACCCTGCTCCAGCACAGACAATGGTGCTGGAGCAAGTGGTCCATGTGTGAGGTTGGTGGCATTGGCACAAGGGTCGATGTCGTCTTGGATGAAGGAGTCACAAAGGGGATAGCACAGGTCCCCATGCACAGGTCCCCGTGCATGAAGCCTTTTGACCATGCAGGGCTTGGGCTCATGGTGGGAGGCTGCACAGTGTGGAGATGGCAGCTCTGGGGCTGAGCTGTGATGCCCCCCCAGCTCATCTGTTGGAGCCTCCCAGCATCAGAGGGTCAAGGGGCTGTGTGACTGCTGCCTGCCACCCACTGAGTCCCTTTTGGTGGAGCAAAACGGGGAAGCTGTTATCCAGCCAGGCCTTCCCCAGGCTGTCCGCGCTTTCAGCATCTTTACTTGAGCATCTCATTTGCGTTTGGCATCTCCCAGCACGGCGGCGGCCGCCGTTTGATGGCTGCTCGCACCCTCTTGTGGAGATGCAGCAAAGCAGGGCTGTTCCCAAACCAACGCCTTCTCGTCCCCACTGCCTGGGCACCCCTCTGCCTGCAGGCCCTCGGAGAGGGGCGGCCGAGCCACAGTACCCCTGAGGTCCCCTCTGCTGGCTTCGGCAGGGTGAGCCCCAGCGGGGGAGCAGCCCCAGGGGATGAATGCCAGCTGGCTTGGGGCATGGGGGGAACATGCGGCTCACCCTGTCCCCCCCCTCGGTGTGTGTTTTGCAGGCCCAGACCCAAGAGCTGGAGGAGTTAAATAAGGAGCTGAGGCAGTGTAATTTGCAGCAGTTTATTCAGCAAACGGGGGCCACGGTGACCGTCCTGCAGGCCAGGTCCGAGGAGGACGCCCAGCCGGAGCCGAGCCCGTGCGAGCTGCCAGCCTACCGGAGAAACGGAGGTCAGCACGCTGCCGCTGGCTCGGCCGCGGGGGCTGCTCCGCGGGACCCCTGCCCGCTCCCTGCCTCCTTCTCCAAGGGGTCAGCCCCAAAGCTGACCAGTTCTCCCCTGGGCACTCAGGTTAGGCAGGTGGTGGTTTGTGTGCTGACATGGCAGTCGCTCACCACTCCAGGGGGTTTCAGAGATTTGCCAGCCCTGGGGCTCCTTCCTCCTCCCCACTGAAGCCTGGGGGCTGCTCGTAGACGTGCACAGGAGTCGGATCCTGCATTGCTGCTTCTGGGGCCGAGGTGGCTGCAGGGAGCTTTCCTTTGCAGCCTCGCTCACGTCACCACAGCGGCTGCAGCAAAAGGCAGGTGGCTGAAGGCCAGCGTCAGTCCCCGGGGGCTGTGGGCTGGTGGGGACATGCTCTGGCCGCCAGTGACCTTTCTGTGTTTGGCGAGGGAAGGGTGGTGCCCAGGGCCTTGTCTGCATCCTCACAGGCATGAGAGGCGGCAGCGGGGGTTCTCGTGGAAAGGGACCTGGTCATTTCTCCTGCAGATCACCCGGAGCGGGTGACGTGGCTGCCCTGCGGCACTGCGGCGGCTGTGCCCAGCGAGCGTGGGAGGCTTGAGCCCTGCCTGAGCCGGATGTTTTTCCCCATCCTATAGGTTTTTCTCCCACCGCTGGCACCGACTCGCCTCCCCAGGTCAGCGCCAAGCAGCTCCTCGGCCATCCCAGGACCCTGCCGGAGCCCCTGGTGTCCAGCCTGAACCCTGAGGGTGCGTATGTCCCGGTGGGGCCCTGGGAGTGTGAACCGGACTGCAGAGGATGGGTGGGAAGGGGGGAGAGGTTTTTGCTGCCCAAAATGGGCTGCAGAGAGCAAGCGTGTGCTGGTGGTGGGAGGCCAGAGCTATTTATAGATGCCATTAGGAAGCGCAAAGCTCACACTCCGGCAGTCTCTGCTCTGCTGCCAGGGGCTCACACACTGGCAGCCCGGCTCTCTGCCCTGCCAGGAGCTGTGGAGGATGGTTCTCATCCCCTCTCCTGCCACTCTATATCCCCCAGGGTTAAGACCTTGCTCAGTTAGGATGAGGAGAACTTGTCTCCTGTCTTTTACAGGAGCTACTTTTGCTCCATCTTAGTGACCAGTTCACCCCAAAACCCTACCTCCTGTGACTCTTTTGTCACCTTGTACATGTTTTTTGGGGGCAGCAAAAGCGAGCTGTGGTAGGGACACCTACCTGCTGTGGTGATGCTGCCTCCGCCCTGGCATCCTACTCCTACCCACACCACCTTTGCCTCAGCAAAACCCTGCTGCCATCCTCCTCACGGCCCAATACGTCCATGCCCCATCCTTCAGGACACTGCGGCAACTACGTTCCCATCTCCCAGTCCAGGCTTTGTGCTCACAGACATCCTGTTTTCTGCTCCCCTTTCTGCAAGTGCTCACCCACCATGGTGGGATTGCTCAGGTGGTTTTTTCTCTTGTCTTGCAGTTGTATCAACCAGGCAGAGCATCTGGAGGTAGAAGGGCCCAGGCAGTGGAGGATCAATTGCCTTCAAAGTGTAACTGTATAAATAAACCATATTATATATATATATATATATTTTATATTTTTTTTTACTGCTTTATATTGTGAATGGATGTGGATGGCCAGACAGAGTATTTTTAAGGACTGTAAAGTAAAACTAGAGACTGACGACACAAAACAACTCTCTTCTCCTGAGGGTGAAAGCGACTCCCTTCTATTTTTTTTAAGCAGTTTCTATATTCAGCAGAAAACAGCAGTGCACCCATTCTGCATAGCCTCCTCAAAAGACCCATCGCGCATTTGGAAAAGTCCTTGTTCCTTTGACTAGGGGAGCGAAGCTGCAGTGGAGACCTGCGTGGAGGCTCACCTGGATGGAGCAAGTTAACAGATTTTACAGCAACTCATCACAGCAAGCAGGGCCATGACAGCCTCTTCACTGGCTGCAGGGGAGGCACAAAAGCAGCTTTAAGACAAATTTATGGCCCCTCTTTTTTTGTGTATAAGAAACCTGTAGGAGAAACCCACTTTCCATGGTGCTGCGGACCACGCTTCAAGGAAGCACACAGCGGGAGCTTGTTTTTCTTAAATCCATTTAATCTTTCAACTTTTTAAAATAAAAAATTGCAGAATGAGCCCTTCCCCAGTGGTGGTGAGTGGGGAACAGGATCAAAATACTCTTGGTGAAATTTCCCTGATTTTTTTTTTTTTTCTTGATGGCCAGTAGTTACCATTTTGTTCATCTGTCCCAGTGGGTCACCTCGTATTTTAATTGCAAAACCAAAGTGGTTTGGGGAGGGGATGAGTTCGTCTGGGAGATCCCCGAGCCTGTTTTCAACGTGTCGTATGCGAAAAATGTGACTTGGGCACAGCGTTCACCGTCAAACCCCACTTCCCCCGTGCGAATGTAAATCCTGTGCGCCGCAGATCCAATTTTCAATAAATCTTTGGGAAAGGATTTGAGCAAAGCGAGTGTGAGTGTGCTGTTGTGGCCAGGGTGAGCCGTTCCTGCTGGTGCCTGCTTCAGTGCCTGACACGTCCGAGCAGTTTGCACACCCCGCAGCTGCCTCTTCTATTTCCAAGCCATCTCTTTCTATTTGCCGAATTAAAGCTGTGAGTATTTTATAACCGACTGAATCTTATGCACACAGTGCTCTTTTCTTCTTTCTTTTTTTTCCCCCCTTTTTTTTTTTAAATCACGAAGTGCTTTTACAACCAGGGGATGCAGCTTGTCTCCGGTGAGATGTGGCCATCTCTGGGATGAAACATGGCAACATTTTAATAATGCACAGCAGCAGCTCGGAGCGTTTTAGGACAGGAGGCAAAGGGGGTGGCGCTCGGCTGCAGACAGGAGCAGGTAAGGGGAAATTCCCATTTGCCTCCAAGCCCCTTTGTCTGCATCTGGATAAGTGCAGCCAGGAATCTCAGCTCTTGCTGTCCATCACCATCTCCCCTGAGATCCTGCTGGGCTCTCGGGACATCCTCCCCTCTCAAAGCTGATTTTCAAGGTGCCACCACAGCCCAGCAGGCTGATCAAGTGATATTAAAGGATTAAAGTTTGCTTTGTTGGGAGATCCACTGGTACCACTGTGTCTCAGGTTATGACTGGAGAGCTGCCACAGTGGGGAGATACAATTTCAAAGTCGCCTTTTCTTGAACTGGGGCTTCTGGGGTGGGCTGTTTTCAAGCTCCTCCTCACCCTCCTCCTTAAATCATGTATCTCAAGAAAAATTAGTTAAAAATGTGTTTGTTCCATGCAGCTGCATCTAGTTGCTCCCCTGCTTGTTTGCTTTTTGTGCTTCATGTGCTCATTTTTTTGGACTCTTGCTTTTAAAGATTCTGCCTTGCTAAGAGGAGGGTGATGGAGATGGTAAAGAGCATTTCAGTGCTGCTTTTGGGGCAGGGGAGGGAAGTGGTTCAGAAAACCCACTTGCCTTGGACAGGGCCAGATTTCAGGGTGTTTAGGACATCCTCTGCATATCCCGAAAAACTGACCTCTGCAGGTTTAAAACTGGATCTTTCATTTTTGGGGCTACATTTGTTGTCTGGCCTTCTGCAGAATAAGCAGGAATAAAGAGAAAAGGGTCATCACTTAGGGCACTTCCCAATGGGGTCAGAAAATTAATTTGAATCTCTGTGGGGGATTTTTTTCCCCCTCTGTTACGATTAAATATTATTTATTGGTTTTGCAGGTTCAGTCATGATCTCACAGGGCAAACCAGCACCAGTCTTTCCTGGAGGGAGGTGTGGGAGGGTGTGGAAAATAAGGATTTAAAATATATATATCACAGCAGATTTTGGCCCTTCAGCTGATGCCCCTTGGCTGGCATTCGGGATTTGGAACTGTTGCGTGGGTGGGAGACAGAGTAACTCAACTGTGTCCCCCACTGAGGTCTGATAACCGGCAGGGGGTTTGGGAGAGTGCCGTGACCAGGGACTCACCGTTTTCAGCTCAAGACTGTGGCTCTTTGCAGATTTTCTTCATTTTGTGTCCTACAAACCATCACGCAGCTGCTGCCTAGGCCAGCGGTATTTGTGGGAGGTAATAAATCACTTTGATTAACACCTCTGTCCCTGCTGTGGCGCACGTGGCGGAGAGGTGGTAATCAAACTCATGTGTTATCTCAGGAGCTCCCCAGCGAGGGTGAGCTATATTCCTTCCGGCTCGTGGGGCCCGCGCTGGCCGGGCGAGCGCGTGGGTCCCCGCCTGTTATTTAACGCAGCGAGGCTCAATACCCGCTCCCGCTCCCCCGCCTCCCCGCTTTTATCTGCTCTAAAGTCTGTGTCAATAATACATTTCTGCCATTGAATATTTTATTGATGGTTTGACTTTTTTGCTGCTCGCAATTCCCATTTCAAGGCTGCGTGATTGTTCCTAATTAAAATTTTATGCCCTGGGACAAGCCTTCTTGCTACAGTGGAGATGATGCTGTCCTTTTCTAGGCCACTACAGAGTGGTAGGAAGAAATTACCATTACCCATTGTTATGAGATTAAAACAAAGCGAGTAAATTATTGGTTTTTTCCCTTAAAAAACAAACCAAAAGCCCTGCGTACGGCGCGTACTGAAGAGGGAACAACTGGCTCGCGGGCAAGGCAGGGATCCAAGTGTGCAGGGTGGCTCGAGGATGCTGTGCCTGACTGCGCGGGGACTCGTGTCCGCGTGTCCCTCAGGCGCTGTGGGCAGCTTCTTCCTTCCCTGTAGTGGGCGGGAATGGACTTCAGAGCTTCTCTCTCCTCAGATGCTTCTCCTGGCTAGCTCCAGTGCCACCCAAAAATCACAAAGCAAAGGATACATCTGTTTTTCACGGGCGAGCAGCCCTGCTTTTTTGGTTCTTTTTAGTAAATCTGCAGGTTCTGTCAGCACAAGGCACCATTCGGGAGAGTATTTCAGCCACCTCCAGTCTTCCTGGCGCCCTTTTCCTGGCTGCACTACCTGGTTTTTTGGGTGTTTTTTTTTTAATATCGCATAAGAAAAATGGCCCCCAGCTCCTCGCCCCTCTATCCTGGACTGTCAGCTCCTCACCATCCCCATCAGATGGAGGTCTGGGTGCCAGCGCTGCCCCAGGCCAGTACAGTTTCTTTAGGGCAACACTGCTGCAGACACTTGAACCACCCTCAAGTCGCAGTTACGCATTTGTACGAGTTCCTGGGTGTTTGGGTTTGGATTTTTTTTTCCCCTTCAATTTCATCTCGAGTGCTAGAAGCATTTGTGCTGCCTCCCAGCCCCTGGATTTGGCAAGCAGCTTTTAAAGCACACACTTCAGCACCAGTTACATAAGGAAAGGTGTGAATGTCTGGAGGAGAAAATGCCTGTTGGTTTTGCTCCCCAAGTGGTGTACAGATGCTCTGCTGCTTGCTCCTGGCTGCACAGCTTCTACCAGCGTAGCTCACTGCAGATGAAGAAGAGCTGTTCGAACTGGTGTGTGTGTCCACGCAGGGAGCATTGTCTGCTCTCCTATGGTGATTTTTCTTTCTCTATCTCAGAGTACAGACTGACTGCATTCTACCTTGCCCTGGAAAAAAAAGAATCATAAAGCACTAGAGGAGGCTGGGAAATTTTCTTGTTTATGGATGAGCAAGTTTCTCTCCCAACGGAACCTCCTGCCAGCAGAAATATTTTTTTTTTTTTAGGATGTATTATGTAAGTCCCTGCTTGCATTTAACTAACTGACTTCCTCTTAAACAATTCATGTACTCCTTCTATTCCTCATAGGGCAGCTTGCTCCTTCGGTGAGGCTCACCTGACACTGGGACGTGGTATGGACAGAACACAACTGGCGCTTCTTAGCGTGGTGCTTGAAGGGTAAGGCCTGTTCCCTTCCCTCCATGAAGTGCTGAAACGAGAACAAAAATCTTTGAGGAGCACAGAGAGTCCTTTCAGCTCAAAAGGCCTGAAATTCAGCATCTTCCCTTCCTGTAAGGCACTCCCCTGCCTCTCACTAAAATTCTCACAGTTCTGAGCGAGAGCACGCGATTGCTCTTTTAACCAAGCTAAGTACCATCTTACAAATCTGTTTATTAGCTACTGAAAAACATGAAATCAAGGGGCATCGCAGCCCTGGTGTATTTTCTTATCACTCAGGAGCACCCTGGGGCTAGGCCAGGAGGGAAGGACTGATGCTGGGCTTTCTGCTTGAGGGACAACCAGGTCGCATCCTTCTGCTCTCCTTTTCAAGCCACCTTCACTGGCCACAGAGGCAAAGTAAGAGATAGGAGGAACCAGGAATGCATTGCAGACACATCACTGAAAAGGCATGGCCTTCCTCTTCAGCTGGTCTGATGCCCTGGATTACAGTAATCAGCACCCAAAATTGGTTTTGCACATTTATTGAAGACTTCAGGTGACAGCGCAGCAGGTTAGTTTTGAATCATGCCACAAGAATGTTAAAAACAGGAATTGAGCTGTATGCTCCCCCCACTTACTGGAGACACACACAAAAAAAGGCGAAACCAAACAAACTTCACTTCAACCCCTTCCTTTTGCTTACTGGAGCTGAACAGGATGGTTCCATAGGTAGCAGGAAGTCAGAAGCATTCATACCATAGTGCTGCTCATGGGAACTGGGACAAGTCTTGCCAGACGACCTGCAGAGCTGCTTCTGCCAGCAGCATCTCCCGGGGTTAAGTCATCAGCCAGCACAGTCCCAAACGCAGGGCTGTTCATTCAAAGAGAAACAAAGCACCTTCATTTTCAGACACGGGTTTGTTACATGCATGGTCACCTATAAAATGAGGTGGCGGGGGACTGTGGCCTTCAGTTCCAGCTCTCAGACACACTCGTACACGGGTGGATTTTGCACCAGGTTTCCCTCCCTCCCTCCCTCTCTCCGCGTGGCTACACTGTGCTCCTGCCTGCTCGCGACCAGCAGTGGGAAGATGCTGTAGGTGCAGCAAGGGAAGGAAAAAGCGATCCGGGGCTGAGACAGCTGCAAACTTGTCTGCCTCCACCCTGCCCCCCATAAGAAAAGAAGGCCCACTCGACTTCTGAACAAACATGAAAGCATCTTGGGTAAATACAGTTGGTTTTCCTGTCTTCCCAGGGTGTTTGAGCACCCTGGAAAGGAAACACAGGGCACAGAGGGAGCTGAGTTTTCTTGTGAGGAGCAGATGCTCCTCTGGGACACAGAGGCAGAAATGACAAATAAGAGCATGAAGGAGAGATAGGGACAGGCAAAACTTCTCAGAGAGACACTTTACCAACACAGAAGACATTGCTCTGCCTTCCGTGCAATTAACTACTTATTGACCAGAGCACTGCCAATTCCTTCAGATCAAGCCTTTACAACAGCCCAGGGCTATGCGAGAGCAGCTCCAGGAGTAGGGGGAATACCTGAGCCCTTTCGGGGAACCTCGGCAGGCTGGGGTGAATTCTAGCTGGTTATTAGGAACTTCATCTGACAATAAAGCTGTGCTGCTCTTCAGAAAAGATACTTTTCAACTACCCAGCTTCTTTACCAGCCGAAAAATCACAAGAGATAACTTTGTAGCAGAAGCCATCTGCTTCGTCACTTCCTCCGTTTTTAGTGACAGCCACCCTGGGTGGCTGGAAAAGTCCCTGCCTGGCTTGCCTTCCTGTTCCTCAGGGCCATGAAGTCAGAGTCCCCTGCGTGACATCACAGCACATCGGGCAAGGCAGCTCTGCAAACGCCCAGCCAGCGCCGGGCGCCAATAGAGCCCTGGCACAAGAAGAAGAAAACAGCGAGCAAAGGTGAGGGGTGGGATGGAAAAAAAATCAGCAACAAAAAAGGAAAGTGAGGCTCGTTTCTGCTTTTCCTTTAACAGACTAGAGAGTCTCTCTTTAAATGTGACTCATCCAGGGCAATACTAGGCAGAGTTTCTTCTATTAACACACCCTTGGCAATAGCAGTTCAGTTAGTCACTGACCGGGTATCAAGACGTCACCGGCCGGGATGATGCGTCTCTTTAACTTGGTACGGAGTCCGCTAGCACTTATTTACTTTGGATAAGAGCAACAGAAGAGAGAGGGGGGCACGCCATCCCTCCTGAGCAACTTTACCACCAACTGTTCGCACCCACATGCCGACACGGCCCGTTCCCTCCATCTCCGCTCCCGCCGGACACACCGAGCCCCGCTGCAGGAAGCGTTCAGTCTTTCCGCGCTCCCCTGTGCAAGTGCGGCCGATCCTGGGGCACTCCCGGCAGCGCATCGGGGGGCCGCAGAGCCGAGGACGGGGAGCCGCTGGAGGCAGGACAGTAGCGATGGATGGGTTTGGCACGCCGGAGCCCCTCACCTGAGTGGCCGACAGCGCAGGAGGGCGTCGAGGCTTCGAGGCGCGGGTCCGGGGAGGCGAGGCGTCCGCACAGTGATGTCCGAGGAGCAGGTTAGCCGCTGTCACACGCACAGTGGAGTCGCCGAGAGCACAATGTGCGTTAGTCAGTGGCTCACCTGCTCCTGGAGGGTGACGGGGGGGGCGGCGGGGCCCGCCTGCAGCACAGGAGACACCGGGCAGCGCGAAGGATGGGGCGCGGGAGGGGGGAGCCGCGCCGTGCCGGGGCTCCGCGGCGCGTGGGGCTGCAGCTCCGCGCTCCCACCCCCGGGACAGGCTG
>VZRV01008642.1:768781-867320 GCA_013398115.1 Falcunculus frontatus | reverse complement strand
CCCCGCCACTGCCCCCTCTCCCTTTGCTGCATCAAATGTCACGGTGTCACATTAATTTTTTGTATATTTCCCCCCCTCGTTGTTCTCCGCTGGGTTGGGCGTGTGGCGAACCCGAGTGCCCCTCGCAGTGCCGGGGGGTGGAGGTGGTCCCTCGGCTCCGGGAGTCTGCTTCCAGCAACTTCCCCAAAAAAAAAAAAGGGACGGGCAGTTGGAGGTTTTCTGTACATCCTCAGTATAACAGCGCTCACCTTCTCATGGGGCGAGCTCGCTCCTGCCCATCACCCTACAAGCCGCAGCCAAGCAAACGGCTGGAATGCTGAAAATTCTAGTGCACCTCATGGAGGATTTGCCAAGCACCAGAGACAGAGCTTTATGGATGGGCGCAGCGCTGTCCCGTAGTGGAAAAAGCCTTGTTTGGAGACTCAGAGAGCCAGGCGTCGAGTCTGCAGGCTGGCTCCCATCTGCCCGAAGTCACACACGCGCGCCCTCCTCGAACAGATCGGAAAGCAGAGCGCGTCTTGAGGAGCGGGCACATTTATCGTGAGCCCCCGCTTCATTCACACTGCTATTGGTCAAGAAAAAACACTCCGGGTGCCTATGTGGCCACTGACCAAACAGCAGCCACACGCCTCATCCCTGGCGAACTGATAATGTATGCTGTCCGGCAAAAGGCACGAGCTCTGCATCCCTTGTGAAAACTTCCTCGGCATCAGCTGTCCCGGCTCCGACGGGTGTTTTGCAATCTGGAGCAAGATTTGGAAGCAAAACCCAGCGCGAGCTCCCTGATAGCTGGTGGCAATTCCCCATCGAAAGGATTTCCTTACGTGTTTTGCTGGAGCGCTTTAACACTCATCCATGGCTCTGCTCTCCCATTGCCGGTGTGGAGGGGGGATGGGGGGACAGCCCCTCTTCTGCGTGACAGCCCGCACAATGACAGGCTGTCTCTGTTGTCATTTTGTGTGCATGCTGTGTGGGGGGGTTTTGTTTTCACCCAGCGACCGTAGGGGAAAAGTCACGTATTTTACATCTTCCCCACCACAGGGCTGGTGCCTGGGTTGGAGAGAAATCGTCCGCGGAGCACACCGACCCCTCCACCCTCCGGGGGTGAGCCAACACAAAAGAAAGCACAACCATGGAAAATACTCCTGTTTTTTTTAATAGGTATTTTTGTGGGGAGTAACATGGCTGAGTACTGCCCCGACACTTCCCTGCCAGCACTGCTGCTTCTGCCAGCTGCTCTACAGGGTACAGGACACACGTGCTGTTGGCTGCTGTGCTCCACCAAGTCCCTCTTGTTCCAGGCAGTACCATATATTTCAGGTTTTATTGAAAAAGAAAAAGAAAAAGAAAAAGAAAAAGAAAAAGAAAAAGAAAAAGAAAAAGAAAAAGAAAAAGAAAAAGAAAGGAAAATCCTTCTCCTGACTGTAAGCACACAGGGAAGGAGTGTGTTTCGAAGCGGTGCTTGCACAGCTGGCTGCCGGCACAGCCAGGCTCTGGATGTTGCTCGGACCTCCCTGGCCGCTGTGTTAAACCAGCCGGCACGGAGCAGGGCCGGCGCGGAGCCAGCCGAGCACACGGCGGGCAGAGGATGCGGTGCTGCGGCGGCCGAAGCGTTCTTCTGCAGTCCGAGCGAAGGGCGCATGAGGCCCTCGCTCCAGAGCTGCCATCGTCCGAGTCTTTAAAGGAACGGCGAGACCGCCCGGCCCAGAGGATGGTTACTATTGCCCTGGCAAGGCCCTGGGCCCAGGGACTTTGCCACAGCGCTAGTGGGTTTGCCCTCAGCGCCCGCTCCCTCTCCAGCTCCAAACAAGTTCGTGGCTCAGCCCTTAATCTCTGGGATGAAATGTCCTGCTGACACGGCCGGTGTTGTCCCGGGGAGAGCTCCCGCTTATCCCAGCCCTGCAGCTCTTCCCTTTGTTCCCAGCTGGCTTTCAGTCCCCGCGGCGGTGCCAGAGCCACGATGCGTGCAGTGACAGAGAAGTGCATTCGCGGATGGCGGGAGAGCATCACGGGCTGCCCTCGGCCGGCGCTCTCCGTGCCCGCCTCGGTGCAGAGCCAGTGCCGCTGTGCTGCGCCCATGGACTCGGGGAGGAATCCAAATGGGGGATATGCCCCCATCCTATCCCTGGAGGCTGGCAAACACTGCTAGAACTAACGTTCAGATAGAAAGTTGCCTCTTGGCAGCGCAGATCTTGCCTTTTCCAACACGAGGCAGTGCATGTTCACCGGCTGGGGCATCACCAGGGGTTTCGCCCTGACCCCTCCCGCTTCGCCCCTCTTGCAGGCCTCGAGCGGGCAGGCAGCAGCAAGGCTGGCGCAGGTTTTGCTCCGCTCTGTGTTTTCTGGAAAAGGACCTTGTTTTCTTCCCCGGCCCCCGGCTGATTCCTGACAATGCCCCGAGTGTCTGCGAGGACACGCACGTTAGCTCTGGGTCACGTCCGCCTGCAAGCAGAGCCTGGGCTGCGCTCCCCTTGCCGGCGGACAGCCGAGGACAGCCCGGGCACAGCCCCACGGCTGATGGAACAGCGCGAAACCAGCCCTTCCTCCTCTACGTGCGTGCGCTCACCCAGCGCGACGGGAACATTTGGGTCGGGCCCAGCCGCGCGTAGTTAGAGGGGAAAAAAACAGCGGCGGTCTGCAAGAGGTATTTAGCACTGATCCGTGTCCTCACGGACCGCACGGGCCGGGCCGGGCTGCGCGAGGATGCTCCCGGCCCCGAGAGACGGCGCCCGACGGAGCGGAACGGAGCATCCCGCGAGCGCAGCGCCGCGCTGGCCTCGCAGAACGGCGGCCGTTGCGTTCCGCTTTCCATTCCAAAGCTTGCAGACACCGGCGGAGGGATGCCGGTCACCTCTGCCGACCCTGTTTCCATGGAACAGCCGGGAGCGGCCGGAGCGGGACCGGCGCTGCCCGCGGGGACCGAGCGGAGCGGCCCCATCCTCCCGCGGCCCCGCGGTGGTACAGCCCGGCGCGCCCCCTCCGCAATAGTTCAGCCCCGCGGCCGCTCTCCCCCCCGTCACCCGAATGGTTCGGCCTGCCCCCCCCCCCGCCGCCCGCGCGGTGGTTCCGCCCGCTGCCGCCCCGTGACCCGCCAGTGTTTCTACAGCGCTTCCGGGGGAGCGGCGGCTGTGGGCTCCTGGATGCGAGCGGGCACCGGGCTGCTCCTGGCTGGGATGTGAGCGCCGGGGCTTCTCCTCGGTGAGTGCACGGGGCGGGCGGGGCCTGCACCGGCCGGTGGGGGCCGGGCCGTGGGAGTTTGCGGAGCGGCCGCCCCCCCGCCCCGGCGGGGAACTGCCCCGGTCCTTCCTTTAGTGTCGTTCCTATAAACAGCAACAACGGCAGCATGTTTATTGGGTTGTTTTCCGACGGGAGACGCCTCCCCGGGAGGGCAGCCCCGGGTCGGACTCTCCCCGGGTGCTGCCGGGATTCCCGTGGGAGCGTCCGGCGGGATGCAGAAGGGCCGAGCGGGCTCGGGAGCGATCCAGCTGCCTTTGCTGCGGCAAAGCCCTAAATAAGTGCACTAAGTACATGTATAAATATAGTAAGGGTACTAAACAAAACCCCAAGTGTTTCCGGCGTGTTGTGTCCATGCCTCTCCCCTTTCCCCCCTCCCTCCCCCTTCCCACCCATTCCCAGTGTTTGTGGTGCACACTCGGGTGTTGGAGAAGTTATCAGCTATTTCAGCCAGCTCGGCCGACAAGTACAAATGAGGAGCTGCGTGCAAGCTTTTTTTTTTTTTTTTAATCGTGTATTAGCTTATCACAAGGGCACGTTTAGGCTTAAAAACTTCGCCTTGAGAGCCCTGTGCTTACGGAGAGGTTCTAAGTTGTGTCACCGGTGCCTTCCCTTGGCCGCCTCACCTTCGGTGCCAGCGGGGTGGGTGGGATTTTTGTAGTTTCATTTACAGGTTTTCCTGCAGGCTGCTGCCACTGAGTGTGTTGCTGGTATGTTTCAGGGGTGTCTCTTATTTCCCTTCTTTTTCGTCAGTGGGTCTCCCTCCCTAGGGTTGTGCGCAGAGTATAAAAGTTCGTGAGCTTTTTGTTTGGGTTTTCTTGTTTGTTTGGGTTTGTTGGTTTTTGTTGTGTTTTTTTTCTTTTCCCACAGTCCTGCCCATAAACAGCAGGGGAAGCTGTAGCTAAAAATGGGACTGGTATGAAAGACTGGTGCTGAAAGGGAACTCGCCAGTAAGGGTGACTCTTCCTAAGAAAAGAAGTCTGTTAAGAAAGAGGAGGATGTGCAGAGTTGGAGAGTAGTTAATTCGCAGCTGGAAGCAGAGCCAGTGGCTGCAAGGAGTTGGAGGCTGGGGATTCTATAGAGCTGGGCTGCTGCTTTGAATACAGAGGTACAAAATGCCTAGCTACTCCTCTGGGTAAGATGCTGTACTTCCCAAGTGCTTTTGCAAAACCTGTGTGTTGCTTTGTTTGCATTACAAACTCCCCAGAGTGCAGTGTCAGCTCTTGGGGAAGCTTTGGTGGACAGTTTCCATCCTGGAATTCAGGGTGGCTAAATTTAGGGCAGGGCTGGGATGGGTGACAGATAAGCACTTCCTTACCTACCCCAGGATTAATTTTCTGTGCCTTATCTGTTAGGTTCTTAGGTGCTTCCGTTGTTTAAATTGTTGCATAGGCAGTTCTGCTAGTGGTATTTAAGAGTTAAATTTTTTTTGGTAATTTAAACAGGGATCTAAATTTAGATTTAGGGGACTTTTTTAAAGCTCCCTGTGCATTCTGGATTGGGAGTGCATGAGTCTGGGCTGTAGGAGTGTCTTGTTAATCTGAATTATTTCCCTGCCAAGTTGTTTTAATTTACCTTTGGAATGTGGTGATGGCAGACAGTAGTCGCACCATAATCAGACTTTTTCCAACCGGGTACAAAAATTATGTTTACAACTCTTACTTTCTTTTCTTTGACTGTAACATATGAAATTGGAAACAAAGCTAAATGTTTTCTGATGTGTGACACTGCTTTTCCGGAGAGACATGAATTATTTAGTTGATTGGGGGAAAAAAAATCTAAGAAAAAACACAACCCAAATCCCTCCCCCCAACAAACCGACGAAGCAGATGTGCCAATGAGAACTGAAAGCCTGTAAGTTTGAAAATTTAGTAGGCTTAAATCTAGTTATAAGTGGTCTTTAGAACATGATGGCTCAGTAGTGGCCCATGAAATTAGATCAGCATTCAAAACCACCCTGTGAGAAAATTCTGTGAGAAACTTTTCTTCGCCTGTGAATAGTCCTGAGTGTTACCCAAGCAGATGAAAGTAAATGCCTTCTGTAGTAGCTCTTCTGTTTCTAAAAAATGTAGAAACTATGTAACAAGTTGATGGAGGAGGAGATGAGCTGGTGCTAGGAGGGAAAGTGCCCGTGGCTGGGAGAGGTGCTCGCCGTTGTAGCAGCTCTGTCGGCTTTGTGTCAGATGGGATGGAGCTCCAGGGTCCTTTGCAGACTGTGCCTCCTCTTGGTGGCTGGAAACCTGCGCTTGCCTTCTTGCTGGAACATACTCAGAGTACATTAAAATACTGATTTGTGGTAATGCATAAGGACTTCAGTTAAAAAAACTAAATGTTTGCTGAATTGCTTGTTTGATAAACACTTGTTCTGGAGGAAGCACTTAATCATCTCTGTTGCTGAAGCCAGCAGAAAGCCCTGTTGCTAATACAGCTTGAAGAAAGTATTCGTAATTGCACTTTGATTGTGCTATTAAAATGACTTAAGGTATCTCTGTGTAAAAATGTAATCTGTCTTAATAGCAAAGCCTGGGCTTACAGCCTGTCCTGCAGCATAGTCTGTGCTGCCGTAGGGACACAGCACTGTGAGCGAGCCCGACTTGGCCTTACTGAGGTTGTGCCCTTGGGAAGGAAACCTAAGGCAGCAGAAAGCGCTGGTGCGAGTAAAGTGATCGAACACCTGCCATGCACCCATTGCTTCTGTGGCTTAATGTTTTTTTAAGGTTTTGTGAGGTTCCTCTAAATGAGAATTTGAAAAGGGGTATGTTAAGGAGGAGAATGGTGCCTGCCTTCAACCAGCCTTGTGTGCAACCTGTGATCTGGACACTGGATATGCTGTGCGAGCGGATGATGCGCTTTCCCAAGGAACTGAAGTGGGGTTTGCTATAAGAATCAGTAGTGTTGAGTACAAAGACAAGGGATCTCTGGCCAGATTACCCTGCATCTGTGTTCTTGAGTTGCATCCTGAATTCCTCTGAATAGATGTACAAAGTGGGATGCAGAAGGGAGGATTGGTGCGTGTGAGAGCTGCTTGCAGCTGAAGGGCTGTATGGAAAGTACTGCACACCATGGGATTTTCCAAGTGACCAAGCAGCGAGGGGTTGGGCACAGCCATGAGGGCACAGGGCATGTCCTTCACACCCCCAAAACTAAAAGCAGCTGTAGTTGCCTGAGTCAAATGGCCTTCAGGGATAACTGGTTGCTTTTTAGCAATCTGGCCTTTTGTGTTACAGAAGTGTATGGTGAAGGTTTGCCTTGGAGGAATGACTGCCATCTCCTCGTTAACCAAACTTCTTGGTTAACATAATAAAAATGCTTTCCATCTATTTTGTATTTGCTAGTTCTGGCTCAGGGGGGTTAGAAAAATTCTGATGTGCTGGAGAAAAGGGGGGTTTTGTACAGATGGGTGGACTCTCTGAAGTGTATCATGAATGTGTGTTTCACAGTGGTAATTTGTTTGAAATGTCTCCCATGAAAAAAGAGAAACGACTTGGAAATGCTGCTTATTGTTCTTAAAAAATAGGAGAAGGAGCTCTCATATTAGGTGTGTAGTCAACCATGGCTTCCCTCTTTTTGTCTTAAGAGCAGCTGCCCAGTTTGGAAAAGGTTGTTTATAAAGTAATATTTGTGATGTGCTTAGAAATCTCAAATTCACTTCATCTCTTCATTACTTGCTTTCTCCTTGTCAGTTTCCAGCTATCCACAAAACAGACTTTTTTTACTGACGGGATTTGAAGACTTGATTGTTTGCTGCAGTACCAGATTTTCTTTAACTCGGAGTTTTGCCTCTGAGCAAAGTACAAGCCTGCATTTGCAGCATAAATATGTCAGTTTAGATTGTCAAGTCACAAGTGCTTATTTGTTTGCCTCTGTGCCTAAAGGATAGCTTTCTGTGGAGTAGCAAGGCAAAAATAACACGAGTAGTTGTTTTATTCCACTACAGTGAAGAAATGCATGCTGTTCGGAAATGTAGCTCAGTGTATGTTGCTCAGAACCGTGGCTCGTAGGAATCACTTTTTGAAACATAAAGATCTTTTCCGCCCTGTGCTTATTGCTTTGCTTTAAGGAAGACTGGAGAGCAGGGAAATGAAGGTAATGGCGGTAGTGAAGTGGAGGCTCATCCATGGTTATTACTTGCTGTGGCTTTGGTTGGCCTCCATCATCCTCAGTGGCTCAGGAGTGCCCTGGCTGGCTGGGTGTGGCAGTGACAGGTCAGCAGGAACCCGCTCTGTTCCCACAAGGTGACGGTGGAGAAGTGGCCGAGGTTCTGCACGGCATCTAAATCCACGGCTGGAACACGTGCCTGCCACTGCCCTGCTGGGGGACTGGTGCTGCCAGTCCTTCCCTTTATGTGTCCTGTCTGTCACGTCACCACAAATTTTGCATTGCTGTAGCTAACTGAGCTTTTGGGAGGCTATTATATAATTCGGTTTCAGTTTGAATAATTCATGCGTACGCACTGCTGAAACTTGAAAAATTCTGGGTGTTTCTTCCGATTTTTCAGTTGCATCATGGAGTGACTGGCTTTTGATGAGTCTGCATGTTTTCAGCCAACATAAATTGTTTTTAGACAGTTTTTTAAACACTCCTGTTAACAGTCATAAATTTAGCTAAAATTTTAAACCTCTCTTTAGGCAAGATTCTTACTAAGTCTTTACAAGAACTTAGTTGTGTTGAAGCTCAGTCTTCTTTCTGTTTAGTTCCCCCCCAGCACTGAAGACTCCATTTGTAGTTTAGTCTGGTTTGGTAGAACCTACATGTTTAAGGCTCTCTAGTGCAGAGCTGTGCTGTGTGGCTCAAAGAGGGAGTGAGCAAGCAAAGGTACGGATCAAGAGCACTTGAATAAAACAGAGTGTTTTGTTCCAAAAAATCTCTTTATATGCGAGATATGTAATGGGGAGCAGGGAGAGTGGGAGAAGAGCACCTGATTGAAACTTCTTTGCCACACTTATAAAAGAATCCTTTTTTTTTTTCATATTGAGATATGACACCTAGCTTTAAGTGTCTGTTAATTATATATTTTCGTGACTTGCTTATAGAAGCTTGCCAGGGGTCTGTCTGCCTTAGTGCTTTGTAGCATTATATGTTAAAAGCTCTGATTTAATTGTCATTATGAATTTGGATCATGCAACATCTCCCAGTATCTGTCAGTTTTACTGCCAGTCTGTGCTGAAGCACAGCAATTAATGTGATTGCATTAATATGCAGCAAATCAGGTCTTATCTTTTCCGTGGAATAACAGTTGTGGGGTCTTCAACTTCTCTATTTCATGACAGAGCTGTGTAAAGGCTTTTTTTTTTTAATAAAGGACTTAAACTATGTAATCTTTATTCTTCTTTTCAATCAGGCAAGATGGAGTATTTTGATTTGAAACGCATATTGTCATCCTGTCAGGCCTTGTTCAAAGGGCTCTGGTCCCTTCAGTTTTGCGTTGAATTGCTGGTCCATGGGATGGTTTTAGTTTTTGTGGTTTTCTATTGCTGTTTTCAGTGGGGAGTTCTGGTTATACCCTTTTCTGTCATCCAGGAGCCCAAGATAAAGCTGAATTTCTCACCTAAACTGCTTTTCACAAGCCCCTGGTTTCATCCAGCTCAGTGGGGCTGTGAAACCTCACAGAGCAATAGCTGCTCATCCGTAGCCACCTTGGAACTGAAACTGGGAAAACGGCTCAGTGGTGTGAGGAGAGCAACGTCCCTTCTCCCATTCAGGTCTCTGCAGATGCGTCGGGTGCTGTGTGCCAGCCTGGTGCCTGCCCTGCTGCTGTAGGTGCTGCGCTGCCTCCCTGACTCTGCTGCCTCGCAGGGATTCCGATGTCCCGCCATGGATGATGACAGCCAGGATGAGCTGATCAACAAGAACGCTGCTCTGGGAAAGGGCAAGAGGCAGTGTCTCGCTCTCCTCAGTGAAACAGGTAAATTCACCCTCTCTGCACGTGCACCTTTTTGCTTCGAGGTTGCAGAACCTGTTGATTTACCCTCAAAAGGCTGGTAAAGATATATTTGTGACCATTTGTCTCATTGTCCCTGACAATTGTTTTGTTTTGCTTCGCTTTGTAACTTGTGTGTAACTTGTTGACTGCTGGAATGCTTCCCTGGAGTTTCTCCAGATGGGCAGCTTTGATACCACTGCAGAAATCTGGGGGTTCACTTCATGCATACCAGCCTGATTAGGGGCTCTGGTGCCTGTTCTGCCTGTCTGTCTGCATCAAATAGGTATTTCCTCTGCCCTTCTCTTCTCTTTTTAAGAAAGCAATGGTGGAAATAGCTGGGATTCAGCAGATGATACTGGTAGTGAAGAGGAAGATAACGACACTGAGGAAGAGGGAGGTGAGGAGGACAAGGAAGGAAGTGAAGATGAAGAATTAGAAGGTAAGGTCTGTTAATGTGCCTTAACAGGCATTTTTTAGTAACTGAGGGAGAGTGAGATGAAAGCTGTTCCTCCAGAAACTAACAATGAAATATAAATTCACAGATATTGCTGTGTCAGGCCGATGCCAAAATCCTACAGTAATAAGCAAACAAGTAATAGTCCCCAATTTCCAAGCTTTTAAAGCATTTGCATGTTTGAAGACTATCTGCTAACCAAAGTGGTGTAGTTGTAGTCAACAGGAGTGAACTCTGCCCCAGTATGAGGAGGAAAAAAAGGCGAAATTGCAGCAATGGCTCATGCTATTTTTTCACTTATGAAAAGCATGTTTGCTGGTTTGCTTTGGCATGGGGCTCTAAAGTGAATGTTGTGGTGGAGAATTCTGGAAATAAATTATTTTTGCTGTAATACCTAGGGAGGATGGAAGAAGACTTGACTAATTTTTCTTTGAAAAAGGAGTGTGGATGTTACTTGAATTTGTTAATTTTACTGAAAACATACTCTGTAGATACATGTACTTCTGAAATGGCTACGCTCAAATTAATATTTAGATAGACAAAAATAGATTTTATCAGATCTTAAAGCTCGTTGAGAAGGCAAGAGCAGTTTTCTGAGTTACTAATTAGACTGATAGGAACACAGACTAAAAAATTGATGCCAGGTGCCAAAAAGCTTTCTTAATCCATCAGTCAGAGTATTCTCTGTTATGTCCAGACAGGAAAATTCAGTAGAAAAGACAAGGGCCCCATTCTCATTAAAACAAACCCCAAACTTAGCAGCCAAACAACAACCACCCCCAGTCCCCCCTCAAAGTGAGTGGGATTTTAGGTACTTTATGTTGCTTCTCAAAAATATCAGCTTAATTCACAGGTTTTAGGGAAAGACTAACACATCTTTGTATTTTGTACTAAAAATAAAAATACTTTTCAACGTGTGCTGAGTATTTAATTTTACTCAAAACCGAGCTTCTTTAAGTGCTCTCTAAGGCACTTAGACCCCTTGGCTCTCAAAATCATTTTACTGGTGAAATCTTTCATTTGCTGTTCTGCAGAGTAGTGTGTTGCTGCTGCTCTTCCTCTGGAATGTCTCTTAAAAAAATAAGAGTTGGGTACATGGTAACTTTATTATAACTTTATTTTTTAACTTCATTGTTCAGTGGTAGCCTGACGTATCTTAACTGTCTTGTTTAGATAACCTTTTGCTTTTCTGGTGTCTGTGCTTTTAATCTCTTGCAAGACTACTCACATTATCAGGCTTTATTTTTCACCAGAGTAATCCATCGCTTTTTAGTGAAGGGATTTACGAAGCAAGAAAACAGCAAAAATTATTGCCTTAAACTGGGGAGGCTGTGCTTCACCCCTGCAGCCTCATAAAATAAGGTTACTTGGAATTTTCTGTGAACTGGTACCCTGTCCTGCCCACCCCCTCTGCCCTCATTGCTGAAGCCCTGCAGCACACACAAGCTCATTTTTGTCTCTCACTTCTTAAGATTGCGAAGATGACGATGAAGAGGAAGAAGAGGAGGAAGAAAGTGAGGCCACTATGGAGGGAATCACTGATTCTTTGAAATCAGAGCCACACCTGAATGGAGTGAACATCTCCTCTGATGAGGATGGTGAAAACTGCCCCATTTGCCTCAACACATTTAGGGATCAGGCTGTTGGGACTCCTGAGAGCTGCTCCCATTACTTCTGCTTGGACTGCATTGTGGAGTGGTCTAAGGTGAGCTGTTTTGTGTGTGATGTCCTGTGGCCTTCTGGTGCGCTCTGCTCTCTCCCCTCTGATCATGCTGTTGTGCTGTAATGAGAACAAACCACTGTAATATTCATATTTGCTTTCTTAAGCTTTTTTAAACAGACTTGGGTTATTGCTCTGTTTGGCAGGATTCATGTTTGAAGTGTGGATCTGTTTTTCTTGTACCCATCCTGATTTATTCCGTTCTCTGCAAGCTGTAAGGTCACAAGCGAGCGTGTTTGTAGGCATCTGCAGTTCTTTTGTTTTTTCAAGTTGAGATACTAATTTTTCTCGATGCTTGGATATATAGATATATTTCTCTGTATATCTGTCTTTATCTTTTCTTGAATTCTGTATTGTGACCATTGCATGGGGATCTGTTGGAACCCTGAAAATCTAAACACAAAAAAGATGTAAAAGAATATTGACAATCAGCAGCTTGCTCTGAATTCAGTTTTCAGTCAGTTCCTTGCCACCTGTGTAGCTCCCATAGTCATAATCCGGGGTAAGAATTACAACAAAGCTTACAGTGCATGCAGCAGTAGCAGTGGTGCTAAATTTTTAAAAAGTAAATAAATCACTCTTACTGAATATATTTGTAAACCATTTCTAGTTGCTCATTTGTCCAAAGGAAAGTAAGTGCCTTAAACCATGAGCACTATTTCAAGGCAATGTTTGGAAGAACTTTGATGTTGCTTTGGCAATTGAATAATAATTAAATTGCTTCAGTAAAACAAATGCTTCTCTAAAAATGCATGTTTTCTCTGACAGAACACGTTTGTAAACCAGATAAGTCAGATGTAGGTACTTAAAATGTCAAGATCAATAGCTGTTAAAATGACTACTACATTAATTTAATGCTTATTACATTAATAATTTAAGATTTCTTTTTTAAAATTGAATAAAGTGATGCACTTATTAACTGTATTGGGAATTTATATTTTTTTCCTAGAATGCAAACTCCTGTCCAGTGGATCGAATCCTCTTTAATTACATTAACATTCGGGCACGTTTTGGTGGGAAAATCTTAAAAAAGGTAAGCCTTTTACTGTAGCAAACAACAAGGCCAGTTGGCACAAAATTGTTACTCAAAAGTTTATACTTCCAGGGTGTTTATGTAATACTTGCTATCTGAATGAATTATTTCTTCCCTATTTTGAATTTGCCTTTTAAGGAGCTGTGACAATTTTTCTTCCTCCTTAACCTTACTTCCTGCAATATTGTGTTGTGGCATCATTTGTGGTGGCAGAAAAAGGGTGTTTTTCTTAACTGCCTGTTTTGTATAATGGACATTTGACTGAAAACTGTTCTGCATGGATAAGCTTGTCCACATGGGGAAAGTGCCCTGCGTTCTTCAAGTGCTGTTACAGGATGAACAGGAATAATCTAGATTATCCATGATCTCTTCCTTATGTCCTGCTACCAGCAATGCTGTGTAGCAGTTGGGTTTGTAAGGGGAGAGGCACAAGGCAGTAGTAGAGCCCTGAAAGGCGCTGGTTGAGTGTGCTAGTAGTTGCTCACAAAAGAACGTTGAAGAGTTGTCATTCCTCTTAAGTGATATCAGAAGGATGTTTGTTTCCAGGGGACATTTTGGGGTTTGATGCTTTGTTTTCCTGAATTGGTGGTTTAGTATTGTTTGCATGTTAACAGAAGTGAGAATTAACATTGAAGTAATATGGGGGTAGCAAAGTTTGCTCTCCTCTTTAGTCTCGTTTTTGGCATCTTTTTGTTTGTTTGACTACTTTTGATCCTGTTTGTGGATTTTTGTTTTGCCTATTTTTAAAATGTAGTTTTCTGTAGTCATTGGTGTCTGACAGTAGACAAGTTAAGTAGATGTTGTCAGGCATTTGGTCATGCCCTAGATGTGCTGAATGAACGAAGCGAGGGTTCTGGCGTGTTAACAGCCGTTTTGATTCCTTCACTTGTAGATTTTGTTGCAGGTACTACTGTTAATGTGACAATGGGTTTTAAAAAGTGTCACATTCTGCATAAACTGTGAATCCCTGTTTTATTTAGGTTCCTGTTGAGAACACGAAAACTCAGGGTACTGATGGAGAGGATGATCCAACCTTCTGTGAGGTGTGTGGCAGAAGCGACCGCGAGGATCGCCTGCTGCTCTGCGATGGCTGTGATGCAGGGTAAGAGGCTGAAATGAACGGAGCACCTGCATGATTGCACATTGCTGGAGTGTGGTCCACAGGCACTGTTTGGTTGGCAGGCTGCCCCTTGCTGCTTTCTTCAGGCTCATCATGTAGCCAGCCATGTATCCATGTGTTACAGTGCAGACATCCATCCCCATGATGTGATGGATCCTTTTCTGGTCATGTAGCAACGTACGTGTGGAGAGTCCTGCACACATCAGGGCTGCAGACCGCTGAAACAGATGACCATGCCTTCAAGTGATGAAGGTGTTTGAGCTCATCCCTGCGACATCTGGGTGTATGAAGGGTAAAACCATACATCCTTTATGTCTCCCTGAGGAGAGGATGCATGACTTGTCCCAGCTGACTGGCCATTAGTGCTGTGCAGGAGAAGTGCTTAAGATTCACAGTTTTGTGAAATGCTGAGAATTTTCTTTAGAGCCACAGCTCTTAAATTATTCTCTTACTCTTGCTTACTTCTGTCTCTGCCCCCTCCTTGATTAATAAAATAAATGTTTAAGTAGAGTAATGAATATGCTTGAACACAACTTTGGCCCTACAGTTTTCTGCTAGAATTTAAAGCCCTTGGACTGCTTAATCAGTCTTCCAGCACTGTCAGTTTGAAGATAAAGTCAAAAGTTACTCACTGAGCAAAGAGAGATGCTAACAATGAGTATGTAAAATAACCTTTCAAAAATTACTCCTAGCAAGCTAACTATACCTTTGGTAAGTCTAGTTTTGTCTTTGTGTTCTGTATCCATACACGCTGATGCAATGTCCATTCACACACATACACTGATTCACCTTCTGGAAAAAAGATAAAATCAGGAACACTTAAGAGCATCATCAGAACACTGAGTTTAAAATATTAAGCTAAAATAGTGTTTAATAGCTCTCATCTGAAGTCTCATCTTTAAATTCTTTCTGAATTTCCATAAGCCTGTCTCAACTCAGAGTATTGCTTCAGATTTTACTTTGTGATTTCCCAACAGTTACTGTCATTTTTTTAATACGTTTTTTTATTTCAGTTTTTTGATTTTTGTCTTCTTTTCCTAAAGTAAGTTCTTTATATGTGCTTCATTTCTAGAGTTAGCACTTCCAGAAGCACTTTCTGAAAAAAGAACTTGAAGTCTTTACTAGCTCTCCATGGCTGAGATTAACTCTAGAAAAATGCAGAATAGCTTGCTTCAAATGCTCCTAAGTACCAGTACGGTTAATACTATGTTGGTTCTCAGGAAGCTGATGTTGTTTCCTGATTGCCTGTCTCCTCAGCACCTCTGTACTTCTCTTGCCACCATCAGTTTTGGCTCTGCACATTTCTTGCAGCTCGGGTTCAAATGGCAAGCGATTCACCTCACAGTGAGGGAAAAACACTCAGTTTTCTGAGATTTTTTTGGGCCTGAAGTGATGAAAATACCGTCTAGAATTGAAAACCCTTGTGTAACTATCAGGTAGCATCCGTCGTTTCTTTGGAGATTGGTAGAAGCAGATGCATGAACTGTAGTTTCAGGCTTAAGAAAATGAGTCTGCCTTATGTAGCATGTGGATGGAGGTAAAATGCTTTCTTCCCTTGGTAAGGAGCACATTGTTTGATTTTCTTTTTTTTTTTTTCTCTCAAGATATCACATGGAATGCCTTAATCCTCCTCTGAGTGAAGTCCCTGTAGATGAATGGTTCTGTCCCGCCTGTGCCCCCGTGGGTGCCAGTGGTGCTGCAGGTAAGGGTTTCGTGGTAGCCAGTCAAATATTTTTCTCCCAAGTTAGATAATGTGAATCATGTGGTGTTTTGAAGATATGTTTAACCTGCTGGTTTTATCTGCTTCATATAATTGTTTTGATAAGCATTCTCTCTTGAACCTTAAGATTAGACTTGAACTCTTGACTGATGAGAGGATCTTGTTTATGAAGATTTTCATCTGCAGTTACAACCTGTGGAGCTGCTTCTTGTAAGCATCCTTTAACCTTTCCAAGGCAATCCCAGCACCGTAGTATGACTGCACTGTGTCACACTGGAAAGAATTTATTAGTGTCCTGACCTCAGATTGCCAAGGTAGCAGCACCTTCTGTTACCCAGAAAAGTGTTACACCATATAACAGTCTGAAGCAGTGGTGTCTGTGCTCATTTCCTTTCAAGAGGGTCATGGCTGCCTGTGGAGGTGATTGGTTTAAGAAAGGGAATGCTGATTTTTTTTTTTTTTGCCTGAAGTTCTTTAAATGATTTCACCTGTAGAAAGACAAGTGACCTCAGCCTGTTCTCCTTCAAGATGCAGATCATGTCAGTGAGGAAGAGGTGGCTGCCCTCATGGCCGATGTTGTCCCCACCACCAGTAGGCTCCGCCCTCACGTCCGGACCCGAGCCATAGCCAGGACTCGGCAGAGCGAACGCGTGCGGGCCACGGTGAACAGGAACCGCATAACAACAGCACAGCAAATTCGGGTATCCACGGGGAATTCTGAGGGAGCCTCTGCCAGACCCCTGGGCAAGAGTTACTGAAATAAGTCCCCATTTCAGTAGCTCAGCTGTCTGTGTTGACTGTCCGTAGCACGGTGGTTTGTAGTTGTGGAGCTCTTTTAAACTGAGACGTACAACATGTGCAAGTGGAGTACAGCACATGACCAAGATGACCTATTTTGAAATGCTGCGGAAGCTTCCTCTCTTAACCTGCATTTTTATCACCCCTGGTGTGAGCAAAATTATATTGTTATTCCTAGTGGCTATTAATACACAGTTTGTGCACCACTTCTGGTTTTTTAGCATGTTTATTTGACAGTTGTTTATTTTCCTTTGTATTCCTACCTCCTTGCCCATAGCAGTAGAACTTGTTGACTGTTTTCAGCCCGATTGAAGTGAAAAATTTCGCATTTTTAAGTTTTCTGTGTTTGTGAAAATCAGTCTCTTGTTGGAAGAGGAAAAAACCAGATGTTAGTGTCCTCAATAGTGTGGCAGCATGCGTTCAACCACATTAACAGTACTAGAGAATCTGTGCAGGAGAGTATCCCAAATACACAGGGTCCCTCTCTTACTGTATTAAGTATAGTTTGAGATAGCTGCCATGAACGAAGATCCAGCTCACTTTAAGTTTTTATCCCATTTTCCCCTTGATTTAAGGACTTCCCGGAGTGCTTTAGCGGTTGTTAAATTCATTATGTCCTCCATATCAGAGGTGATCTTATTTGACTGCCAAAACCCACCGCTGTCTCCAAACTCAGCTGTTTCAATTTTAACTTTAGAAGAATTGATAAAATACAAAAAGTTGATGAATTATTTGATGCGTTGTTGTTAAGCAATTACAACTGGGTAGTCAGGGCTATATGTTGGAAAAAAACAAAGGGAGGAAAGTGTTTGAAGTGAAAGACTCTGTAAGGTAACTGTTGTTACTTTTCTTTCTTTCCCTGCTTGTTGTTTTAGAAATAGTGTGGAATTATCTCCTGTGGGTGAGAGGGATGGTGCCTGGGGACTTTACTATTCTGTGGTAGTGTAATCCTGGGAACTCAGCACTTCCCGTTCAGGAAGCTGTTCCTAGCTCCATTTCTCAGTGTGCAGGGATGATTACAAACTATACCTAGAAACACAATGTTTATTGCCTTTGCCTCTGAACGAAAGTGTGTCTTATTTTGGCTGTACCTTGAGCTGACTGAAGCTTAATTCCACTGGTTGAGGGAGTGTAAGCTGTTGTCCTCCAAGCACAATGAGAAGCTGGGAGCATGCATGTAATTCTGAAGGAGGCTGAAGAGCAAGATCCTTAATATGTCAGTCAATAGATGAAAAAAGTGACATAATTCCTCAACTGGCAGCTCGGTGATGTGAGGGGTTTCCTTATTTAAATCTCATATCCGTTTTTCATCAAATGCTTTTATAAGTAAATGTTGCTGAGCTTTGGGTACCTGTATCATGTAACTGCTAATCCCCTCCACAGCACGTGCCAGGGTACCTCATGTCCTCTCTTCTGGATGAAACAATTGAGGCAGTTGTAGCAGGCCTGAACACAGCCATCTACCAGCGTCCTCTGGCACCACGGGCTCCTACCAGGCAGAAGAGAAAAACAGGTAAGGACATCAGACACCTTAGGGCAGCCTGACTCCTACAAAATACATCAGCTGTATGCTGCCACACCTGCACAGCTATGGAAGTATCCACGTGCTTTTTCTTCTTTCTCTATACCAGCTCTGCCCAGAAGTATCTTGAAGGTTGTTTTAAAATAAATCCTAATGATGTCACTTTTTCTTCTCTGCTGTTGATGGCACTCTGTGTGTCTCTTTGAGCTGCTTTGTCATCGTGGGGGGATGAAAAGGGGAGTACAGAGTAAAATACAGTGCCAGCACTTAGCCAGATCATTGATTTTTGTCCCATCAGGAAGGCGGAAGAAAGTAGGAGGCAAAAAAAGAACTCAGACAAAATCTGCTGCTGGGAAGAAGAGTTCTGGGACACAGCTGAAGAGACGCAAGCGTCTGACAAAGAAGAGAAGGGGGAAAAAGACGAGAGTAAGATCACATGTGAGTGAATTTCTGCCAGTCAGTATCTGCCATTTTCAGCCCTCTGTAAAAGCACTGTAGCATGGGATTCAGTTGGAAGAAATGCCACCTTAGAGTCGTAGCAGGCAGCTTTCTTTCTGGTGGGAGTCCATGCGGGATGTGTCCAGTGTACTCCAGAAAGATGCTGTACATGGAAATGAATTGCAGCTTCCAGACAGGCCTTCTGGCTTTGCTGACAAATCCTGTTACCTGGACTGCAGGGATCAGATTGTAAAGCATATCCTGCAGGCTTTGTGTCCTGCCTTGCCATTCAGCTGTAGTGTTTACTTGGTACTGGTGCAAGCTCAGTTAAAATTGCCAGCACCTCTTCTTTTTAATAGGCTGTGGATGTTTGTGGCTGTGTCGTTGCAAACCCAGATAATCAGCCGTAAGGGCTCTCAGAATTCCTTTCAGTTGTGGGTGGTGTTCTCTTGTGAATTTGACTGACTGCTCTGCCCCAGCTTGACTCTTTCTGTCAGCTACTTTAACTAGGGTCTACATCTTAGAGCCAGAACTGTCCCTCCAGCATTAAATAAGGAACCAACAATTTTGAATTGACATTATTAATATTTTTAGAAGCTAAATTTATCTGATCACTTACATGTGATACATGCAGTCTCTGTTTGAAGTGACATATAGGCCATAGTTACAAGTTTCATAAATGCTTTAAAACAAACATAGACAGTAAATGCACACCACTTGTGCTGCTGATGGTAGTAACCTGATGACTGTACTTAGCCTAAGTGAAGAATCTGGGGCTTTAAACACAAATTTACCTGCCCTAACATACAAATAACCCAGTCTCTTTGTCTGTGCAGGGGAAAAATGAGGTTACTACTCGTTCCCGTATTGCAAGAACTCTTGGTCTCAGTAAACCTGTGCGTGGGGCCTCACTTCCTTCCATGTACAAACCAATGGAGCCCTCGCTTGGGCTGATGAGAGCAGATATTGGTGCTGCTTCTCTCTCTGTGTTTGGGGATCCATATGAGTTGGATCCTTATGAAAGGTGAGAAATCTCTGGGTTGTGATCAGGGGCCTGGTGATTTCACAGGTGTTGGGTTGTTTGTGCATGTGGCTCCGTGCAGAGCGTGGATCTCACATCTGAAGGCAGCTTTGGGTACACAACCCATGACAACACATAATGGCCTGTTCTTTCTTTCCTTCTGGGCTGAGTTGCTGAGCTTGTAAGGAATCAGCCTCCTCTAAAGAGTTTTTCTGAAATAATCAGCCTTGTGAAAACCTTTAATAAGATCTATGGGGTTATTGAAAGGTTAGAATCTGAAGGAGTCTAATCCTAATCCATCACGTTTTATTTATTTATTTTAAGTGAAGACAGCTGGCATATTTGGTATACAGTAAACACAAAATTAAATGGACCTCTGGAATCTTCCATGTTTCTCCTTTTCTTATCTTCACTTTTCCAGACACTTTAAATTCAGGAGAAATCTTACTATTCCAGTTTGTGTCACTCATAAACTTTGTCTTTTTGGGGAGGGGGCATCTGAAATTATTGTTGGTGAAATTTAGTTTTCCACTGAATATTTCTTTTTGATCCTTTCGTAAAAGAAAATTGTCCATTTAACATTTTAGATACGAAAATCTACATTTGCGTCTCTGCTGTCTGAATCGAGCTTGTTCTATTTAGGCAGCCACAGAAAATAAGTATATTGCACAAATATTTTTTTAATATATCATAATAAAACGAGCAATGCTCTGTAATAGTATCTGTCATAGCAGTTTCATCTCTTTGATGTGAAAAACATTTCAGACAGTTTCAGGGTTCGTGTGTGTGTTTTATCACAGCAATGAAGAGGTTCCAGCAAATCCAGATTCACCAGTGAGTGCCAAAAGGAGAGTTCTCTCCCAGTCAGCACTGAGGTCTCACCGTCCTGTAGCTAGACCCATTTCTGTGGGACTTCCCAGGTAAAAATCCGTTTTTATTTTATTATTCTTAGTTGTATAATGACCCTAACAAAAGAGTAAACCTGGTGATCATCCTTGTTTAACTCTTTTCTTACCCTTACCTCTCAAAAAGTGCATGCATGTGTATGCATGCATGCCTGCACAAGTGTAAATAACCACATCAATTTGTGCAAGAATTCTTTTTTTATGTTGAACACACACACACTCTTTCATCACACCTTTAACATTTCCATTGAAATTTAAAATTGGTATTTCCACCCTAATCTGACTCTCTCACTTTCTGTTTTGTGACTGTTCAGTACCCCATTAGTACGTTTTAAATCCCAGTCTCATTAACCTTTAAAAAACCACTTGCTTCTTTGAGAGGGCCGGGGAATCCTATTGCACATCCTGAGGAGGTGAAGGCTGTACCGACCTCACCCAGTTTTGCTGCCATTTGTTGGAGCTCAGAGAACTGAGGAAAAAGCTTTGTTTGATCGTGCAGTTTAATAGTTGCTTTGCTGTCTGTGTGTGTTGCAAGCCTGCCGAGGCCAGGAGCCGTGGCTGCCTCCCACTGGCAGCCACGGTGCATTTTCAGGACTGAGGGGCAGGACACAGGGAATCAGGAGCATGACGAGAAGAAAGGGGATGAGAAAAGTCACTGAGGCAGGTACCAGCTGAGTCACAGAAAACTGCAAGGCTGAGAGAGCTAAAGAAAAATGAAGGGAGCTCAGCTTAAGTGGTTAAAGTTGTGAAAGGTTTACATAGCTGTCCTCTAATGCATCTGACTTTTGGTGAAGGTTGGTTTCTCAGGATTAAGGTAGTATATTTCTATGATAACTTGAATTATTTGTCTGCCTTTCCCATCTCAATCCTGAAGGAAGCCTTTCAGGAAACTTCCCATGTCCTCAGAGTTACTTGAGTAGCATATTGTTTAGAAGGTAGAACTGTTTAGCTGATACTCAGCTTTCCTAAAGGCTCCATTTGCGTGGGCTACACTGAGTTTCCTGGCCTGGCCTTAGCAGCTGATTCTTTTAGCGTTCCCATTTTTTCCCTCTGTTGTATGTTATTACAGGTGTTTTGGTGTACGTTATGTGAATAAAGTCTGCTTTGTTGTCGTACAGAAACGAAATGTAGCTCCCTCAGAGAGCTGGGTTCCTTTGGAAGTTTGTTTTTTAGCAAACTTAAACAAAATAACCCCCCAAATCCCATCAACACAAAAGCAAAGAAAGAGAAACTAAAAAGCCCAACACCAGAAACACCTTTTCAGTCCATATTTCAAGAATTGAGAACTTAAACCATCTTGATAAAATTGAGAAAAGCATAAAGGGGAGTGTTTGTGCTGTCCTATGTGTGGGAGCACTGCAGTTGTTTTTCAGTGTAATTTCTCTATGCCGTGCTCTTAGCTACCCTGCCAGTGGCACCTTGTGGTTAAACACTGGTTCAAGCTCTTTTTTTTTAGATAGAATTGTAGGCCTGAGGAATACATTTGTGTTTGTGATTTAGTGGGGGCAAGAGAGGCAGCTAGGATAGAAATATCTCTGGAGTGATAATCAGTGGTTTATCCTCCAAAAAGGCATCTTAAATGCACTGGAAAGTTAATCTTGATATACAATACAGTGAGGACCACTCTTAATAAAAAGCATTTGCTAACCAAAAGTCTCAGGTATGATTACATGCTTTCTTATCTTGTGTTATTTCTGGAGGAAGTCAGTAAAAGCTTCACCTGTTTGTCAGAAAGATGGGGACTGAATTACTCTAGTGAAGCCAAAACTGCAAGTGAACTTCCCTGGCTGACCTCTGTTTATGCCCTTGACTTTGGTTTCTTTTTAATGTAATGTGTGTGTATAGAACAAGTGCTGTAAGAGTAAAGGAAATGTAACCCCTCTGAAACATGCAGAAGCAGTGTGCCTGCCTTGAGTCCTGATCACGAAGCAGAAGCTGCTCCTGTGCCTGATCTGTTGGGAAGTATCCTGTCTGGACAGAGCCTTCTCATGATGAGTAGTTCAGATGTGGTCATCAACAGAGATGGTTCACTGACAGCAAAGAAGGAAGGTAAAGACTTGGCACCTCATAGTGCTGTTATCCTCTTTGTTTCTTCCACATCTGCCCTGATCCTACAGGCTGCATAGCTTTAAACTTAAGGATATTCTTACTGAGCATTGGAATATGTAGGATGGAGTCAGTAGCTGCCAACAGTAATCTGTCTTATAAAGATGGATGTTCTGAAATAGTGTTGCTTGTCTGTGTTTTAATTGCAGACCTGAGATGTTACTGGAGGATTTTTGTTTTAGTACATAGTTTTCTTCTTTGAAAAGAGCTGCACAGTGCTTTCATGCTGTAAGAAACGTAGGACTGGGTAGACCAAAGTTATCCTAGTACCCAGTTTTCCTGGCATGTATCATGCATTGCTGCCATGCCTGTAATCTGTACTTCAGTTTGAAGAGCAGGGTGAAGGACCTCGGCAAGAAATTCCTTTGTAAAAGTAGAGCTCTAAATATGTGCTATCATCTCCAGCTGTGTCTTCCCTTGGCATGGCATTACTTGAAAAGAATCTCTTCAAATTGAAACTTAGAGCTTTATTCTTAAAATAAGTACCTCTAATGTCCTCTGTTATACTCATTTCTGTCAATCAGCAGCTACAAGATAATAAGTGCTAACCTGGTGATACCTACAGAACGGAATCATTTATTTCCTAAACATTAGTGTTTACCTCAAAGTCGTGGTTGTGTGGCACTAAACTGTGCGTATCTGACCAAAAGAACTATTGGACTCCCTTATTACTGTGTGGTGTGTCTGCAAACCGCAGTAGAACTTAAAATAATTAGCTGAGTACTTCTGTTAATGTTGGCAGAGCATGTCCAGATATGTCCTGAAAAGCTGAATTGTCTGTTTGTGTGCCATAGCTCCATTTCATAGAAAATCAACGAGTGACTCGAGAGTGGAGGATGGTTCAGGGCATAGCACCCACCCGAGTACAGCGCACTCAGGGACCACAGCAAGCAGCTCCATGGCTGGACCTTCCGTTTCCTCGGGGCTGAGTACTCGCTCCAGACCCTTCTCCTCAAGCTTGTTCTTTTAGCCTCCACTCTCGCTGAGCAGGAGCGAGTCTGCAGCAAACCCTGCCCAGACTGCACCGGAAAAGGCAACCGTAAAATCAGAATATTCAATGACACCCAGGTCTGTCCAGACTCAGAATACAGCAACTTTGAGCAGGCATGGCTCAAAGTTAGATGAAATGCCCAGATTTAATGGCAAATCTAAAAACTTTGTACCCACTGATTCATCTTCAAAGCCCCTGAGCTGTAACTTGAATTCTGGCTCAAAAGCTGTAACTGTGAGGCAGCCAGTAAAACCGCCTTCCCAGAGAATTGACATCTTTGAGCTTCCCAGGATACCAAAGATTAAAAAAGAAACCAGCAGCAAGCAGGTGGAGCCGGAACCTGCAGGAAGCCAAAGCTGTGACATCCCCAGCTCCTGTATAACCCAGCTGACTGGCAAAGAGAGCACTAATCAGCCAGGAAAGGGTAGCAGGGTGGAAAGTCAGAAGTCGAATTCCAAGGAACCTCAGCAACAGACACGTCCGAGCGGGGTGTCTTTCTCCACCAATCCCGGCACCTATAGCGGTTCCTCGCTGCTGGGCACTTCGAGGGGCAAAGGTCCAGGCTCTTTTGAGAGTTTTAAAATCAATATTCCCGGGAACACAGGACATCCCAGCAGGCTGTCTAACCCAGGATTTTGCAATACCTTCCGCCCAGTGGACGATGAAGTGCAGCAGAAGGAGAGTCCTTCACCTCTTTTCTCAGTAAAGAAAAAGCAGGTCAAAAGTGAAATATACGATCCCTTTGAGCCAACAGGATCGGACTCGAGTTCAGCAAACAGCAGTCCTGAAAGGCTTGGCTCAGGCATCCCACTGACTAATATCACCAGGACTATTTCCGTTGAAAATCCAAAAGTTCAAACATTTCAAACTGTCCGTCGTTTCACCCCTTACAGGGTAGAAAATATATTTGGATCTGGGACTGACTCTGACGTGCCGTCTAGTAACACAGAGTCTCGTGATGATGTGACAGTAGCAAGCAGGATTGTAGAACAGATCTCTGATACAGAGGAACGAGACAATGAGGCTGAGGAAGACCTCCTAAGCAGTCCTTGCACTTCATCTGCTGTTAAGGAAATTTCAAATACAAAGGGTTTAAAGGAGGAAAACAGAGAGGAACCTAATGTGTTCTTTAATGCTGAGGAATTGATTAGACCTAGTATTAATGTGAAAATAGAACCAGATAGTCCCTCAAAGAGTGATGGGCAGCAGAAAGTCCAAAAGGTAGAACAAGCAGAGAGGCGATCACGTTCCAGATCCTGTTCAAACTCCAGCTCCCGAAGCAAGAAGAAGATGAAAAGGAAAAAAGCACTTGTCAAAGAGCGTAAGAGATCACGTTCAGGGTCAAGGGATAGAGCATACTCAAGGGACCGAAGCTCCAGATCTACCTCTTGGTCGGGTGGGGAAGAGCACAGCAAAACAAGCACGTTAAAATCCAAGAGCAGGAGGTCTTCTACTGACCGTTCTAGCAGTCACGAACGATCTAAAAAAAAGAAAATGAAGGATAAAACCAAGGATAAAAAGGCCAAAACTTCCTGGTCTAGGGACAGAAGGAAATCTAGGTCACGTTCAGGTAGTCCTGGAAGTACTTCTGAGTTTTATGAAAATAAGAAAAAGAAAAGACGGTCTCGTTCAAGATCTAGGCGGAGGGACCGCTCCCGGTCGAACAGCACTGAGAGGACTAAAAGGCGGAAGCACAGGAGGGACAAAAGCTATGAGAGGTATGATAAAGAAAGTAGCTTGAAGTCAAGGGACAGAAAGAGATCGAGATCCAGATCTCGGGAGAGGAGAAAGTGGAGGTCTCGATCTCGATCTTGGGAGCGCAAAAGCAGCAAATCAAAGGAAAAAAGACTGCGATCCCGATCGCGTTCCAAAGAAAGGAAACACAAGTCAAAAGAGACCTTGCTTCCTCCTCTGCCAGAGAAGGATCAAAAGCCTCCAGCTGAAAATGTGACGAGTAGTCTGGAGCAATCCCATTCTCTGAAACAAGAGCCAAAAGAGGAGCTAGTACTAGAAGGGCTTTCCATAACCATCCAGCCAAATGTCAAACTTGAGGAAATACAGACTGAGACCCCAGTTCAGCTGAGAGAGGTCCAAGAAACCATAAAGGTAGAGCCCATCTGTCAGGAAGTGAGCAGTGAAACTGCATTCCCTGCACCAGAGATCACAAACATTTGTGTCCCAATTGGCGATGTGGATTCTTTTGCTGAAACAGAGTTAATGAACAGTACTGATCCAGCAGTGCTTGGTAGCTGTAGCAATACAAACCTAGAGATTACAGTTAAAATAGAAAATACTGCATTATGTCCGTCTCTGATGGAACAACCCCCAAAGAAGGAAGTTATCATGCACGTTCCAGCTGAGGCTGCACCGATTCAAAGCTCATCCAAAAGCAAAGTCGTGGATTGCGTGAGGGAGGTTAAGGAGGAGTGCCTTGTCTCAAATGAAAATACAACTAATTTCACTAAGCCTGAACTGGAAGTAGTACCTCAGGGTCCTGCCTTGAAATCAAAACCACCAGTGAAAAGAGTTACCTGGAATCTTCAAGAGGAAGAAAGCGGCACGTTGTCTGCTGGAAAAGCTCCAAGTAAGTCTCTTTTGGAAAACAAGCAGTAGTTGAAATAGGCTGTATAAGGCTTGGGGTTTTGGTGCTTGGCCAAATCTGGTTGTACTGTAAGAGCTCTGTCATCTGAGCTGAGGTGATGCTGTGGTTTGCAATCCCGAGAGCTGGCATTTTGCACTGGTTGAAATCATGAGGTGAGTTGTGCTAATGAATTGGAGAGGACGTGCTGTCAGCACAGCTCAGCCAGTGGCAGCTTGTTCTCTCGTGAAGCGTGTGTGACAACCCCATCTCTGAACTGGCAGCCCATGTCCCACCCTTTCTGCACTTAACTGGAATGGTTGCTTTACCTTCAGAATTTATAAATGTTCCTCAAAACCAAGGACCATGACAAGTCTCTGAAGTTCACTCCTGTGAGTGCTGCTAAACCAAAGCTGCTAGAAACAGTTTGGCTTGGGAACCTGTGCTATTTGTGTTAACAGAGTTGCCTGTGTCGTTCTTGTTGGTTACTCTCAACAGATAAACCCGGTAGAAAGCAATTGCTCAAGGGGATGAGAAGCTTTCTATTATCAGAAGCTCTAAAATATGAATGACAGCTAAAAAAGATCTTTTTATAACTAGTTTTGTTGTTAGATGCTTTTTATTTTAATTTTTAAAATATAATTGGCTTTGAATCTTTGACACATTATTTTGTTCTCAGATGTTTTCTTTTCCTTCTCTTGGGATACCTAGGGATGCCATTTTACAAACTTCAGCGAGCAAAAGAAGGGGCCTGGAAAGCAGAGGACTTGAACCAAACGTTAAATCAGGTGCAGTTAAATGAGCCTCCTCCAACCAATTATATGATTCCTGAGCCTATGTTTCCTGATCTAGATTCCTCTCAGGTTGGTTCCTATTCCAACACCCAAGTGTCGTGGAAGGCATCCCATCTCATCTGTGCCCTCGTTGTGCAACACCCTCCTCTCATGGCAGAGTTTGCCTTCCTCTGCGTGTGGTACATTTCATGTAGCCCATACACCTCAGCAATCCTCCAATCATTTAATCTCTCAGGTCCTCCCTACGATTGAAGAAATGTATTATCCTTTAATTCTGCTCTGTACACGCAGCTTCTGTTTTCAGCAGTAGCTTGCAGAAAGGTGGTGCTGAACGAGCTTCTCCCTGTGATCAGGCTGTAAAAGTTGGCCTGGTAGCCTTGGTCTGAGCCATCAGTCTGTGGTGTCCACCAGTTAAAAGGCGAGAGGGGCTGGTGGTAGCTCCTGGTGGATGAAAGGTGCTCTGCTGTTATGTCTTGTGAGCACAAGCATTTACAGAGCGGTGTGTGTTTCCCAGGTGTACTGTCAGAACATCCCTCTGGCGCCAGCTCTGCCCTCCAGCCTGCCCCCCTACGCCCCTGTGAGCCAGCCCACGGTTCAGTTCATCATGCAGGGAAGTCTTCCAGCTCTTGGCTGCGTGGCAGGACAGAGCCTCACCCCGGAGCCAGGCAGCCTGGCTATGGCATCTGAGCCAGGAATCCAAGCTGCTTCTGTTGGAAATGCAGAGGAAAAGATCAAAGCACCCAAACCTCCAGTGGATAAAACAAAAAATGAGGAAGTGAGTGAATGCATAAAATAAATAAGCTGTTTATTTGAACTTTTTCATTTGGGGGATTTTTAAACTTTCTGTACTGTGTTTTCCCAGCCCTACTGGTTTTGGTGACTGACTATGCTAACCCAGGAGCAGCAGGCAATCCTCTCTTTGTATTTGTTTGGGATTTATTCCATTTGAGGGTTCTGCTTTCTATTGCTTCATCACAGTAGGACAGAGAGGGATTAAAACACCTAAAATATGTTCTTAAAGTTCTGAAACTTTCTTGCATGAATATTTGGAAGGGACTTTCCAGAAACTACAATGTCCAAGTTTCTCTAAACACCTGGTTTTCTCCTTTCCCCTCCAGCTTTGAAATTAATATCAATTCTCATAACAGTGCTATAGAGAGGTAGGACTGTATCTTGTTGCTTATTAGCACTGAAAATGCAGAGATAGTAAAACATTTTGGAGATCTTTCAGTTCAAGTCCCTTGCTGCTGAGTTTTGGGTTTGCTGCACAGACCATCTACTTTAGGTACAGTGGATGCTAACACAAGAACAAAAACTTCTTAGCCCATTACTTTGCTTTGTACCATAAAACCAAACACTAAGATGCATTTCCCACTGAGCCTCCATTTTTGAAAAACAGTTTTTATGAACTTGTTTTGATGGTACTTGTAATTGTTACTTCATAGGCAACTCTGCAGTTTTCAGATTGCCTTTAGAGCTGTCTGAAGCTTTATATTCACAGTTATGGTTTGCTGCTTTTAGAATCTGATGTCTTTTGTTGGATGTGTGTTTACCTCAGAGCTGTTTGAAGGGAAGGAGGAGGCCAAAATTAGGAAGTCCACGTTGTAGTCACTTGCTTAAAGCACCTTTTTTAAGACACAGAATAGATGTTACATAAAGCAGGGGTTCCTCATAGCACAAATTGGTATTTGTTTCAAGACAGCAATTGACAGTAAAGGAAATCACTTGGAGGTGATTACTTGGGTTGTTGAAATTGTGAAATGAGAATTTTCGTTCTTTGAGCGTTTCTAAGAAAAACAGATTCAGAAACCATTCCCAAGGCAGCACGACCTAATGAAGTTCCCTTTCCTGTGCAGTACATGAAGAAGCTTCACATGCAAGAAAGGGCTGTGGAAGAAGTGAAACTTGCCATCAAACCTTTTTACCAGAAGAGGGAGATTACAAAGGAGGAGTACAAGAGCATCCTTCGGAAAGCAGTGCAAAAGGTAAGGGCCCAGTGAAAGGCAGTGGAGAGGAGGAGCTCGGCAGGTCATTACGTAAGTGGCAGTACTTTGGATTGCACTTTCCATTTCAGCAATTACATGCCATAGCTGAGTAGCAGATCTTTGGACCTTGACTCTGCAGCCCCGTGGTGAAGCAGTAGTTGCTTTAAGCAGGACTGATTGGTGCCACTGATGAGAGCTGTCAGTCTGGGTTTTTTATGAGATCATGTTTTCAGTGGACAAGAATATTGCTAAGCTTCAGCTGCCTGAGCTGAAATGTTACATGGTACGTGCTGTAGGTGAGAATGGTCAAATCCCCCTCACTAGGATCTTCAGCCAGAATTCCAGCTGTTTCTGATAAAGTGAGAAAATACTTTGTACATTAGGTCCTTGAGCATCTCTGGTGTCTCTGAACCTTGGAAGAGGACCTTGGAATTTTGCTGATACTGACTTTTGTTTCAAATCTTAGTGCTGAGTAGATCGTGGCTAACAAAGACCTGATCGGCAAATAAATAAGAAAAAGAAAAGAAGGTCTTATGTTGTCTCATGAGGGGAAGTAATGCTCTTGTGGTCAAGGCAGTTAATTGATACCTCAGAGAACCATATTTTCTCCCTGCTCTGCATTCTTGCTATCACTGAGAAATTCCATCATAAGTAAAAATTCCTGAGGTTATGGCTGCAATTTCACATCTTCTCTGTGACCCATATGAACCACAAGCATTGTTTGCAAGAGAGCTGAGCAGTGCCATTTGCTGCTGAAGCCACCGGGAGCTCCTCTCTGAAGAGAGATAAAGTTCCTTGTGTAGGGTCTGTTCTTTCTCCCGTCTCAAAATGGGCTCTCAAAACTGCCAAATTCTTTTAATCTGAGCACTGCATCCTCAAAAACATCCCAAAAATGGGGTATCAACACTTCCTTGGTTACCACGTGTTGTGTAAAACTGAATGGATGGGTGAAAAAGCCTGTAGTAAAAATGAGTAATTTTGCTTTGAGATGCCTCTGCATTCAGTTGGAGCTCTGTAGATAAGCTCCAGGCCATTTCTGGAATGCTTGAAGGAAAATACTGCTCTTGTCTTTGTTTTCTGCTTTATGTACCCTGCTATGAGCCTTTGGGGGTCTGTGCAGGAATTGGCTCCCCTGGACAGCTTAGGGCCTCTCTGCCACTTGCCTGAGCTGCTGTCATTGACCAAGTGCCCTTTCTGATCCCCTGCAGATCTGCCACAGCAAAAGTGGAGAGATCAACCCTATGAAGGTGGCTAACCTGGTGAAGGCATATGTGGAAAAATACAAACATATGAGGAAACATAAGAAAACTGATGGTGAAGATACACGTGAAGTGGAAAACTGAGAGCAAGCCACAGCCAGCATGACTTGGACTGAACTTGTCCTAGCTGTGGACGCTATGGGAATAACAGACCTGCAGTTGCATCTCACTGTAAGCAGAGTGCAGAGAAACAAGATGAGAATAGACTTTATCTATGGAACCTTCTCTTGAATTGTTTCCATACGGGAATGAATTTAGGATTTTTTTGGATTACCTACAGCTGTAGAACTAAATAACAATCAAATGCCTCAGACCAGCAGAGTAATTCGAGGGGAAACACAGAAGAGATTAATGTTTGCAGCTCCCGGATTGCTACAGTTTTCAGGGTTACTTTGATCACATTTTTGGGCTGTGCACTTGTCTTGCTGAAGTTTGAAACTGGACACCACTTTTCATACAGTATATTGAGAGCTGTATACTGTTTCCCTTGTGTTTATTTATGGAAATATGGACTGTCTTTAGAAATTTCTGATTTAATACTTGAAATGTCGTATTTTTAGCCCGTTGGATGGTGAGCGAAGCTTTACTCGCTCTGGCATTTGGGGATTGCAGAAATGAGCTAACCTTTATAAACCGACTTCAGAAACACTGCTCAAGCCGTGGTGTTTATTTACATTCTGTTGGAAGTACCTTGTTAGTGAAAAAAATTAATTTTGGGGTGGGAGATTGTGTTGCACTTGTGTAAATAATGCACTGATGGCTGGTTTTGTGTCTGCCTTTCAGGACAACGCAAAACAAAAAGCAAGCATTGTCAATTTTCAGTAACAAGCCCGAAGGATAAGGTTGAACTGATGTACAAAGCAGAAATGTGACAGAGTTTATAAAGTTATTTTGAATGGTTTTTGTCCTATAGCAGGTGTCGTTTGTTTGTCTTGCATCTGCCTCTTGGCCTGGCTGGTCCGTGTAAACCTGCACTCTTGGCTCTTGCATAAGGAATGCTGTGTTTGTGGAAGAGGATTGGAGTTGGATTAGTAATTGTCCCTCCTCCTCTGTAGGACAACTGGTTTTCCTATCAAGAATCAAAGGAGTCCAGCACACATTCTGACTTCATCTGATTGCTTTAGCAAAGCTAAAGCTACCTTGCCCAGAGGTACTGCAGAGTAACAGATCTTTTAAGTGACCATCTGAAGTACAGGCCCTTAAATGATACTCAGCACCCATGAATCTGACTTGAACCATTCCCCATCAAGCCCTGCTAGGGAGAAGATGTGTCACAGAGAAACTGGAGAGAAAAGCAGTAAGTTACAACTCAGAAACTGGCTTTCCCTTCACGGGAACTGGTTTGGAGAGTTTATTTTTTTTTTTTTTTACTATTTAAACAAAACAAGCCTGTATACCAGTAGTGTAGGGACTGGCACAGTCTTTCACTCCCATCATTCACTGTGCTGGAGGAGTGTTTATGGATGAATCCTGAGCATTTTGGAGTTGATCTTCCTTGGTTCTGTGTGCTTCCTCTGCGGAAGTGCAGCCTGGCTGGATGATAATGAAGTGATAACTTTGGAGTGGCTTTGAAGATTTTTGGAAAAGACACAGTAATGACTGCAGAAGAACAGCTGGCAGAGAAGCTGTAGTTTTCAAGCTAAAGTTGTAGCTAGAATACATACCTGGAACATGGGTATGGGGTTGTAAATACAACATATCAATGCTGATAATTTCTGGACAAAATAAAAGTTCAGAAACTTGGATGGCACTGTTGGCACAAGAATGAGAGAATGTGATCGAGTTGTGCATACGCTTAGGCTGGAAATTGGACACCTCTGAATATCTCAGAGGAACAATTCTGCCATAACCTGTCTGTATGAGTGAAAAAGGGTAGGTGGCGTGAAAAACAAGACTTGACCAAATAGTAGAAGCAACTGCACTGTTTACTAGGAAGACAGTGTCAGTCTCTTTCATTCCTTGGGCTGTTTCACTGCTTTAAATTCTTGAACTGGCAGTAAACATAATAGCCTGTTGCAGGGTGTATTAGGAGTGCCTGCACTCCTAATTTGTTACCTCTGCACCTGCAGTCTGCTGAGACTGAAAACTACACTTTCTGCATGTGCTTTCTGCTAAAGTTACATGAACAAGAACACTGGTTCTTTCATTCTGTCTGCCATTAAAATTAAATTATCAAATTGTCAGCTGCCTTCTGGGAGGGGCAACGAGAAACATACCTAAAACTGCCTCTTCCGGCATGTTCTAAAAAACAGTTTTTCTAGTATACTGCGTATACTACTTGCTTTTTTTTCCCCCCCTTTTTGGTTGACCCTCTTGGATCAGATACTGCTGCCTGTTTAAGGGAAGAAATCTTATTTATTCAATAGATGCAGTAGTTTGGTAATAGCATAACCTCTTGTTAGTGTCCTTTCATTGGCAAGAGTGGTGATGCCAAAAGCTCGTTCAGCACAGGCAGGGAGGGATGCTGCACCAGGAATTTGACTCGGGACCTACTCTGCCACCATGTTTGTCTCACAGGTGACCTCCAGTACTGTTTTTGGGACATAAACCTGGCCCTGCTGTCTGGCCAGAGGTGCTCGGGTTCTTGAGAGCTGCTCTGAGGTTGGATGGAGAAAGAGAGGGTGGGGTTCCCTGCCAGAGCTCGGGGAGGCGGGAGCGACACAAGAGGAGGAAACGAAAGGCGGAGGCGAGCGCCCAGAGGATCCAGCTGGTGCCACACTGCAGGGTCATGGCCCAGCCCAGAGCCTGTGAGTAGCTGCCCTGGCTCTTCACTGCTCTGGCTCAGTGGTAGTGGGAGTCCTTTGGCTTGTTCCTGATGGGGAGACTGGGCATTTGGGAGAGGGTAAAGGCTTGCTTTCCTGCGGGGCTTGGAGCATGTCCCATGTTTCGGTGGTGATGCTGAGAAATGATGATGAGTCAGTCCAGAGCAGAATGCATTGCATAAGAGAATGCCGTGCTTGGCATCATGGGAGGAAGTGAAACAAGGGAGAGGAAAGCAAATCTAACCATGTTTTGCTTTGGTATCGTGTGATCCCCATCCCGCTGGCACTCTCCTCGCCTGCAAATCTCTCTGCTCTAAACACCCTCTGTTTGGGGATGTTCTCAGCCATCACTGAGTCCCTGCCTATGTGCCCTGTCCTTTGGGGAACCCCACTGTCCCTGCGTTATTCCCCCAGTCTCCCAGGGCTGGGAGCATCCCTGCAGGGAATCACAGCGTCATCTGGAGGGGGGAGGATGTGAAAGAGGAAGTGTCTGAACTCATTGGCCCTGGCCTCAGTGAGTGCATCACTGTAGCTGTGGTCAAGAGATGAGAGTGGGCTGGGCGAGTTATTTGGGGAGCAGCTGTCCTGACATTGGCCCCACAGCCCACTGCTGGGATTAGAAAACTCCCAGTTTTGGGGTAGATGCATCTGCACCTGGAGCTCTTGCAGGGCTCAAAGCATGAGAGCTAATCTGTTAATGTGACACTCGGGCTGCAGGTCAACATCTGGTGGGAACTGTTCCTGCGTCTTCAGTCCCAGCCAAGCTCCTCAGCTTCAGTTCCTCTCTTGAGAGGACACAGGAGCTGTTCAAGCACTAATTGTGGTTGCACTGTTCAACCAGCTCCTCTGTTTTTCCTTACTGGCCAAAATCATCTCAAAGTCATGCAAAAAAAAAAAAAAGAAATAATGGTCTGCAATTCCAAAGGGTCAAAGTCTCTTTTAACCACCTTTCCTGTCCCATGTGTCCAGGTCAGGAGCAGGTGGACAGATTGCGTGAAGTGAATCTCTCTACCCAGAGGCTGCGTGTGCTCCCGCCCGCAGTCCTGAGCAATTCCATGCTGAAGAGCCTTGACCTCGACAGGAACAAGCTCAAGAGCATTACTGGCATTTCTAAGCTTTGCAACCTCAAGAAGCTGATACTGTCCAAGAATGAGTTTGTGGATTTTCCCAATGAAATCCAGAGCCTGGTCTGTTTGGAGAGGCTTGAGCTGAACCAGAACCAAATCCGGATCATCCCAGAGGGGGTTTTCTCCCATCTCCCCAGACTTAAACACTTGAGGCTGAACAACAACCGTCTCTGTGCCCTCCCCAGGGACCTGGCAGCTTGTCGCGGCAGCCTTCAGTACCTCAACATCTCCAACAACCTGTTCCGGACCTTCCCACAGCCTGTCCTGCAGCTGGCACACTTACAGGAGTTCCATGTGCAGAATAATGCCCTTCGCCAGCTCCCTAAGGAGCTCTTCCAGGGACAATCCCTGAAAATGGTTAAGGCCAGTGGGAACCCCCTCCGGGAGCCGCCCAGTGAAGTGTGTGCTGGTGGCATTCAGCAGATCCGGAATTACTTCAACCAGCTTCAGCATGGTTTGGGGCAGGAGGACAAGAGGGTCAAGACCATGTTCCTGGGGGCCTCACTGGCAGGGAAGTCCACCATCTGCAGAAGCCTGAAGCAAGGGCAATCCAAGCTGGTCCCCAAGGAAGAGCGAACAGTTGGGATAGAGATCAGTGAATTCCAGATCGAGGACTTCACGTTTCTCTTCTGGGACTTTGCCGGCCAGCTGGAATACTACATGACTCACCACGTGTTCATCACCCCACAGGCGCTCGTCATCCTTGTCATCAATCTTCACATGTAAGTGCTGAGCTGGTTTGGATTCCAAGTAGATCAGGGAAACTAAAAAGGAGCTGGGGAGACTTTGTACTGCACAAATTCACACCATTTCCATTGAGCCTTGAGGCCAGGTCTTCTCACCATTGGCATAGCTGGCTCTCCCCATCCCCCTTTTTGCAGATCAATCTTTTAATCCACCAGGTCTGTAATCACCTTGCCAAAGGCCTCTATTTGGAGGGGTTGAATAAGCACCAACTCTTTATGTGACAACTGAACCCCATCTGAATGGACTTGCTTTCTGCAAAAAGCAAATCGCTGTAATCCCTTCTGTATCCTGTGGTGTTCCCTGAACATGGAGGGAGCATCAGGCTTGGGTTTTGTGCTACAGAGGGATGCTCCTGGCCACAGCATGGATTGACTCTGCTACACCCCATAGCTTAAGGATGGGAAACAGAAGGATGAGCTTGGATACAGTCCATGTCAGCTTCTGAGATCTGAGCTCTTCTCCAGTGAGCTGCTGGGACAGCACAGAGTGTGTGGTCAGGCTTGCACTGGTGGAAGTTGGCTGGAGATCCAGAGGGCAAGATGTGAATTTGAGATTTTCTTTTTCTCCCTCCCCAGGTACCAAACTAACGACAAAACTTTCAAGGAGCTTGTTGGTTTCTGGATCAGTAACCTGTCCATGAGAGTCCCAAACTCCGTGGTGCTTCCTGTGGGAACCCACGTGGACTGCTGCCAGGAGCAGGAGGTAGCAGAGAAGACACATGACATCATGGCCAGGATCACAGCCATGCTGGCGGAGAGAAAAAGCAACCTCGCTCACTTCATTGACAACCTGGAGGGCAGTGAGGAGCCCAAGTGTTACGTGGACCAGTGGGAGAGGCTGAAAGAGATGGAGAGCTGCACGTTAACCGTAGGGCTGAGATTATCCTGGGTTCTGGCTGGCTGAGGTCACCCTGTTGTCTCTGGCAGCCCACTGTGCTAATGGCTAAGGTGTCCTGGTGCGAATGCATCAGGCCACTACTGCAGCCCCTCCTAAGGCTGGGGTGGATGTGGTAACCCCTGGCTGTGACTAGCAGGGTCCTTGTCCCTGGTAGATGATGGGCATCTCCTCCTGTGGCTTGTAGCAAGTGCCTGAGGAGGAGTGCGAGGGGTCGTTTACCATCACCAGGTGATTTTCAGGAACTGCTACAGAACAGAGCTATGAAGGAAGTGCCCTCTGAAGCTGAGCCAGTGGTGTGTCCCACCCTGAGTGACCTTATGGACATTAGGTCCTTGCTTTACCTCACAAGGTAAAAGACTTCTCTGGGTGTAGTTTTGTCAGGTATGTGCTTCCTCTTTTCCAGATCTTAAACTTAGTTGCTGTCAACTGCACGGATCACCGTGACATCAAAAAGCTTGAGGCCACTCTTTTGGAGCACATGAAGAATGAGGAGCTCTTCCCCGAGGTCGTCCGAGTGCTGCCGCCTGTCTACAGGCAGGTGGAAGCTGCCATCGTGGATATTGCACAGAGCGAGGAGATGGCAGACCATGGTGAGTGCTCTGTCACCCCTGCCACACCTTTCTGAGAGGAGCTTCTGTCCTGTGCCCGGGACAGGCTCTCTCCACTGCTTTCCTGAATTTGGGATGGGCTCTCCAGTGCTTGCTGCACCTTCTGGCCCTGTTTGTGTGGCAGTGGGGTCGCTGCTGAAGGCCTTGCATGAACAGGCCACGCTGTCTTGTTTCTTGCTCTCCAGTGATGTTTTTCTTTCTCTCCTTTTCCCTGTATAAACAACTAAAAAATCTTGCAGGGCTCCACAGCTTTAATGCTTCCATGTGGTTTTCAAATCTACATCCTACTAACTTCATTTACTGGCCCCTACCCTTCCCTAGACCCTTTTCCATGTCTCCTGTGACTTACCGGGGTTACCAGGCAGCTCCACTCCCTTGCTTATGTACCCAAAGCAGGTACGAACACCACCAGTTCCCAGTGACATCTCTGGCCCCCCTGGCCACTGTAGGATTAGAGAACGAGGAGCAGATGCTTTTCTTTTGTGGAGATAAGCCAGATTTTGTTGCCTGTCTCTCTGCATTGCTGAATGTCAGTCTGAGGTTTAACTGGCAATCTGAGGTTTTCTGGCTGGAAACAAACCTGCTTCCTCAAACAAAAATAATAAAAAATCCCAGTATTAGCCTTGTTTTACAGAAAGTCCTGGCAGGCTGTTGCCCCTGCTGAGGCAAGGCAAGGCTGTGGGGGCTGCAGGGTGGCAGTGGGACAGCTGAGGAGAGGCAGAGCATTTTTGGTCACAGTCACTGAGCATTACTCTGATCCCAGTTACTTTCCCAGGGATGGCATAGGTGACATGGGATGCTGCTGGTGTTTGTTGGCTCTCTGAAGCATTTGCCTTGGAATGCTGTGTCTGAGAGGTGCATGCTGAGCTCCTGCATCTTCTTCTAGGCATGATGGACCTCCAGTACCTACTCAGCAAACTCTCCCAGCGTGAGCACCTGGCCGGCCTGGGCAGAGAGCTCCTCCAGGACATCCTGCGGTACCTCCACCGCATTGGGCTTGTCGTGTGGTATGAGGAAATCAAGCACTTGGAAAGCACCGTCTTTCTCCAGCCTACCTTTTTAATAATGATGTTCAAGGTGAGTTTGGGGATCAGGACCATCTCCTCTGTAGAGCCCAAGCTCTGCAGCTTTGCTGGGCTCCCCTCACTGCCACCTCATCTCTCCTTCTCTTCCCATGCAGCTCCTGGTGCGGTACCACCTTGTCCAGCAGCTCGAGAGCATCTCTGTGGAGATGCTGATCGGGGAACACGCCACCATCAGAGACAGGGCCAATTGGGTGTGGACCTTCAAGTCAAAGGCAATGCTGTGCCACCAGGCTGTGCGTGCCTTGGTGAAGCACCAGCTCTGTTCAGAAGGGATGCAGGATGTCTTTGAGGAAATCATGGGACACAGGCCTCACAGAGGGAGAGGGAAGCTCTTCAGCCTGCTGGAGCACTTTGAGCTCTGCCTGGAAGTGAAGCACACTGAAGCACTCAACCCGCAGGCCCGGGAGTTTGTGCCTGGGAAGCTGTGGGAAACAACACGGAGCCAAGGCGAGTCCTGGTACTTGTTCCCAACCTATCTGAACCAGACAGAGGAAGTGTCTGAGGTGTGGGGAGGAGATCACCCCGAGGACCTCCACATCCGTGCTTATTTCTCACCCGAAATACCTGAGGGCTTCTTCCAGAGGTGAGCACTGGTTTCTGGCCATCAGTGAGGTTGTGGGATTGAGTTTGCTCGATGTAGTGCCAGGATGACTCTCAGCAAGCCCTTAGCTGTTGAGACTGTATCTGCTGAGGCCTGAGGCTGGGAGTTAAGATACCAGGGGTGTCTTCTCAGCTGTGCCACACGTGTGGGGCCTTGGGTGAACCCTTGTGATATTCGCTGCCTAGACATGAGCCAAGGCCATGCTCCTTCTAGTTCACCTTTCATGTGGGGGGGTGTTTGGCTAATCTGTGCCCATCCAGGCAGGCAGAGGTCTCACAGTCCCACCCGAGAATGTTCTGGTTTCTATAGGTGTTGGAACTGTACCAGATTTTGGAACTTCTCCTGGTTTTCTGGACTTGTGTCTAGAGTTTTATCTGATGGTGGTGTGGTTAAACCCCAACCGGCAACCAGGCACCACAGAGCCACTCGCTCACCCTCCCTGGCTGGACTGGGGAGAGAATCAGAAAAGTGAGAAAACTCATGGGTTGAGATAAAGACAGTTTAATAGTTGAAATAAATTATAATAATAACAGTAATAGCCATGATAATATTGTAATGAAAAGGAAATCAGCAAAGAGAGAAATAAAACCCAAGAAGAACAAGTGATGCAAGTAAAAAACAATTGTTCAGCACCAACCAACTCATGCCCCGCCTGTTCCCAAGCAATGGTCCTCCAGCCAGCTTTCCCCAAGGTTTATATGCTGAGTGTGATGCCACCAGCTATGGGATAACCCTTTGGTCATTTGGGATCAGCTCTCCTGGCTGTGTCCCCTCCCAGTTTCTTGTGCACCCCCAGCCTCCTTGCTGGCAGGGCAGCCTGAGAACCTGAAAAGTCCTTGGCTTGGTGTAAGCCTTGCTCAGCAGCAACTAAAACATCAGTGTGTTATCCACATCATTCTCATCCTAAATCCAAAGCACAGCACTGTACCAGCTACTAGGAAGAAAATTAACCCCATCCCAGACAAACCAGGACAAGATGACCAACTCTGGAAGGATCTCTTGGCTTAAGAGGCCGCTCCTGCTGCTTGAGCTTTTGGTAGGGGAAGGTCTTCATTTGGTGTCTGCCTCTGTTCTTATTGAAGCTCGGTTCGTATTTTCAAGTCCACCTGGTGCCACGCTTTCTCCCAGCACTAGGGATAAGCTAGGAGAGAAGTGGTGAAAGCCATGGGCAATCTCCTCACAGGTTCCTGGTGAAAGCTTGCTCCTTCTATTCCACGCACTGGGTGGCCAAGGTGACCTGCCTGCTTGTATGCAATGGCAAACCTCTGCTGATCAAAGAGAATAATCAGAGGGCCTACAGCTACCTGGAGCTCCGCTGCAGAAAGCCATCAGAAAGGACAGGTAAGATCCCTGATACGTATTTCATGACTCCCAACCCCATGTCTCTCCTTAGCTCCACCCCTGCCACCTCCAGCCCTCTGGGAAGTGTCTCAAGAAGCCTCTGCCACATATCCTAGTCTGGCCTGGGTCTGCCAGCAGTCCACTTAAAGATTTCCTCTTTCTCCATGCAATTCTGTTCAGGACTCCTCTAGAGGTATCACATGGAAGTGGAAAGTCAAGTTTTCATTCTTGTCATGGAGCAAATGGGTCATCCTTGCCCAGAAGGCCCTAGGAGAGTACAGTCTAAGGCTGGGTCTTCAAGTGATAAGCAAAAGGGCCACCCAAGTTGGGGAGCTCTTCCAACATATAATTACGTTCCTTATGGAGGCTTGTTTAACTGGAGAAATGGAGCTGGTCCGACAGTTGAGGCTGTGGGCTGGAAGCGATGTGTGGGTCACCAGAGCATCTCCTGGGCTGCCATGGCTGGGGGCTGTTAAGAAAGCGAGACATTCTCCTTTTGCCTGGAAGGGTTCCAGTTTGCCTGGGACTTCCTCGTGGCAGTTGTGCTCATCATCCAGAAGCTTGCTGAGGAGTGGCCAGGGCTGCACGTGTGTGTGAAGACTCCCTGCCGAACGTCCGGCTGTCCCGCAGAGTTCCTCTGGCCGGACATGGATGGCACAGGTGCTATGTACGTACACGCTGTGCCCCTCCAAGCGAGGGCAGGACCTGGGTGGTCACTACTGCAATGCTGCAATGGGGCTGGTCAGCTTCTAAAAGCCACATGAAATTAGTCATGAAACTCACTGGCACTATGGTGCCCTGCTCCCAACTGTAGCAGCTTGTGTCCCATGGGGAGTTAGCACTTCCTGGTGTGGGAAATTAGAGCATGGAGGGAAAGGTGAAGCAGCTGAGACTCTGGGGCTCAGGCACTTGATGTTCACTCTGGACACATGCCCTCATGTCCCTGTTTCATGAAGAGCTGAAGGTGCTCAGGCACCTGAGAGGGCAGCAGCTGTCCCACCAACAGCAGCTGGTCAGGGTGGGAAGAGCAAGCCTCTTCCATGGCTTTGGCATCATCTTCCATGGGAAGTGCTGAGGGCAGCTCTAACTCCTTCCTTCCCGGGCTTTTTCCTCCGCAGGACAAAGGAAGACATTAAAACCTGTGGGACGTGTGGGCACCGTTTTGGTGCAGAGCTGCTCCTGCCCAAAGGTGAGACCAATGTCCCGAGTTCATGCCGCAACAGCGCTCAGGGAAAAGAGGGCTGAGGGTTTCCTGGAACTGGGGTGCTGAGGGTGTCCCATTCCCACAGTACCCAGGCAGCTGGAGGAGCCCCCGGCACAGCCCTCTGCTCACTATTATGTGACAAGCTATGGGACCACCACCTTTGGGCCCAGCAGCATCCAGGTCACTAGGCAGGTAAGGACACTGCCACCTCCCCTTGCCCAGGGACCAACAGTGATGGTCAGGCTGCTGAAACGGGGGGGTGCAGTAGCTTGCAGCCTGGGGAGGACACACCCCATCTTCAGGCAGCCCTCTGGTTTCCACACTCGTCCCTGAGACACCACCCCCTCTGCACCTCTGAGCTGAGGTCTGGCTGCTTTGTGTTGTAGTTACTGCCTTATTTTTCCAGAACATCTCCAGTGAGTAACTCCAGGCCAGTGCTCGCCGAAGTACTTTTGTTTAGCCAAAGCCAGGCTGTCCTCAACACATTCTGCTTGCAAGTCATGTTTGTAGCCTTAATGCATGGAAATAAATGCATTGATAAATGCATCCCTTCAGGTGTGGGAAGTCACCTCATCTACTCAAATTTAAGGGGAAGAAGGCACTGATAAGCTCTCTGATACCAGCCCACCCCTGCCAGCAGGGACTTTGCTGAGACAAGGCTGGGCACGGACCCCCTTGGTTTTGGGGGTAGAAGCGGGTGGTGAAGATTTCAGATTGATAGCAGAGGCAGATGTCCAGGCAACAGCAGCAAGAGAGAACTATGTTTCTATACATATATATTCTAACTCGGAAAAATTAAGAAAATAAATCTGTAAATTATCACACTCCACAAAAACACACTAGCAGCTGATGGAGGGGAAAAGCAACATGTGAGCTCCAGGACTGGTCAGTGAAGCTGTCCTTGGGTTGGGGGTGCTGGTTTGCAGAGCCTGGGATGCCCAGTGGTCCTGCTGCCTGTGCCAGGGCCATGGGGAGTGGGGCAGGTGGGCTCAGCCCAGCTGCATGTTGTACTGCTCGATGAGCTCCATGAGGTCGAAGGAGTTGGAGAGCTGCAGGCTGAGGGTGTGGCTGTCGAGGGAGGAGGCTCCCTCATGCAGCACCTGCTCGTAGCAGTACTCGCAGAACTTGGGCACCAGCTGCAGCAGCAAAACACTGGGGTTAGGGGCGAGTTAGGGGCAGCTGCCTGACGTGGCTGCAACACCCTGCATGGCCCTGTCCTCCTGGAGTGCAGGGAGGAGATGTCTGGGGCACCCTTTTTCTCCCCCAAACCCTGAGGGTCCTTGTCCCTGGGCAGCTGCCTTCCACACCATCCCACCCAGACCCCGAGTGTCCTCTGGCCCAGGCAGCTGCCCACCCTCGCCCCATGTTTCCCCAGGTCCCCAAGGGTCCCCTCCCTGGTCACACAGCCCCCCACATCTCCAAGGGTCCTCCTACCCTGTCACTCAGTTCCTCCATCTCTCTCAGCCCCTCAGGGTACCCCCTCCTTTGGTATCCAGATGCCCATCTGCCCCAGATCCTGAGGGCTCCCAAATCCTCATCTCCACTGCACACTGAGGGTCTCCCTTCTTGTGCACTCAAGCACTCATCTCCCCTGGCCCCTGAGGCTCCTGCTGTCCCTGAGGAAACTCTATCACCTCTCTATCACCTAGGAGTCTCCTCATCCCTGGGCACCCAGAATCCCATCTGCCTCAAGTCCCCAAGGGTCCCTCTTCAGGCACCCAGACCCTCCATCTCCCACCCACCTCGACCTCGAGGGTCCCCCTCCTCAGGTACCCAGAGTCCCAGCTCCCCTGGCCTCCATAAGTCTCTCCCCTTCCCTGGGCAGCAGTGGGATAGCGGTGCGTTTTGGCTACTGCACCTTGACCAGGATGAGCTTGGACTCCTTAGGCTTGGCCTTGGAGAAGGCCTGCCCAAAGCAGAAGTAGATGGTGAAGTCAGGGGATCGCCGCCTTTGGCCATTGCGGAAGTCCCTCAGCTCTGTGAGGCAAAACAGAGCTCAGTTTTGGGGTGAGCCTGGGGGAACAGTGGGGCTGGGAGGGTTTGGATGCTTGTAACATCCTGGGGCTGGCTCCCCTGAGCCCCAGAACGAGGCTGGGCAGGAAAAAACATATGGGGAACAATGTGACACCACTACCCACCTGTGCAAAACTCATTGAAGTCAAAGATGGGGGTTTCCTGGTCCCGGCAGAGCAGGTTGGGTGGGGGCTCCTCGACCCCCTCGAGCTGCTGGGACAAGGCCCAGAACACCTTGCACTTCTCCCGGCGGGTGGCAAAGACCTTGTAGGCGCGTTGCTCCAGGTGCAGCCCCGTGATGCCCAGCAGCTCCTCGGTGAGGCGCCGCTGCTTGCCATCGGCCACGCTGGCGGGGCTGGGGAAGTGCACCACGTGCCAGGGGCACGGGGCCTCTGGCAGACTGGGGGGCTGGTACGTCAGCAGGCAGTGGCTGCCCCCAACCACCTCCCGGTGGAACTCCTTCCCCCGGTAGTAGATGGTGACATCCAGGATGGAGACGATGCCATCTGCACCAGAAAGTGATCAGCAGCTGCATCCTCCAAACCGAAACACTCCCCCTCTCCAAAGCACCCCTCGAGCATATTTATTGTTAATAATTGTAATAATAATTTATAACTATTAATAATTAATAACCCTCACCTGTGTTATCCAGCAGCAGCCGTGGCTGTGGCAGAGGGCTGGCGGCAGGGACGAAGAACGTTGCCTCCGTTGGGTACTGCATGGCGGCAGCGCCCTCCGTCAGGTGGCACGGCAGTGGCATGGCCCCTGCGGCGGGGGACGAGCAGCGTTGGCATCACCATTCGGGATGCAGCATGTCCCCATGGCAGCACCCCGGCCTCTTCCCACCCCATTATGGCATTCCCACAGCCAGGGCCGGATCCTGCCGCACAGCACCCACCTGTCTCCTCTGGTGGCATGGGGCCCGGAGGGTGGTAGGTGTCCAAGGTGGGCTGCTCCACCGTGGGCACCCATTGTGCAAATGTCGTGGGAGGGAAGCAGTTGTTTTGGCTGGGATCTGCATAAAGCTGGAGCAGGGTCTCCTGGTGAGGCTGGAGCAAGACGTCCTGGTGCGGAGTGTCCCCTGCAGGGAAAGCACCTGTGGGAAGGTGCTTGGGTCACCCACACAGGCAGCCACCCACTCTGAACCCCATGAGCAGGGCTGATCTCACCTGTGGGCACCCAGCACGGGGCCAGTGAGCCAAGGTCACGGGGGGAGATGTCACACTGCTGCAGCAGCTCCTCCAGAACCGAGAGCTGTGTGGGGTCAGTGGGTCCTAAGGGGGGGCACAATGGGAGGGATGTCTCACAGCCACGAAATCAGCCCCAGCTGAGCCTAGCAGGGTGTCCCTGCCCAAAAAAAAGATTGTGAGACTACTGCTTACCTGAGACAGCGCTTGCTGAGGCCATGTCTTGGGGGTCAAGCTCCAGCTGGGAAGGGAAGGAGAATGGGATCTTACTGCTGTGGTTGCCAAGCACCCAGCCTCCCCCAGCCCACATCTGGGCCAGGTGCTGGGCTGCAGCTTGGGAGCACCCCAAGGACATGGAGGTGCAATGCCTGCAGAGTGGCAGCAGGAACCCCTCTGGCCTGCTGTGCCCACCCAGCTACCTGGAGCTGCTGTTGTGCTGGCTGCTGGTCCACCACCACAGGGTTAGGGATACTGGAATCTCCCTCCTTGATGTGCTGGAGGGGGGCTGAAAGGAGAGCACCAGGAGTGGGAGGTCCTGAGATCGCCCACCCCACCCAACATAACCCCTCCATGGGGCAAGGCTCACCTGAGACAACGGAGAAGACCTTGTGTGGGTCATCACCACGCTTGGAATGGTCCTCTTCCAGCTTGAACATGTGGGTGCTGCTCAGGGCACAGCGGAAGTTGGTCTTCCACTTGGCCGGGTCCTCGGAGCCTTCCTCATACCGCCCACTGACCTTTGCCCAGGCCTGGGGGTGCAGCGGGGTGAGCATGGGGTCCCTGGCTCCATGAGCATGGAGGTTTCCAAGGGTGACTGGTCTTCCCCCACCTTCCCAGCTCCCGCATCCCATCCATGCTGAAGACCTCAACTTGCTGCTGGGCACCATCCTATCCCACCCCCCCCTTGAAGACCTGAGGGTGCTGCTGGTCACTCGAACCCTCCTACCTTGAAGACCTTGAGTGCACTGCGGATCAACCCCATCCCACACGCTTTGAAGACCCTGAGGCTGCTGCTGGTGACCCCCACCCTGCCCACCTTGAGGATCTCCAAGTCGCTGCTGGTGACATTCATCCCACCCACCTTGAAGACCTCCACGTCACTGCTGGTGATGTCCTTCCTGGCGTTGTGTTTCCAGGGGACACGAAAGGTGGTATGGGCAGGGTCGATCCAGCGCAGCCCCCGGTAGCGCCCGCTGCTGATGGCATTCAGCAGCCACTGCCCGAACCGCAGCTTCTGGGCTTCCCTGCGGGCGCGGGACTGTCACCGGGGGGACCGGGGCCACCCGGGGACGGTGACCCGGGGAGGGCCGGGGTTGCTGGGCGCCGCTTACCCCTCATTCTCCGGCGCTGCCATGGGGCCGGGTCCGCAGAGCTGCTGTGCCGTACCGTGCAGTGCCGTGCCGCGCCGGGCGGTGACCTCGGCGCGGGGGGCGGCCGCCTCCTGCTCGATCCTTTATCCGCCCCTCCCGTTTTCCTGGAAATCACGTGTCCCTTCCGAAAGTGAAAGTGCCGCCGCTCCCGCGGCGGGGCGGTGTCGCCGCTCCCGGGAGTGCCCGCGGGATGCTCCGGCCCCGGGAGCCGCGGGGAGCCCCGCGCAAACCCCTCCCCAGACTATCGATAATTAAAATAAATAAACCGGACCTAAAGCTGAGCGTGGGACACCTGGAGCGCAGGGGGTCGGCCGCACCCGCTCCCGCCGGGGCTTCCCAGGGCTGGAAACCCCCGGGCCATGTTCAGATGTTTATTTCAGTCCTCCTTCTCCCGGCTGCCTTGGCTTGCACGCTAAGGCCGTGCTACCAAAAATTACAAAGCAATAAAGGCCAAAGTGCGGCGGGCAGCGCTCGGAACCGAAGCAGAGGCGAACCAGCCCATTCCCTGTACCTCAGCCACCGGGGAAAGGAAGAGGGCAACATGCGGCCGGGAGTTTGGGATAGAAGGAGGCTGCCCCCTCCCAAACCTCGAGAGTGAAAAGCCTGTGGGCATGTGCCCCGGTGGACTCTCTCCCTTTATTCGAATAAAGTGTCAGGACTCCTCTGTCTCCTTTTTGGATATAAACTTCTGGCATTTGTGGATTTTCCTGACACTGGGAAGCAAGAAATTATTTCCCAAGAAATACCATTCATCCTCTCCAGGCAATTCCCCTTTTGCTGCCCACCAATGCCTCCTTTGCATTCTGCGAAATTTCCGCTCTAGGAAATATCACTGTTACTTTCTTCAAAAATGTCACTTCTGCTTTTCAGGAATTTCCCAAGTATTTGAGGAAATTTCCTCCTTGCTTTCTTGGAATTTCCCTCCTTTTATTTCTAGGCTATCCCCCCTATAGCCTTGTATGAAATTTCCCCATCGCTTTCTACAAATTCCCCGAATATTTCCCCCTTTGCTTTCAAGGACTTGCCCCTAGTCATCGCATGGAAATTCCTACATTGTCTTACAGAAAATTTCCCCTTTGTTATCCAGGATATTTAGCTTTCTAGGATGGTTTCCCTTTGTGTTCCAATAGGAATTGGAACGCAATAGGAATTCCCCTATTGGTTGCCAGGATTTTAGGAAATTTCATCCTCCTGTTCCAGGAAATTCCAAAAGTCAAAACTGACCCAAGCAGCTAAACCCAGGACAGGGGCATTCGGCAGATCCAGCAAAATGTATTTAAGGGCAATGAACACCATGAAACCCAAAGAGGAGCCAGGAGAGCTGGGTCAGGGTGGGAGCAAAGGGACAAGGCTGACATGGACAAGGTACGACTGGAAAGGGCCCGAGGCGGGTGGAGGACCCTCTGCCAGGGGAACAGGTGGGAAGAACAAGGAGCGGTGCTGGTTGGTGGCTCCTGCCCCAGGGACAAGCGGCACCCGCAGGGAGGGGAGCAGAGGCGTGTTTATTTACTTTCATTCCTCAATGCTGCAATCAATGCAGAGCGGTTTCAGTTAATAGGTGATTAATTAAACCGATGGGAATTCTCCCAGTTTAAACTTTTTTTTTTTCCTTTTTGCCAACAGGACCCCGCCTGCCTCCGGAGCGGGGGGTGCCTGCCCCGTGCAGCCACAGCCGCTATTCCCTGCCACCTCCACAGGTCCTGCTGACTCAGGGACATGTCCAGGAAGCTAAAAATCAGCCCCATTTAGGTCACCAGCTCCTGCACGGTGGAAGAAGAGCTGGAGATTTCAGGAGGAAGAGTCAGTTTTACAGAAAAAATTTTAAAAGCATCCCGAAGGACAGGGAAAACTTTCCCTGAACCTCAGCCTTTCACTGCACCAAAATTTCCTCCAAACTTAACCCCACCCTACAAATCTGCACCCCATGCACATCCCTGCAGCCACAAGCCATCCAGTTTCAGGGGACAATCCTTGCAGGCAGAAGGGCAAGCTGAAACCCCACAACTTTTATCAGCAAAGTCTCTTTTGGGGACCCTCCCTGTAAATCAAAAAGCAGCAAGGGGCACCTTCAAGAAAAAAATAAAATAAATCTTTCTCTTTTAATCCACCCAAGGGAAATCCAGAGCAAGAGCAGCATCACAGCACTACACACAGCACAGACATCTATCATTGCCTTTGCACAGATTCCTTCCCAGATACATGGAGAAGTCATTAAAAGAAAAAAAAATTATTCACATATGCAAAGTGACAAGTAACAAATCAGCCACAGAACAACTTTTTCAAAGAGAAAAAGGATGCATCAAGGAAGAAGGCCCTCGACATACAGGTCTCACAAAAACCTAACCCAAGAATGGTGAAACAGGTGGTTTTCTTTTAAACATTAAAAACAAGGTTATTTTTTAAATTAATTTAAATACACATTCGAAACACAAACACCAAGCAGGCGCCTGGATAACAAAGCAAAAAGAAGGAATGAAAAGTGAATTCAACCAGTTTAATTTCAACACCAAAGTTGGGTGGATCGCACCAAATGGAATAAATAACGAAGATCACACTGGGTTGGTAGATCTCACACTCAAGATCAATTAAACTAGAATTAATTACACAGCCCAAGAGGGTACTGAACGAGGAATTCCTGTGACAAGTGATATTAGCTGGGGTAGTGTCCCTTTGACAGAGTGGGTTGTAGGTGTGGATTTGCCCCCTGCCACCCAACACCGATCCCCACCCCAGGAGCAAACAGGGTGTTCTTGTGATGCAGAGGACTCGCCCCCACAAGTGATGGGCACACAAACAGCTCCTTGCTCAGGGAACGGGAACCCTCAGCTTCTTCCACACCCGCAGGCTCCAGTCACGCCCAAGGCAAACATCAGAACACAACCAGACCTTGTGTTCTCACCTGGCAGGGTGAGCCCACAGGTGCAGCATTTCTACTGCAGCTCCCCGAGGTTGGGCAGCACCAGAACCGGAGCCAGTGCCTCCTTCCACACAGCCAGGGACAGGCTGGGAAAAAACGAGATCAGCTGATCTACACCTGTAGCCACAGTTTTATCACCCTGGGGGTGGGCAGGTTGAAGGAATGTAAGTGGTTTCTTATTGTTTGGTTTTCCCTCCCCACAACCCTGTATTAAAAAAAACCCAAACAAAACCCAAACAAAAACCAGAACCAAAATAAAACTAAATAAAACCCCAACAAAACAAAAAGCAAAACCAAAAAAGATCCCCCCCCCCCAAAACCAAACAAATAAAACAACAACAACCAAAAAAACCCAAAAACACCCCCAAACAAAAATAACTTGATCCCAAGTTCCTCTCTCTTCCCTGCCTGTAGCCAAGCAGGGAAGCACCTTTGGACATTCATGTGATCCCACAGACATGTTCCCTACAGAGCAGACATCTTATTTCTGCACCTCACCCGGATGTGCCTGTGACACCTAGTTAGGAGTGACATCCCTTTGCTTTAAAACAAAAATAATTACAAAATCAATAGGAACAATCAGAATTAATTTAAGTCCAACTCATTTTTAAAAAGGGAGAAGGGAGGACTGAAGGTTTCCAGGCCAAGGAACTTGGATCCACCATCTCCCCCACCCCTGCCTCCAGCAGCAATGAGATAAGCCCCCTTTGTGCAGCATGCACTCTTGACCCGAGGTCATCAGAGCCAAGGAGCTGCTGAGGGGACACAGCTGCCCTTCCAGCTCCTCCTCAGACAGCTGGCAGCTCCAGGAAGAAAGGGAAACAGGTGGATGGGGGTTGAAGTTATTTCTTTCTCATCTCTCCTCCTCCCCAAGACTCAGAGGAGACTTCTGGGTCTGCAAACCCAGTCTGTGCTTACCAGTGTCCTTAAGAATGACAATTTAAAACCAAGAAACGGGAAATTAAAAAGAGAGAGAGAGATGCGTAATTAAGTATTGTCCGTGGAAGGAGCGGGAGGGGGCAGGTTCCAGAGGGAGCAGAGAAGGGACTCTCTCCCTCCCCACGTTTGCCCGTCTGGACACCAGGTCCCTTCGCATCCCTGCGCGAACCCTTTGTGCTGTTGCTCTGACATCGATCGACACGGATGGCGAACACGGGGATGAATCCAGCGCTGCAGAGGGCGGGAGGGCACACGCAGCCACTCCAGGGCTAGGCCCGGTGCTTGGGGAGCATGTCCAGCAGGAATTCCGCAATGCCGATGAAGTAGACAACTTGTGCAATGCCGAAGAGAGGAGCAATGACCAGGGCTCGGCAGTAGGCCCCTTTGAAGAAGGCCGTGGGCCCTTCCCTCTGCCAGATCTTCCTGGGGAGAAATAGCACAGACAGGTTAAGTGTCCATCCCACCCCTCCGCCGTGCCAGGAGGGCCCAGGCGAGTGCTGTTGCCCGGCACAGCCTCTGCAGCAAATCACCCATCACTGCCCAAGTGCTCTGCAAACGGCCGTGCAGAAACTTGCCCCAACCCTACATCTGGTTACATGCAGGAGTGTCTGCCTGTGTCTGGAAGTACAGCTAAGACAACCCCATGCTTGCATCGACAGGTCACCCTGTTCAAAAGCTCCCCCCTCAGCATGGGACAGAGCCAGATGGCAACAGATTCTGGCTACCACAGAAATACAAAAGCAGAAAAAGCCCCTTCGTGTTTTGAAGCAGCCAGACCATGGTTTAGCAAAGGATCAGAGGATAATGCAGCTGGGAACAGCCCACTCTGGCAGTGCTCCTGCAGACACTGTGCAGAGCAGTCCCAGGAGGGATATGAGACTCAATATTGTAGGATTTTCTAACAACAGGGCCTTGGGACAGACTACTACAGCATTGCCTCCCTTTGCAGATATAAAATCTCAGTGTTAAGACTACTGGGGTTTGGACAGAAGTATTTAAGTATAAATGCTATGTTTTTCTTGCTCAATATGGGAAGAAGTTCTCTTTTATAAAACTATATATATACATCTGCTCATACATCTATATATATCTCCAGATGGACAGATAGATTGATAAAAGCACAGGTTCAGAGGGAACCTGAAGCAAAGCTGCTGGTTGGGTCTAGAAGCTGCACTGCCTGCCTGGCAGCAGATGCCAAACACCTGATGTTGTGTCTCCGCCATGAGGAGTCTTACTTGGTGCAGTCCAGGATCCCCGAGTAGGTGTCCTCGTTCACTCCTCTCTGCAAGGACTGCAGCCGCGTTTTGATCACTGGGGAGGGAAAGAGAGGGGAGACACTGGTGAGCACTGGGAGCGTAGCAGACAAGAGCCACACCTTTGAAACAGCCAAAATGAGATTACCAAGAATACAGACCATTTTCATACATTTATCAGGGAAAATGAACCCATTCCTTTACAAATGGATAAAAGAACCACAAAGCCACCCAAAACCCAACCCCTCCCCTCCCTCACTGTGATCAAGGTTTCAAAAGCTGACTTCAGCTTTAAACCTTCCAAATTCAGATATCCTTCTGCAAAGTGGGAACTTATTTTCATATGCTCACCCCCTTCTGGAAGAGGTATCTAAAATACACAATTCTGCTCCTACATTTCTTCACACCTTGGAGCATGTGCAGTGTTGGAAAGAGAGCAGTTACTTTCTGGTGTTTTCCACAGGAGAGAAACCAAGGTGGTATTTAAGGCAGATGCTGTAAAGCAGGAGAAAAGGCCACAGATCTGAGGCTTCCCCTGTTTGTCCCTGACCACATGGTTTTAAGTGGTCTGCATATTATCACTCCACATGGAAATGTGCCTTTCCAGGAGCGTGTCTGCAGCCATTCCTGCCAAGAATGACTGAAATGAATGAGACCCTCTTCCCAATGTGCCTAGTGAGTACGGCAAACCTCTGTGTAAGCTGTGGCCAAAGTCGTAGCTCAGCTGAACTCACACCATCAGAGCTGGAGGCAGCAGAGCTGTCCCTTCCTGTACCTCCCTGTGTGCTCACGCTGCAAAAAGGCCAGCATAGTCACCCTCCTCCTCATCTGGCCCAGCCTGGGCCTCTGCCTCCACTCACTTGGCACCAGGCCACCACCACAGGCTACTCAGGACTCACCATCACAAGGATTGACAGCCACTGCAGCCGTACTGCCGGCCACACATCCGGAGAGGAAGGACACGTAGAATGGAGCCTTGACATTGGGGTCTTTCTGGCCCAGCTTGTTCAGGTTTGCAAACAGCGGGAAGTAAACAATGGAGAATGGGACATCCCTGCAGTGGGGTACGAGGAAAGGAAAGAAAGAAGAACAAGGATGAGCCAAGTCAGTGCGGGACACCAACAAACTGAGCAAAGGAAGGGCTGCAAGCATCACACATTGGCAGCACAGACATGAGTGCAATGCAGATATCCTGGCTCTGTGACTGAAATGCAGACAGCAGCTGAAATTCAGCGGGGCAAAAGTAACTGCACAAAGGACAACAGGCCCATGGGAGGCACGAAGCCCTGCAGAATCAACGGGCTCCCCCATTTTTTCAACACTCAAACCAAAGACACCAGCACATTCAGAGGTCAATTGTTTGTTAATTATGAGAGGTTCCATTCTGCCCTCCATCCCATTGGGTGCTGCTTTAGCTCTACTTTTCTTAAAGCTAGAGGAGAGTCACTCTGTGAAAGCCCAGGCAAAGTGCCAGAGCAGGCACCAGTCCTTGCATCCAACATGCTCCATGGGCCAGATCCCACTGCACACTCCGGGGTCTCAGGCGGATGGTTTTACTTTGCTAGCTCACAAGGACTTCTGTACACTGTGAAAATACAGACCATGGGGCAGACAAAAACCTTCCACAGAAAGCAGCAGAATTTAATCTTCCAGGAACAAGAAGGCAACCTCCTTCACTTCTCTGACCTTCCCTTCTTTAATGTACAAAACTTGTGCATGGAAACCGAACTAAACCAACCCCACACCAGAAGCCAACACCTCCTTTGCGGGCTCATCCCCGGGATGGGTGGTGCCTTAGGTCCAAGACTGGGAACACCACTGTGTGCCCAAGCCCACACCATCCTACCTTAGCAGAGTGGCTCCCAGGCCCTTGTAGAGTCCAGCGATGCCTTTGCTCCGCAGCAGCTCCCTGGTTATCTGGGTGGCTGTGGTGCGCGTCTCCACCGCCGGCTCGGCCGCCGCCGCCGCAGGGGAGGAGGAGAGCTGGGCCTGCGCCGCCATCAGCTTCTTCTGTGCCGCTGGGGAGCAGAGCACCAGCACCGATCTGCAGGGTGCCCAGCAGCAGCCTCCTGCTGCCCGGTGCCGCGGGACGAGGGACAGGCAGATCTCCAGGGGCAACACAACATGCAGACAAAGGCCACGCAGGTGCCCTGCAAGCTTTTCCCCCACTCTGCCCATCTCCCTCAGCCTGTCCGAGTGTTGGACAGTGCTGCCACACCACAACGCTGTCGGCTGCGTCTCCCACCAGCTGGTTTGCCCAAGCAGGAGCATCCTGTCACGCACCATCTCTGCAGTGCAGAGAACAGGAGCTGCTGTGAGCAGGCAGGGGACAGTCCCTGCTTCCCGCTGTGTCCCTGAGCTACCAGTACAACAAACTGAAGATGTTCATAAATGAGACAGCTTTTAAAGTTCTATTCTTTGCCTCCCTCCCCTGAAAGCAATCACTAACCCGGGGAGTTTCTCAGTCACATTTATAAACATCTCCTGGTTTCTCCCACTTTTCCAACTGATGCAGTTCGGCCCTTTGGCCAGAAGATGGAGAGCATTTCAATCTGTAGGTAATCCCCCGCACACCACAGCTCTCCTGCCACACAGAGAACAGGCTGTTCACAGCATCGAGAACCTCTCCTGAACCCTCAAAACCACGGCTTAAATCCTTCCAACATTTTAAAATAATATGCACAAAGAGGATAAGGTCTGCAGTAAAACCAGTGAAGAGAGAAAAGAAAAAGTAAATCCGTGATTATTCAGGAATGCCACATCAAATGAGAGATTAAAGGACAAATTGGCCCATTTTCCAGGAAGGGCCATAAACATGGTATCTAACAGTGTCATGCAGGGCTCCTGGGAAGTGAGGCTATAGCCCAGAATGACCTCTGGAACAGACTAAGGAAAGGGCAAGCAGCTCTTTCCCCTAGAATCTCCATGCCAGACTCTGGTCTCTGTTCTCACCAGAAACACTCCACAGTGTTTCAGCCAAAAGGCTCACACTCCCCTCCTGCCTCTGCCTGCCAGCTCACGCCCACAGTCCCAAGAGCCTGACCCCAAACCTTGTTCAAATCCAGTGCACTGGGAGAATTTTATTTACTGTTTCAACCAAGACAACTGCTGTTTTTGTCAGGGAGAAAAAAAGAGTACAAGGGGAGACAAGTCATTTGGAAAGAACATGTCCCCTTGGGAAGCTGTTAGGGAGGTGCTACAGGGGGGTAGAAGAGAGAGAAAACAGACATCAGAAAACAGGGAGATGGAGGAAGCAGCACAGGAAAGGCCCTGGAGGATGCTAATCCCTTCATGGGTGCACAGGACCTACCAAGTTTGAATCACTCACAAGCTGACCACCCAGTCATCTCTCCTGTCTCTCTCCATCCACCAGCAGCATTCGTTGTTTCGCTTGCCAAGCCCATTGCTTTCAGAAAAAAGCCCACCACCTTTTGTAACTGCAAGGGCCTCTGCAAAGCCAGCTGAGCAAAGTCTGCAGGGAAGTAAGCTGGGAAGAGGAAGAGACACCTCTGCTACATCTGCGGTATCTCTGACGTGGGAGAGCAGGGGAAAGGAAAGCGTTTTCTCCACTCATCCTCTCAGCTCCGCCTTGAAAGCCCAGTCCCAGCTCTTTCCCCACTCCCTGCTCAGAATACAGGAAGAAGAGTCCACGTACCAATGCGTCCTGCATCCTGCAGCTGGATTTTGAGCATCTCCATGGGAGTGGTGACAATCACCTGGCAGGTACCTGCGCCACAGCCCGCCAGCATCTCCCTCAGCAGCGTCAGCTTTTTCCTGCCCGAAGAAAAGAGAGGAAGAGTCCATCAGAGGAGTTGGCCTGGAACAACACTTGAGCAGCTGGGTACAAGGCTTGGGGCACATCTCTGACCCTGGGGGTTACAGGAAAGGCAGCCTGGGGGGCAGCAGAACCTGCTACGCCTGACAGTTCAGCACAGCCCAGGCTTGGCATCTCTGCCAGCACCACTTGACCTGGAACAGACTCATTTTGTCCCCAGAAACAGAACATTCAGAAAAAGCCAAAAGCCCAGTCAGAACAGCCCCAAACAGGAGCACATAGCCCCCTCCACACACAGCCAGAGCACAGCAGCTCTCTTCCAGCTTGATGGTGCCCCTGGTCAGGGCACAGCTTTCAGAAAGGGTATCACTTCAGAGAGCAGCAGAGGACCTGAACATTAAGGGGGATAAGCAGCTTTCCTCCTGCCAGCCCAGTCCTTTAAAAATTGTGAGCAAACACAGACCACAGGACAAGAAGCAAGGAGGGAAAATATTCCACTTACTGCTTTGGAGTTCTCTGAGAAAAGCAAAGTAAACAAACAGCAAATATGAATCAGAGAGGCAGTCCCTCTGTGGTTAGGAGCTGCTTCATCTTACCAGGTTTTCCAAACCTGAACAAACAACCTTTGTACTAAACTGGTCCTCCCTAAGAGACAAGGGATGGGATGGACCTCCAGCAATGCAGCCTTGTGCATTCTCTGCACTACAGAGCAGCAGACATGTAGCAACAGACTACGTATCAGCAACATGTTCTCACCTAGCAAAACCCAGCATTTCATTGTTCCCTCCATTCCAAAGCTATGAAAGCCCAGCTAAGACTAAAAAGAAGAACTCAGGATGCAAAACTTCATAAAGTTTCAGTTTTCAGAAAGTGATGTGGTTTTGCCCTGTAAAAATCTCACGCCTTGGCACCAGAAAACACTGACTTGATTAAAAAGTACATCTGACCTGCTCCTTTCTAAAAGGGTTAAAAAAAGAAGCATGCATAAATCACACAGCCAGAGAGAAACAGCCTCCTCTTTTTTCTGTTTTAAATGCAAGTACTATTTTTACCTCCCCCAGCCCTGCTCTGCTGCAATACCTCATCTTAACCTGCTCAAGGCACGTCCCCACGCTGTGGCAGAAGCAGTCCCACAGTGATATGCCCCACTCCCTTGCAAAACCCAGGCACACTCCCCTGCCAGGGGTATCACAAGCACGCACACACGGCACAGCTGTGGGGCAGTGGGCCAGCAATGCAGTTTCAATGCCAACCCTACAGGAAAGAGAGGGCAGATGCACCGTAATCCTGCTGGCCCACCACGTCAGCTGGGCCGATTTCTCCACCTCTCATCTTCTCCAGGGAGGATATGAGAGCAGGGGATTAGAGGCACAGAGCCACAACAGAGATTACCAGAGACTAAATATAGAGCCCTCCTATGAGGCTAGAAGAAGGAATATTTCAGTCTCCCCTTTCCAAATTTCCCCACAGATGAGAAGCTGCAAAGAACAATCCCTCCCACAGTTACCCACACGGGTGCTGAAGTGTGCAAGCTTTCCTGGCGGTATGAGGGAACTAGGGTGTGCAAATCCAGAGGTTCCCACTGCCACTTAGAGGTGGCCAGCTCGTGCCTTTTAGGTGGCCTGAAGCACAGCACCAGTCTCTGAGTGGCTTGATACAGTCAGCAGCAAGGCTGCACAATCCCCAGCCTGGCTGTGGGAGGAAGCAAACCACCCAAAGGAGCTGGCTGCCAAAATCCCTCTTTGGCGCAGCAGAGCACCTCCCACTTTAGCAAGAGCCCTGGAGCATCCCTGGAGTACGTATCTTCTGGCTTTCATCCAGGGCAACTGCTTTGATACCCAGTTCAAAAGATGAGGAAGATTTGGCCTACATATTCATCTTGGACCATTATCCCAGCCAACTAAAGTCAGCCTTGACTTGACCGAACTCCATGGAGCTACGCCAGTATGACCCAGGGAAGGATTTATGCACATGGGTGTATTTTAGAGATACCAAACAGGTACATCAAAAGCATCTCGAACAAGGGCTTTCAGCTTTTGGTTTGCACATCCTGGGAACTGGGGAGAGTCCACGAAAAAAAGTAGCTTAAGATAAGCAAATCTTTTGACAGGAGGTTTAAAAGTTGCTATACAGGGGTCAAACTGCCTTTGCAAAACCTCAGCAGTCTGCACATAAAAGGAGTCTGAAAACTGTTCATCTCTAGACAACAAAGGGGTTTAAATATCTAAGGCACCACTGGCCTTATCCTCAGTGGTTTAAAAACTGGCACATCTCAACTAACTTCAAAAGCTGCAACACCAGCAAAGATCTGGTCCTACAAATGCAGAAACCACCTTTCATCACAGCAAGAGAGTGTTAAATACAACATATACACAATAGCCACAAATTCTGCACTGGCAGAAATCAGTTGTTCTGCTTTTTTAACTGACATACTATTAATTTGTGACAAATCAAAAATGTCAAATGGGAAGGGGAGGAGATTCATGCTTGATTTAAATTAGAGTTTCAAACTAGAGCTGAAAAATAAAGTCAAAAAGCAGGAACTATAGGTTTATGGAAGGCTTTTTGGGAGCAATGAGTTCAAAGTTATGATCTCTGACAGCACTGGTACATTGATATCACACAGGAGCAGTGTAAGACTTTTTCAAGTTTCTGAAAAATCTTGGCCATGTGGGAGTTTACTGTGCTTGGGCAGGGACCAAAACCAACCATTCTGGAATCAGGATAACAACATTTCCAGAGAGGAAATCTCTGACCTGAGGAAACATCCATAAAACCCCATCCATTTCTATTTCCTACCCAAGAGGCTACTGTCCCCAGCTTGGACATCACCTTCCTCACTCATAAAATAACCTCTGCCTTTGTCTGTCAGCCCAAGAGGTTGTAGAAAGCTCCCCAGGAGTTTCAAAGCAGAGTCAGTTCCTTTCAAGCAATTTAAATAGTGGGTCTTTGATATGGATTAGAAGACCAGCACACAGGAGTTGTCCTTCAAAGGAAGGGCACCCTGTCTGCCACAGTCACAGGGGGATGTGCACACAAACTCTCACTGAGTCCCTTTAACCCAACCCCTGATTTTCCAAGGGGGAACAACAAGCTACTGCAACTGCACTTCAGAAAAGCTGGAGCTATGATGCTGGAAAGATAACAGCATAAAGTTCCCACTACAAGCTCCCTCTCACTTCCAGTGCCAGCTCAAAAAGGCCTCAGACGAGCAAAATAAAGTACTGATGTGGAACAGATATACCTCAAAGTAACACTGCCAGATTAAATGTTGATCTGGAAGTCATTATTCCAGGTATGTGCAGGAGCTCTGTATGGCATGTTTGGACTAATTCAAGAGGAGGCTGACTCTGTACCTGCATCAGGTTTGCCCTGGCAGAAGATCCCAAGTGTTTTGTTCCAATATGAACATTTGTGGAAGTGAACAATGGACAGGGCAACAGGACTGAGCATGTTGAACACAGACACAACCCACATTTTGTCCCAAGACACGTGCCTGGAATGGTGACATGGACAATGCTCCTCCCATGGGTGCATTCTGTGATTAAACAGCCCATCTCTATCTCTCTTCAAATTAACAGCTGAAAGTGCATTTACTTTTTGGCTGACCTTTGATGTCAACACTTCAACCCACTACAATTGCTTGTGCCTCTGTGTGCTAAATAAAAGAGCCCTCCCCAAACAGCTGTCCCTGAATTGGCACAGTGAGATTATCAGCCCCTATCTCCTTCTCAAGAGGAAGGGAGAGATTCCCCCACCTCCAAGCCTCAGTGGGTTGGATGAGGGTTGCCTACATGAAGGAAGTGTCTGTGTATCCAGTGGATAACTCCAGGAGAGGCTGCCTGGGCACACAAGTGCCAAAGAAAGTCCAAGCACAGTGTGTGCAGGGTGATACAGCAGCTTAGCACCAGGACTAGCAGCAGCATCCCTTCTTCTTAAACTGAGAGCCTCACTTTACAGCCTTATTAAGAGAGTTCTGCAGCTCAAGGATCAACCAGGCCATGTAATGGATACCTAAACTCATGCCACAGAAAAGATGGTCCAAGTATTTCAGGAGAGCCTGAAAGAAGAGCAGATGAAGGAAAGAGCCCTGGGGAGATATATCAGCTGGGAAGGCAATGGAGAACAAGCCCCAGTCTCCACATCTGTGTTAAGACTGAAGGAAAAGTACCTTGCTTGTCCCAGGATTACAGTTGGCTATATCTCTTCCCTGAGCAAAGATACAAGGCAGGAGGAAGCAGAAGGGAAGAAAATTTGCTGGCATCAGCAAAGGCAGAATTAAGTCAGTCATGCTGGTCTTCCTAGGGATCCGAGCTGCTAAGACAGCAGATTGCCAGCCTTTGCTTCAGAACAGCAAACAAAATAAAGGTCAAGATTAAAGAGGACAGGGTAAGTAAGGGAATAACACCTTGGAGAAGAGCAGCGGGAAACTCATCCAGGGACACTGGAAAGTTTTTATGAGCAACAAATTGCTTATGTAAGAAGGCATGAGACACTTTTTACTGCAGCCAAGGCAGACTATTTAACCAAGAACGTGAAAAATGAACAAAACCTGGCAAACACATGCCCAACAAAACAGCTATCTGGCACTCTGCACTTTGGAAATAAACATGAAACCTTGTAGGACACTTTAAAGGGACTGATTTTATTAAGTGTTTAACACCCAGATTCAAAGAGGATATAAAAAGCAGGCAATACTTAAATCAATCAAAGAGGCCTCACATACTGAGCACCCAATAATCAATTATGTGCTTTAAATGGTTGTGTACTACCAATCTAAATTGCCTTCTCAGCTTCATTCCCAAGTGCTTCACACTCAAGTGCTTCACTTAGCCCTGGTGACTCCTCACATCCTCTGTTCTGGACAATGAGGCCACTACTATTTCAACAGCAGCCATGAGACTGAGTCTCTCAACACATGCAGCTTCAAAAAGCTAGAGTTTAAAAAAATTCCCATCTGTTTCCAGCAGCCTGAAGATTGGAAGTTTCCCCCTCTCCACATTCTGCCTCCCCCAGCCTAGTGGAAATTCTTCCCCACAGAATGACACAGGAACAAGGACCTGCCTGAAGACTCTCCTGCGGCTCACCTCTTCTGGGAACTGCTGAGGCTATCAGGTCAAAATCATCACAGGAAATCACATGACCCTTCTTGCCTTTTTCAGTCATGCTCATGGGGTGCCCTTCAGGTTTTTCATTATTTGGATCTCCCTCCTTTCCTCCATGGCATAGCAAGCATATTTTCAGCACTCACAAAACTCACTCAGGCCTCCCTCATTCCTAAACGACCAGGACAGCTTGGGAGGACCAGCTCAGTTTTGTTTCCTCAGGAAACAAGAAGCTGTAGCTCTAGCCTGTCATAATTGCCTTGACATCAAAATAGAAACTGGCAAAGAAGCAGAAATGATGTCCCCCCAGCCTGTAAGCACACACGCTCCCTGCACCAAAAGGAGGGAAAAGCACAGTACGGGCAGGAGTGCCTCCCTGAGTCAGTCCCAGGGTGGAAAGAGCTGCAGGAACAGACACCTGCACACTCAAGGAGAGAGGTGTACCAACAGGGGCATGAGGTCCCATGTGAGGACCTGCTGCCCGAACACTCTACCTCCAGCAGTGTCCAAGAGCAGAGCCAGGGAAAAGGGAGTCTAGCACAAACCAGTAGTGATAACATCCCTAAAATACTCTTCCAGCAATTTGGAGTCAGGAGCTTCCTACACCACAGGTGCTGTTTTCAGTCTGGCCTTTCAAAAATAGGCTTTATGCCACTTTTTTATCCTAGCAATTTAAAAGCAATTTCAACACTAAGTTTTTCGAAGGATAAAAATAAATACATTCATATACACTGAAAGCTGTTGTTTAACTTGAGGCTACTTTGAGTCATGCTGGATTTGCCACACTCTCTCTGGTCCACACATGCTTCTTCCTCTTGCACATGGAGGTCTATTTTAGTATCACATATTTTAATCAGCAAATACTGGTAGAACATGCACATATTATCAGAAAAGGATTACCAACTCGTGCAATATATTTCAAGTAAGACAAGTGCTAGATGCTTAGCACAAAGGCATTCAATGTAACAGGTCTAGAAGATTTTGCAGCTTTGAGTCAGAGCATCCTTTGGGATACTGACCTAAGGGCACAGCATATATGAATGTACACTGCAGACAGACTGGCTTGTGCCAAAAGGACTTGGGTGGAGATGAACCAAGATCTTGCTGACCCAGCCTGACTCTGAGCCTAACCCCCTCAGCTGTGCTTTGCCCAATGTCACACCTTGACTGATGCAATTCCATATCAAGAAATGAAACCACATTCATGTGCCAGGCAGCTCCAGGCTTCACCTTTCTAACCCCAAGCTATTTTGTTGTTCATACCTAGGCTTTGACTGGAGTTGTGAAATAGTTGGCCCAGCCTTGAGATGTGCTAGCAGGTATGTACCCTGTTTGGTCCTGGGTAGGAGAGGCCTTTAAATTCCAGCACGGCTAATCCTGCCCCATCTTACTAAGGCAACTGGGGAGGACAGGATAGAAGCATCCCAAAGGAGAAAACTGCCAGATCCCACATTCATAGCCTATACCAGCCACAGCCAACCTGCAAGTCATTTTCCTTCCCATCATATCTTGGGGTGACATTTTTAGGTAGAAATACTTTAAATTATCTACCACAGCAGTATCAAGGCTCTGTCTCTCTGTCCAGCTCACGCTGGCTACCCTCAAGAGCACAGCTGACCAGACTTCATTCATCCAAGCCCCCCACAGTGGTTAAATGAGATGAGTGACCCCGACTTCACATTCTGCCTAGCTCTTGTCACCTAACTGTGGCCCAACCTCTCTTTTCTCTAAAGGAACTAAAAATGCTCTGTGTTGAGACACAAAGACCTCCCACTACCTGAGTGGTATCATGCTCCTGATCAAGGTCACTGTAGTGCCAGACCCATCAGCATGTAAGATTTAGGGTGTATTGCTCTTGGAAAAATTTTCTAGCCCCTTTATTCTGAATTAAGTGCAGCACATCACCCATGTCATGTGTGGACCAGCCAGTGACCCAAAAGTCAAACTAGAAGAGGTCTGAGTGAAGACCTCAACTGCTCATGGAAACAGCTGCAACTCACTTACCCAAAGACCTGTTCAAAGCTGGACTCAGCACTGAGGCAGACACACACACACTTGTCCTCTTAGGAAGCCTTTACCTCTCATAGGACATTGACTGACAGGTGTGTTCCATTTTAATGGCAGAAGCATCACAACAGTGACTGCTCTCCCAGAATGCCAAATATGGTTCAATGCTACTCTGATTTCTTCCATGGAACCATTCCCTTAGTGGTAGTACAAAGTGTGGCAGCTTGGCACCCTGTTGGGCCTGTACAAGCTACTAAGCCCCCACTCTGTAGGTGGTGGCAAAGAGCTGTGCTGCTGTTTACTGCAGTACACCAAGGTGTGCCGGGCTGTCTGCTGCAGGGATGAGACACACCGGTTGGTAGAGGACATCACTACCTCCCACTGTCTGAGCAGAGCACAGAAGAGACACTATTTGAAGACCTGAGTTAGAAAATCACGAAGAGCTGTGAGTCGATGAGTCACACAGACATATGTTAGCTGCTACTTTAAAGGACTCCAGAACAAAAGAAAAAAAAAAGAAAAGGTACAGGAAAAAAATGGATTCTCAATCTGTGTCAGTCCACAATCTCCACTGAAGCTGTTGAGCCACTAATAGGCAGGAGCCAAGACTGATGTGATGTGTTTTAGGAAGTTGTTAAGCCCAGTAATTGTGCCGGAGATTTGCATTTTCACTGAGGCCCCACCCCATAACTGTTGATGGGAAGAGCTGGGATCATATCCCAAGCAGGCTGTCATTCTAGCTACTGTCACGGAGTACTGGAGACAGTGCCCTTGTCTGCCTCTGGAGAAAGGCCTCTCTGATGGGAGACACAACTATTTCCCATGCAATTTGGAAAATGTCCTGGTAAAAGCAGCATTAAATATTCAGGGTCCAGCTCTTCCCAACTGCTCCAGCTTGCGTCTTTTACTCATATTTAATTCACGTGAACCAAACTCCACTTGCAAGCTGAACAGGTAATTTAATTCCTTCAGCATTTATCTGAAGGTCAGCTGCTGCAAGTGCCCTTTGTCAATTCAGATTTACCACCTCTCTAAAACTATTTTCAAGGTACAAAAGGAGAAGAGGGGTGCTAAGTTTGGGGTCTACAGAACTCGACTGGATATCTCTTCGAGCCAGGAGCATAAGAGGATCCAATAGGATGCTGAGGATAAGAGTCCTCCCAGCAGCTGCTTGAGCAATGATCAGTGACATTGGGTTCCTCTCGAATACTTAGACTACACATTCTGGATCTGCTAACCTTGGCTTAAATCTGGGACTATTTTTAGAAGCTCGAATAAAGAGCAGTCATCCAGTGGAGTGCTTCACGCTTCCCATTTTAGACATTGCATCCTTAGCCTGAACGTAATCACCAGCTGAGCTGTTCAAGGTCAACTCATATTTCAGTCATTGCACTATCCCATTCCACCTTTTCCTGATGTCTCACCAGACGTGTTCCAAGATTCGGTGTCTTTTAAGCTGACTGCAAACGCTCAATTCCCCACTCACCCGTCTTTGGAGAGGTGATGCCGGAAGAAGTCATTGGCTGCCAGTTTGATAGCCTTTTCTGGTGTCACTAGAGTCAGGTTCACTGCAGCCCCTGGGCAAGGAAAAGAGAAAAAGGCCATTGGATAATGAGAATAAAGGAACTGTTAACTGGATCTTTCAGGAATGTGTTGTAACTTCTGCATAAAACCAAGGACAGACGAAGGAGAGCTCCCAATGCACCAAAAGGATTTAGAAATACAAAACACCACTGAAAATTAACAGTATTTCTGCCTCCCAACACCTTGGGTTTGTGAAAACATCCCCAGATGTGTTTCTACTCCATTTGCCATATGTATTTTGTAATTTCTTCAGCTTCACTACTACCTCCCACCATGTATACACGCATCCTTGTCTCTCATCCAAGGATGCATTCCTATGAATTCAGAAGGATGCAGACCAAGCCTTCAGAAAAGCAGTACAAGTTGGTTTAACAACCAGTCCCAACTCCTTTTCAAATATTTTGTGATACTGACAAGCAAGAGCCCCCCTGCCCTGCCTTCTCACTGGTGTCCCTTCCCTGCTTCCTCCTCAGAAAACACCAGAGCAGCTTGTTTACCAGGCAGCCCAGAGAAGGCAGAGCCTTTGAAAGACCTGGAGGCTGGCTGAAGTCACCTGGCTCATCTCCACACAACCAGCTCCAGACCAGCCCTTAGAGCAAAGTGGCTTCCCATGTGTATCACCACTGGGTGTCACCCCCAGAACAGCCACTGCTGAAGTGGCTTTTTGCCCACCACCAGCTGCAGCACACAGAAATTCCCCTCTGAGCTCCATGGCAAGGCTTGCTGAGCGACCCGGGGTGTAAACAAGCCTTGGCTCCCCGCATCCCCCACCCGCTGGAGTGCCCTTTTGTCAGGAGCAACAAACAGCAAATCCCTGTATTGTGCCTGTCACAATGAAAGGCCTGCGTGGCCTGGGCTGTGAACACCGGCATTAGTGCAACACAGTGCCTGGGAGCAGCTTTTGAGCTGCCCTGGGGGAAATGGGGTGAGGGGAGGGCTAGACCCTTCCCAGCAGAGTGGGGTTTGCACCATTAGATTAACACTCTGGAACATTCTCCATTTAAATCCTACAGCTCAAAAAGTCCTCCGCTGGATAACCTCAAGCTCTCCCTGCCTGCACTGAAATGTACTGAGCTTCAAGCCCTCCAAAGGAGCTACACTGGAGACTTGTTAATGGTCTAGGAACACCTTTGTAAGACCAAACAAAAATACGGGTGTTTATACTTGTGTTTGAGATTAAAACAATTTGTCCCAAAGATTGATTTTCCAAAGAGAAGCAGCCAGAGAAGTCTGCACCCCCATTAGGCTCTGAAGACCTGGTGGGGTTCATTTTCAGGACCTTTGAACACAAGCTGACAGGCACTATAAGGGCTCAACACCTACAGAAAGTGAGCCCAATCCTCTATTCCTCAGAATAGACTCTACTCCCTTCAAAAATTAAAAGACATAGGTTTAGGGGGACTTTCCTCAGATTAGGAAGCAAAGTCACAATGGGACTTCTGGGACCACTACCATGGTGACCGGGACACAGGAATCCTTGGTTCCACATCCTCTGCTCAGAAGGCACACCTCCACCATTCAGGAAATTGCAGCAAGAAAAGACAGCCTTTGCTGTGCGGGGCTGGGCAGCCCAACGCATCTTCCCCCCCTTTCAAATCCCATGTTCAGATTTTGCAGAAACGCTGCCTCATAGCAAGCCAAGGCAACGCATTCATTCTACACTGGCCATGCCATCCAACAAATGCCATCATCTTTTACAGCAGACAAGTGAACTAGCAGGGAGCGGGGCAGGCCTCTCACACTTCTGGTTCTATGCAAACTTCTAAGTGCACCACTGACTGCGCTACTTCAGTTTGATATTCTTCCTACACATCGTGTCCCCCCTGCCATGGCTCTTGCACATGATGACAAGCCACAGACATGACCTTCATGTTCTACATCCATCTTTTAATGCCAATCATATCAGGATCTACAAAGCAAATCCACACAGCCTAATTTTTAAGTGGAAGTGGCTACCCATGAGGTGTTTCCTCAAATCTCAAGTTGAAGACAACTTCAGTGACACTCCCAATGGTTATAAAGTATAACACCTGTACACTGATATGCGGCATGAATAACCCTTTCCTTGGAAAAACAAGAAGAGAAAGAAAAAAGCATAAACCTGCTACTCTTAACACCAGCGCAAAGGGTTCACTGAAAGAAAGCAAACAAACTCCAAACTATCAAGCAAGAAAGGTACTCAAGAAGTACACTTCCATGTGCTGACCTCCTTCAGGAACCAAGAGGCTTTCATAGAAGTTTCTCTTCAATTGCAAATAAAGCAGAGGGTAAAAGCACACAATATACAGAAAAAAAAGTTAATGAACCTGGGTTTTCTCCTGCATCTTTGATATTTTCAGTAAAGCTGCTTAGCAGAGAATGGATAATCCCTGTCCTGAATAATCCATAACAGCTTCAATTTACTGGAGGAGGAGAAATTAGATACTTCAGCTGCTGGCTGCATACTTTCCACAGCATTTTCTTCTTTTTGTAAAATCTCTTCAGTTCTGCCCATGCCAATGAGTACCTCCCTAATTAAAGCCAACCTTGGCCTATAGGCAATGCTACATGTACCACAAGCGAAGACAGACAAACAGAACGGAAAAATAAATAGCAATCATTAAAAAACAAAGTGTTTTCAAAAGAAGTGAGGAAGCACCACAAAGAACAAAATCAACCAGGGGCAAAACCAGTTGTCTGCCAACTAAACTTGTAGGTGGCCCTCTTCTCATCAAGCCTTGTTCTTTTATTAAAACACATTTCTCACAGAAGCCCTTATACACCACCAGCAACCTACATAACAGCAGGATTGAGTCATCCCCAGCATGGCACTGGGAGATATTATTAGCAGAGGCCAGGGAAGACTGCCACACTACTGCAGCTGAAGTGCAGCTACCCTCCAAACGTCACCAACAGCAAAGGGCACTTCCTCAGTCTGATGTGGGCCTTTGGCTCCTGCCAGCTGGGCTAAACACTTGATCTGCACACAGCACTGGGATTGTTCAGAACATGTGCTGGGATCTTTAGGTGGCTTCTGGCTGGACTGCAGTAGAAAGCTAAGAGAGCATCTCTCCAAGGTCCCCTACCACTGATGCCCATGGGGGAGCCCACAGGCACTACGGATTCAATCACTTGGCATCATGTTTGAAGGCTGCACGCCATCAATTCCTTGAGCACAGACAGGGCTAGACAGCACCATCCAGCTTTGAGGCACTGCTGCTACACAGATGTTATGGGAAAAAGCATGAGGGAACTCCTCTTCTTCCTGCCCCAAACAAATCCAAGAATCCCTGTAACTTTTGGGGAAGAACTTGAGAGAAATGTTGGGATTGCCTTATACATCACAAGTTTGCTATGGGCTACTCATATAAAGCAAAGACTGTTTGCCCACACAAACACCTTAAGAGGTGATTTGCAGAAAAGCATTCTGCAAGCACAAGCCACTCTCCTGTCTGCACTGAGATTTGATTCAGACGTAAAGGAGTCCTGAAGTCACACATCAGGAATGGCTGTGCCCAAACAGACCCTTTCTGTCCTCTGACATAGGCCAAAGGATGTGCCGAGACAACTGACGTGCTTGTGACTCCTCCACGAGGAGCAGCAGCTGCTACTTTAGCACATTAACATATAATCCTCCCAATTTCAGCTTAAAGGCTGCAAATAAGAGCTTGTGAGTCATTCAGCAAATACTGCTAGGGAACTAGGACAGACAGAGGGAGCAGAAACCAATCCCACCACCTGATTTCCATCTTTCTCTGTCTGTAAGGCTTAGACATCTCTTTACCTTCTTTCCAGAAAAGTACTCACAGAATCTTCATGGACCTTGGATGTACTTTACCTGCCAACCCCTCTCCCTGAGAGGGAGGGAAGGGCTGCTCATGTCAGCTTACAGAACTGAGTCACAGAGAGCAGGACTGTTGCTCTTGGAGCACTCACCTTTGCACCCTGGCCATGCTGCAGTATCTAGAATTTTCAGGAAGGAGCTGGAGCTATTCCAAAAAAGGCCTCTCCAACCCAGCTCCCTATTTAATAGTCAGAGGTGACAAGTAAATCCAAGCAACTATCAGCACCCTGAACAGAGTTAGGGACATGGACCAAGCTGACCAGACTTGGAAAAGGCTGGGTAAAGAAAGAGGTATGCAAAACCCTCTCCACCCTTCTGCTTGGAAGTGAGAAGCAGCCTGCAGATCCACATCCTCTCCACCACCCTATGCCTTAAAGGACTAAGCTGTCTCTCCCAAAAGCCCTGATTCTCCCAAAAACTCTTGGTCCTACAGTCCCCCCCCGTAAGTTTCCTCAAACAGCTTCTTCCTTCTGCCTCCCACCAAGCAGCCTGCCACGGCACATTTACAGCCAAAGCTAACACAAGCTCGAATTCCTGGCTAGGAATACAGAAGCAGCCAGCTTCTGGAAAAAATCAAAGGGGAACGCGTCACTGCTAGCATCGAAGATGGAGCTTGCCAGGGTTCCTCAAGGTTATTTGTCTCGTTGCCTGCTCCCAGCAAAGCTGATGCAAAGCAGCCAATCCATCCCTGCCATCCACCACACTCCCCTGAAACGCCCACCAAGAAGTTGGGCAAGAGACGCTGCCTGAACATCCAGTGCCTGCTCCCACCCTGGCCAGCTACAATGCCTGTGTTTCCTTAGGAGTAGGGAAGAGGCAGCAAGAGACACTACACATGCCAAGAGCAAGGCACCAGCATCTCTGGACTTCTGCTTGAAAAAACAAAGAGCAAGGACTCAACTTTATCATGGTAGCACTTTATCAGGCTTTATCAGTGACTGAGTGCCACCAAGAATGCTATCTGAGCAGCCCAGATAAAAACTGCATATGCAGCAAGTGACTATCGGGACATAAAATGAACCAGAGCTCAGTGTCAATGAAGCCAGTTGGACTGTGCCGGAAGCCAAGAAGGTATTCCATGTTTTCCTCTACTACAAGTAAAGTCAGGATTTGGCCTGCTGGTCTTCTCTCCTCAAAATCTTTAAAAACTTTCACGGATTTTGTGTTTTAACTAGAAGAGGTATAATGTCAGCTGCAGAACTCACTGCTGTAACAGACAGCCTGAGCCAAGGAGCCAAGAGATTTCTAGCAAGTCAGCACACAGCAACCAAACAGCTGAAGCTCCACCCTGACCCAACCTCTGATTTTCTTATGATCCCAAGGGAGTTTTTTCTGAGGACAGGTTGTTTTAAAAGTTTTTTTTCAATTGCAGCCTGTCTTAATGCTTGAACAAGGCACTTGGGCATGCTTGAGACAGCAGGCCTGACCGTGCTTGGTGGAGGGCTTTGACAATAAATTCAACCATTAACCACAGAACTTCAAGAGTTGGTTTGCTACTGCCCCTCTGTCAAAAGTTACCATGCCCAAACTGGGAGACATAACAGACAGTCCTGAAACAAAGTCCAGCAGCTTCACTTAAACTGCTAGTAAAGATGAACTTCAGTAAAGGGTAAGGTTTAACACCAAAACAGTCATGAGGAGGACTCAAGCCCTCAGTGGTAGGTATCTGAATAGACACCTGCATGGAGGAGTTTATTTTCAGAAACAGCTGCACTGTTCAACCTCTTAGGATATTGCCAGGTTATTGCTTTATAGGCCAGAGAACAGAGCTTTTCCTCCTACTTATGCACCAGTGCTTCCAACGCAAAAGCTGTGCTGTGCCTGAGTCAGCTGTACTTACCTCTGTACATGCCAAAGTAGCCTTCTGACCGAATTGTTTTAATGAGGCAGTCAGACCTGCAAACAAAACAGAGGGAGATGAACCACAGGACCTCAAAGGTGGGTGAGTGCAGAGAAAAATAAAGCAAATTTCTTGGAGCGGTTTCCATTTACATTCTGTCAGCAAAACCCTCAGCTGAGTTGGAACTGCGTCAGCCTCTGAATGTGCCATTGTTGAGGCCTGAGTCCAATTTCAACCCCTAATTCACAGGGGCTTTGAAACCCCCGGCTCACCCTGCACGCACTGTGTGCTTTCTAGAAACACAAAAGGGAAAAGTGTCACTGCAAGGGCTGTTTATCCAGGGTCCCCTGTGGCAAATGCACATGAGATGCTCTAACAAGCAGATCCCCATGTACGCATTTTTAAATCCAGCTCTGGAAGGGAAATGAGGGGGGCCAAAACCCCCCACGCTGACTTGTTTGACTTACTCCATGAAATTTGACACAAGGCACACAAACACTAGATGACCTGAACATTCAGGCATCTGTGGCCTCCCACGCAGATTAAAGCACTTACTTTTAACACATCAAGTCCCACAGCAGGCAGCAAGCACTCAGGCTCTTGCCCTGGGAAGAGCACAGCAGGGTACCGTGCTCCAAGGGGAAAACTGTGCTCCAGGGGGAAAACTGTCACCTTCCTCATTGCACATACACCTACTACAAATAGGAAAACCATGCAGAGCACTGGAATGGCTCAAAGGCTTTTGAAGGCACAGACACACACACCTAGCAAATCCCAAGGCACAGTTCAAGAAGGCTGTACAGATTCCCTGGCAGGTTTCCTTCTCTGGACCATAGCTGCATAAAGCCTGGATGGTGGCTGAAGGTGGCTTTAGGGTCTTTGGGAAGAGACAGGGGCCATAGGGGAAGGGAGAGGTGCACAGGCACGTATGTGTGCATAATTTAAGCAACAAAAGGCTCTTTTAAGCAGTAATAAGAGAAGTGTGGCTGATGAAAACAAGAATACATTTTTAAGAGATTTGGCAACACAAGGAGTAAACTTCTTCTCGGCTTTGCAGTAGTACTGAGGTGGAAGAGAAGGAAATACAGAGCTCCCTCGAGGGCTTTATGGCCGTACCTGGGTCAAGACTCTTCCAGGGTTATTTGTGAAGAGCCCATCCTGCACTGCTGCCAGTCATGGCATTGAGTTTCCCCTCTCTGCTGGGCTTCCCTGAATCCTTTAACATCTCATCTTTCACACACTCCACCCCAGCCCCTGCAACTCGCACATACTCATCTCCTTCTTCCGAGCAGCCCCTCCAACACATCCGCAAGCCCCAGAATTCCCAGTGCACCTTCCTCCTATCCCTCCCATCAAGTTCTTCCACTGCAATGCTGGAGGCAACACATTTTCCCTGAGCCAATGATGCTGCTTTGAACAAGCCGCAGCAGGGAGAGGAGTGAGAAGAGCTGCTCTCCACCACGTTCATACATCCCTGCTGCATCAACATAGAGCTTGTGTGTCACTTAAAACCCCTCAAGCTGCAGCAGAACAAGAGGCAGCCAAAGCCACATCCGGCTTTCTTCTCTTCCTGGAAAAAGGGAGCCAACAGCCAACTAAAAAGATACATAACACACCTGGGCCAGCACAGGCCAAAAGCCAAGCTCTCTCCAGCCCTCAGAACTCCTCCAGTGTCTTTGTCTTTTTCAAGTGAAAGGCTTCCCTAATGCCAAAGATCTCTTGAGCCAAGCACAAGCAAGGCATGCCATCTTAAAGTGAGAGAGCCAACATTTTAAATGAACTTGCTGCCTTCCTGGGTGTTCAGCAGACACCAGGTAATTGGTGTAATCAGGAAATCTAGTATTGAGGGGACACAGTATTTCCAGAAAAATAAGCCCCTGTAACTGGGGAGACTTTCTTAGGAAAGCTCAGCCTTTCCTTTTCTTAGAAGCAGCCAGCTCCAATATACAGGGTAAATCTTATGTATTCCTTAACAGCCCTTCATCTCACAGCAATTCCTGGCTATGGAGTTTGCACTTGACTCCTGAAGGTTAAAAGCCTCTCTCCTACCAAGCTCCCTTCCAGGCATGAGACATCCTGGCATGCAGTCCCAAGGGGCACCTACAAGTTCTCCATCCTGCCCAAATTCCTGCTGCTGTCACACGTCAGGTCAGGAGGACAAGTGATCCTCAGGGAGGAGAAGCAATCTACAGCAGGGGCAGGACACAACAGACAGGGAGGCAAAGCAAGATGGGCCACATCCTGCCAACAAGCCAGGGCACACCGACAGTGCAGGGAGCAGAGAGCACGGGAACTGTCAAGGGAAGCACCAGAGCCTACAGCCTAAGCTCATGTCATCAGCTAGAGCAAGGAGGCACAGAGACTAAAGCCATCAACATACAGAGCATTTCCTTCCTATTCCCACTCCACCTCAAATTCTCCAGGGCAGGAAAGAGGAAAAGATGGTGTGGAGGAGTGCAGGGAGCAGGTAACACTAGTTCTAAATAAAATGACAGGAGGACAGGACATATCTCACCAGTCCCAGTCCCTTCTTCCCCTCAATATTGCCAATTGTTTTGGAAAACTAAGGCCTGTCTCTGGTTCCTAGGATAAAGCATCTTGTGCTGAGTATGGTACACTTTCTCACAGCAGATACACAGCCCTAAGCATCCGACACAAACTCCAGGTGAATTTGGTGGGCTGGATGTACTTATGCCTTCTTCTCCTACAGCCTGCAACACTTGGGGTTTTTTTGGACACAGGACTGCGATGTAACTATAGCATGCGTCAACCTGTGATCCTTCAAAAGGTCCACATGCAACACTCTAGACTGGGAATGAGTGACTGCTTCCTCTTTTCAAAACTGACACAGCAAATGAAGGATCTCCAATATCAGAGCAATGGAAACAGACCAGAGGCAGAAATTCCCTCAGGCACGTGACTGTGCCTCAGCAGACTCCTTGTGTTCGGGATCAGGTGATCGGAATTCCTTGTGTTTTGGTTGTGAGCCCTGGCAGCAGTGAACATGCTGCTCCCAAGCAAGGGATGCAAACAGATGTGCCCTCTGCAGAGGATTCCTCTGCTCAGCTCAGAAGCCTCAAGAGCTCTCTATTTGCTTTATCTGCCCTAGCACAGCTTGGCTCCAGACTGTCCCGTGGCTTTCCTAAGGACAGCCCAGTTCCTAGAGATGCTGAGCTCACCTGAAAGAGGTAACAAAGTGGAAGGACTCCCTGCGGACAGCCCCGAGGGACGGTGCCCATGCGGGCGGTACTCACAGGCTGGCGTACATCCGCTGCCCATTCTGCTGGTTCTGCAGGCGAGTTTTTGCCAGGTCAATGGGAAATACACAGGTGACTCCAATCAGCCCAGCTATCCCTCCATTGATCAGCTTGGCAGGTAAACTGTAAGGGGATGAGAATAGAGAGATACAGATGTCTTAGCACTGGGTAACATCAGGGGAGGGAAAGAGGAAAGAGCTGAGATCTTTTGCATGACCAGAGTTAAGCCATCACTGTGAGACAAGGCTGTCCCCCCCAGCACAAAAGAAGCTCTTCCACAAATCAAAACTTGGTTCCTGCTGTGTATATGGGGAGGTAGAGAAAGCAGCACATACCATCAGGACAAACCACTGATGAGTGGAGCCAAACACCTAACTCACACATTGCTAAGAGCAGGAAAAAATCCTGTTGCCTGGGACCCAGGGATTTGTGTTGTCCTAGAGGAGGAAAGACTGAGTGCAGGACCCTCTGCCACGTGGACGGCCTTTAGTTAGGGCCCGATGGCATCCGACCCAGTAGTTACTGACAAACGCTTTCGTGCACCACAATCAGATCTGCAGCTAATGAGAGGTTCGTGACACATCAGCTGCCACCATCATGTGGGAATGGGCCCAGCAGAAGTACCCAGCTGGCAGCCACGGAGCAGACGGCCGCAGCTACGGGAAACTGCTTCCAGACCCACTGCCCAGGGCCAGGGGAACTCACACAAAGCAGCAGCCTAGTGAAACCACCGGGCTGGCAGCCTGCACGGCCGCAGACGCGGAGACGTGAGCTCATACCTCTGGGGGAAATCAAAACCTGGCTCGCTGCATGTGCTTCCGAAACACAGGGCTTTTTCCACTCCCCTTTGTGCTCCCACAGAGAATTCTTGCAAGTGGCACTGAGTGAAAACCACACCAGCTAAACATGGGTTCCCAGCAAATTCAATTAAGAAAAATGTCCTGCACTTACATGCTCAATAAACCACTGCACGCAGAGACAAAGAAAGCCTGTTTGAGTCAGCTCCCTCCAATAAAGCACAGGATATGGCTCCCTGAACACAGGATGTGTCGGATATTAAACTGGTGGCTGACAGCAGTCCTAGATTGCAGCTGGGTGAGCCTGCAAGGGCTATCCTCCCACCGGGGGAACCAGCACACTGCCTTTCATTACGGTGACTTGCTGCTCTGGACGGAGGAACAGACTGCATTACCCTTTGGAAGCAGCAGTGCTGAGGCTGGCTGAGGCATGGTGGGGTGAAGCCCTGCAAACATCTTCCCCCCAACAGCACTCCAGAGCACTCTGCATCAAGGGGCAATTGCAGAGAGGATCAACAAGCAGCCATGCTTGAGGGAAAGGCAGGATATGGGGACTCAAGGTTTCAACTAGAAGGGTCCCTGAGAGAAGCAGACAAATGAGGGATTCAAAAAATATAAAAGACTTTGTCCACAAGTGCTAAGCATGATCTTGACACCTCAGGACTGACATACTGACACACCTTGACACACTCCTTTCAGCCTCTGCTATCCTGCAACCAAAGCTCCTCCTTCCTCAACACCTGCAGGATACAATACACATACAGCCCCAGGGCTGGCACAGTTGGAAGAAGAGGTGCCAAGGACAGGCAGACAGATCTGAGCTCAGCCTACAACTCCAAACTAGACAGTGCTTACTGAGATTAAATCAGCACAGTACTTTAGGAAGGCAGGCCCAAATCTGTGCACAAGCTCAGTGCAGAGCCAGGTTTCCAGACCTCACTAGCTCCAGACTGCTGCCTCGGGGATCTTTGTGCCACAGTCTGAGAATGGAACAGATTTGCCTGCAAACTCCTACACTCAACTTGTTCTCAGGACATGGGAAAATTTCAAACAGTAAGCTTCACATCATGGTGCTCTCCTTATTTAACCCACAGTCACACTGAAGGAGGAGGTTAGAGACCAGATAAAAGCATGCCAAGATGGAGACACCATTGGGAAGGAAGGTGTTTGAAGACAGGATCACCTCAGCCTCCCCAAATTCAGCTCTGAAGTCACTGTTGGCAGGTCACAAACTTTGAGACATAACCAGTGCCCCCTTCTAGCCTCAGCATTGTCATCGCTTCTCTAGGTGTCCCTGAAACACCTGGGACAGGCAAATACTTGCCTTTCTCAATCTGTTGCAACACCAAAATCATCACAGGGTTTTTATATCAGGTAGAACCGAGACACAGACACAAAGATCCTGCCAGCTGCTACCCTAAGTGCAAAAGATTCCCCAATTTCAGCACAGACCCCAGCAGTAAAGGGGAATGGTCTGATGTGCCTGGGCACGCCAAATATTTGAGGCTGCAGACAGCCTCTCCCTCTGCCTGTGGGGGAGACACCCTTGCTCAATACCCCCATCATACCTGAATCTAACCATCCAGATTTCCCCATGCACACTGCAGGGGGAAATTAGTACGGATGGACTACGGGGCAGTATCCAGCAAGATACCAAGATTAAGTTCTACACGCACTGCTGCAGAAATGCAGTGTCCTTGATCTCACCTTGCAGCAAACCACCGCTGTTTAGTCTTTTGCTATCAATCTTGTTCTACTAAGGGGGGACAGAAACAAATCTCCTTGGCTTGGCTGCCTGTGACCACTGCAGACATGTGGTCCTATCGACTGGAGAGATGACCAAAGCAGGAGAGGCAAGGCATTTGAGGCACAGAGAAGAACATGAGACAGGCCATTGCACCTGAATCAAAAGCTTTTTCCCCTGTGACTGAGTCATCCCACTTCCCACGTTAGTGCTCTCTGCTGTCTCAAGGGATAAGAACCCACTGTGCCTGGTCTCTCTGTCCTATTTAGCTTCTGCACAGCTACTGCCTCTCACTACCTACGTGTGCAGGACTTAGTGAAACGGGGACAATGCAGGCTAGCATGCAAACAAAGCCATTTGCTCAGTTGCATCCCAGTTCTCTTCTTCTAGTGCTCCTCCTCAGCCCTTTTAACTAGTCCCTGTAGCCAACAAGCTCCTGCTCACACTGCCAAGAGCACACTGGAGGGGCCAGGGCTCGTAGGACACATCTCTTGTAGGACACGTCTCCTCTTCCTTCAAAATACCAAGCTTCAAACAGTCACAGACATCTGGTCATTTTGCTTTGCTGGGGTAATCAGAAACACAGACTTGCCAGGCTCCATGGAGGTGAATCTCAGCATGCCCTTCATGGGTGTGTTGGAAGAGTTTCAAGTGCTCTCCAAATTGGGTAGTGGATGATGGGCAAATCTAGGCACACAAACGTTCCATAATGCTGTCTTTTTATCAGCACAGCTCAGGACTGTTTACATTTGCAGAAGACAGCCGTACAGAAGATATCCTAATCATGGCAAATGCCAAGAAGGGGGAGCCCTCTTGCCTGCAGCATTCAGGCACTGCCAAGTCCTGTTCCTCTGTCACCATGTTTCATTCACTCACTCACCCCACCTGTCCTGAGCTGGTAACCTGGAAAAGTAGATGTCAGAAAAGCATCATGAAAAACCCCACAGGAATCCCACAGCATGTAGTAGTCACTTAGCTGGGGCAACTTCACAAGCAGCAGAAAGTTAAAACCATGTGGAAGACTCTGCAGATCCACCTGACACAGCTCTTAGGAAGCAAAGGGTAGAATCGTGTCATTCCAGGAAATGCATCCCAGTTCATTTCCAGGGAAGACTCAAATCCAGCCTTTACCAGAACCAATGCTCTCGAGTTCCCACTGTGCACGTAAGTGTCACTAATCATTGTTGGTACTTCATGTTCCCGCTATCACTCAAGCCTTGACTGTGTGTAGAGTGAGGGCACAAGGCTGCACAAGGCTACGTGGACTTTGTTATTAAAGTGCTGCATCCTTGGCTGATCAAGGACCTGGCTTTGCTCCCCTCATGGCAGCAGCTGAAGTCAGCAGGTCAGGGTGACCTTTGAAAGAAGAAACAAAACGGAAGGGACTCATGCAGGGTAGAAAGCAGAAGGCAGAAAGAAAAAGGCAATGAGAAAAGAACTGAAGAAAGCAGAGATGTGACAACATGGCAGAGACAGAAAATAAGAGAAGGTTCCAAAAAAGCAGGTAAGAAAGGAGAAGAGAAACAATCAGAATTGTTTAAGGCCAGAAGAAATGATCAGATTATTTCCTCCAACCTCCCGGATCGCAAACGGAAATAAGTTTGAAAGACTTTAAAAGAAAAACCTAAAGCACAATTAAAAAAATTTTAAAACTTACCTGATCTGTTTATCAGCCATTTAATTCAAACTTGATCTTGTTAAGAAATGAATCTGTTCCTTCAGATTGTTCTTTTTCAGTCACTTCTTTTTCACTTCCGTTTCTTCCTGGGCAAGGACAAAGACACCAAGAACACAAAGTTGAGACATACACTCTTCTTAAAGCTCAGGTGCTACTTGGCAGGCAGGCTGTAGGGTTAGGACAGCTGAGGCACAAGTGACTTAAGGGAGCACCTGATCTTCTCAAAGAGGAGACTGAGATCCAGAGGGAGCCTTATAAATGTATGTGTGGATATCTAAATATACAAGGACATACGGAGGGAAAAGCTGCCAGGGTCATCAGGTTCTAGCAGCATGTGAGGAAGGGCACCAGCCAGGCAGGGCACAAGCTCTGCCAGGCAGCCAGGACAGCAGTGTCTGTCACTTCTCTCAAACTTCAGAGAGCATTTCACACCATACCATGCAGATCCCCAGCCCTCTGCAGGTCCACCCAGCCACCCCAAGACAATCACGTGTCATCACAAGACTCTTTTAGCACTTCCCTCCAACACACACGCTGTGTCCAAAGGACAACCTTCAAAAAACTGCTCTTCCAGAGTTTACTATCCTTCCCCTATTTCTGAGCTTAAATAGACAGCCCATATTCAGTCTTGTGCCAACATTATCTTTTAAGCAATGCCTCTCTCTCCTCAAGCTACCGATGCTACTTTGCACTTTGGACCGCTCCTTTCAGCTCAGTGCCAGACTGCAGGAACCAGTTCTCTCTAAGACTCCTAATTGTTACTGTTTAATGAGAGCTGGTAGAAGTCACTACACAAAGAAATCTGGACACCGGAAAAAAATTCGGAAGTGGCCACAACCTTCAGCTTTCTGGAGATGTCTTTATCTCCTCACCTCCAGCCCGAGAATGAGACATCCTATGCTTTATGCAGTATTCAGCCACGTGCCTCCCTCTTCCCTTTCACCTGCCACCTGAATGCTGAGCCAGAAGCAAAGGAGGTACCTTTGCCCATTGCCTCTGGAATGAAATTTGCTCCTTAATTGCAGATTTCCTAAGCCACACAATCTCACATCCAAAAAGGTGGCTTATGGGCCAACACCTCTGCTGTGGAGATACCCCAGGGCCTCGGTGCATTCCTGAGAATAAAAGGTCCCTGGAAGTGTGAAGAGCTAGTGATGATGCAAACAGATATGGGAAGGAGTTCAGGCCCCCCTCCCGTTATATCAAGTGCCAAGGATAGGACAGCATGAAACCATTCGTACAGTTCCACTCTAGGACTACATGGGGCTGAAACTGCCTTTTCTGCAGCCCCACACTGAACTAAAGCTGTGAGAGACCAGCACATGGAGCTCCCTAAGGAAAGGGACTCCTCTTCAAAACACTGCACACAAACTTCACCCACTGCACTATGCTGCTATATCTTCTGTGACTCCTCTTTCAGACAGTTTACCTGATCTCAACTAATCTGTGGCTGCAGACCTTAAAAAGCTCCAGATGAGCTAAGTCTGCACTGTCCAACTGAAAATCACTTACATCCTTCATTACATGTGCTTTCATATGCATGTCCACAAGAGCAGTTTGGTTAATCTAATTTTCTATCAAATTAACCAGAATAAGGCAAAAATATAAAAATATAGAAAGACCAGTTGCTGGAAGCCTGTAACCCTGTCATAAACAAGACATGAACCACGAAAACTCACATGATAAAGTCTACAGCCTCAATAAACTTGTGTTTATTAAGACAGGTCTGACAAAATACATGCACTGAGTGGTCCTGACAGCCTGCTCCAAGCTCTGGCAAAACTCCCCCTTTGTTGCCTCTGCTGCACCCATCCCTGCAGAGGGGCATTCAGGAGGACAGGCACCCATCAAAAAGGGCAACAGCAAGAAAAGACAGCAAGGCTGTTTTTTCACGCAATATTCACCACAGCCAGGTAGCCAAAAACGTGAGAGACCAAGATGGACACACAAATACACCACAGGGCTGTTTCTTACCTGCTAACACAAGTAGGGTGATGGAGTCCCTGTGCACCAAGATGGACTTGGGACAGCTGAGTTTAGTTCTCTCTCCCCTTTTTTCCTTTTGGCTTCAGCTCCCCACCTGCCCAGTAACTACAGAGCCTTCCACAGCTGTCTGATCCAGCTGGAAAACTGCTCTGCTTCCCACCAGGGAACAGATGCTCCTGCTGCAGCTGCACAGCAAGATGGGGTAAAAACAACCTTCCTGGGTTTAAAACTGGGCAAAGTTACCGGTTTCCTTGGTGCTGGCTGTACAGCCAGCAAATACCAGGACTAGTATCATCTCCCCTAACAAAAGCCACTCAACTCGCGGACGAGCGACGGGAAGAGAACAATGTGATCATTTTACAGCAGGCACCAGCACTTGATAACTGTTTAAACAGCACCTGGCACAGCAGAGGCCTGAATGTCTGTGGCAAGGGGATTTTCATGAATTAAGGGATTTTAATGCAATGAAGTGGAAAGCTTATTTGAGCTCTGTTTGTTTAACCAGAGCTCACACGAATGACCATTTGCAAAACAAACCCAAAGTCACCCCAAGCTCTATCTGACCACTTTGCTGTAATCTACAGAACTCCCTAAGTCCCTTAAAAGAGGATGAATGATGAAGCCTCCAGTGGCCTGGCCAGAGAGTTTCTGGGGAGACCCAGACCCCAGTCACTTCCAGGGCAGGAAAATAGCTGCCACCATTCTGCAGTCTAAGAGGGGGGAAAACAGGCTGGGAAGAGAATGGCAGGACTTTTATAGGACATTTAGGAAACAAATCCACAACAACATTATACATCTCACCTAGAAAGGAAAGAGATTAAGTAAAGACCTAAGTATATCTTCCCAGGAACACAGTACTCTCAGGAGGCAAAAACTGCGCATAAAAGCAGGCAAGCATCTGCAGCCAAGAAGGGTGTAGCTCCAAGGCTTCCTGTGGGAGAAGTGTCAGGGAGCAGGGTTTGCATCTTCCTAGGAAATCTCCCATCAGCACCTGCACAGGGCCAGCAGACAAGCCAGCAGCACCAAAAAGGTGCTGATGCCTCAGAAAGTTTTTGTACGGTTAAACTTCAGGACAATGCCACTGCTGGAACTGGGAACCTGCATGGTGAGAAGAGCTGAGGAGCTGGGAGGAAACTGGTAGTAGGTGGGTGAGTGAAACAAGAATTGCCAGAGAGCCACCTGAAAGCCAAAGAGACTGAGCAGCTCTTATGGAAGGGGATCCTAAATAAACCATCCCATAATTAAGAGAGTGAGAACAGCATGGGAGTATTTCCTTCCTAGAGTGCTGTTAACACAGCTAGGCATGGATTAATGCCCCATTACTTGCACACCAGGATATCCCTTTTGCATTTATTAAAATGATCAGGCAAATTAGTTTCAGAGCCACACACACACCGAAGCAGTGCAAATGGCCCAAAACTCCTGCTGACACACGTAAATAGCCCAGGAGCCTCCTCAGTCCTGCCTTTCCTTCTTCTCACCTCCCAAAAGTCAGCTCCAGACAGCGACAGAGCAGCCACACTAGAAGTACCACAATGCAACCCTGGACAGCTCTGGATGTATCCGGTCCTCACAGCCTAAGCCACTGGCAAAGAGGTGCTCTTTTTCTCCCCTGCCTTGCCACACATCTCCCACACAACTCAGACACTGAGGCGTTCTCCAGGAAGGCCAACCTTTGTATCTGCCCTCCTGATCAGCCTGGGGCACGGGGCTGAACTCTCAACCTTCAGTTCTCGCCTTATCACCTGAAGGAAAAGTGCTTACTAGAGAATGACAGCCCAGCGTGGGGCACGGAGGGGAGCACACAGACTCATCATGCCTCAATAATGTGTCACACCAGCAAGCTTGGATTGGACATGCAGGCACCCAACATCTCCACAAGCCAAGACATCAGAGGAGAAGAAACAGGTTAAACCTACCCACACCTCTCTAACCTTGCTCATTGCATTTAGTGCCACCACACTGCCCTACAGATGTGGGTTGCCACCTCTACCCCCAGTCTGAGCCGAGTACAGCAACCCCCTTTCTCCTACTCTTCCCCTGCCAGGCTGCCAGAGCCACGGCTGGCATCCTCCAAGCCAGCTGTGGGCTCCCAGTGCACCAGCTCCCCCAGTCCTGCCAGCCGCAATCCCCACTCCTCCCAGAGCCCAGCTCTTCACTTCTGCCCTCTGCCAGCACTCCCATTTCCAGACCCCCTCCCCAGCAGCCCCAGTGCAGCTGAGCACATCCTCTGGGGCTCAGATTGCTGCACATGCTGATTTATCTGAGCACACACAGGCTGCCGGTTTGACAGAAAACCTTTAGCAAATGTCAGCTGGTGCTGTGGCCGAAGAAAGCAAATCCGTCTTTTCCCTACACCCAAACATATTCCCATCCCTGGTTTCATGCCAGCAAAAATATTTGTGCCGAGCAGTCAGACAGGAATGAGATAGAACTGGGGACCAGCACATGCTGGAGCTGTCACTGAAAGCCAATTTCTAAACTACAACCTTGACTTAAGAATAAACAGCAGAAGGGGAAGTCAGGACTCCCTTCCACATACTTCCATTTGTCTTGAGAGCAGACAAACTCAAAGCCCCAGTGAGAGAAGCTGATGTCGAGAAGCAGGGCTCAGAGGGTGAGCAGAGGAAGCAAAGCTGTGCCAGCATCCACTGTGTCAAGAGGACACAGCCACACAACCATTCACAGTCAGGGATGGCAGAGGGAAGCAATGAGCAATGAGTACCTGCTGGGACAAGAGAAACCCTCTGGGATCAGCACAACACTTTCCTTCACAGCACAAATGCATCTGAAGGTGTGGACACTGCCAAATTTTGTTAATGACTGGAGCAAAGCTGTCATCACAATAAGGTTTAAGGAGTGCAGAATGAAACCGCAAATATTTCCTGAGAGAAGCTGCTTTCTAGATGCATGACGGGCACAAAGTGCACAAGGGAGGTGGCACCAGGTAATGTGACCTGGGGAGAAGCTGTCAACTTGGCTCTCGCCTGCTCAGGGCGTTTTGGGACAGAGCGGTAGAAGGAAATCGGTGGCAGTTTAATCTGCTGCTTGCTTGCCTTTAGGCCCTTGGCCTAAAAGCCAGGGACTGCCATGAATTTCCTTGCAGGACCTGGCAAGGCATTAGTCCTCAAGAAAACAAAGCAGCTCTCGAACACACTGGTGAATGCTCCCCACTGTCACAGACTGCCACCTCTCCAGCTGCAGACAGAAGCCCCGGGGCTGCACACGCAAACTCACCTGCCTCGTGGTCAGCAGCCAGCTGTACCCGTACCACCCTGGGCTGTGAAAGTGCCAAGCTCAAGGCAGTCTTCCCCCTGGCCTCAGGTGATAAAAGGCCAAAGTCCCAGCGGGGAGGTGCCATGCCAGCCGCCTGAACCATTGGCTGCTCACACCCTCTGAGGACAGGCTCAGTGGCATAGCGCCCACTCAGCTGGCAAGGCACCGGGATGCTGAGCCTCAGCACCCAGGCCAGTCCTCCCTAACAGCCCCTGCAAGGACCCTCAGCTCCAGCAGTCCCTTCCCATCCTCCATGACTGACCTCTGTCTCGTGCAGCTTCCCTCAGGCTGGTCAGGATGGGTGTCCCCCCTCTGCCCCCTCCTATCACCGTGAGAAGTCAGGCTGGCATCCTTGCAAAACTGCAGGCAAACTTTGCCCCCATACCCAGCCTCCACTCTCCCTGTACACTGGGGAGCCTTAACTTCATGCTGAGAGCCTTGTGATGAGAGAATGCCTTGAAATATCTCCTGCATTCCACAAAGGAACAGGCAAGTTCCCTGCCTGAGAGCATGTTGTAGAGGTATTTGGCTTTGCAACTGCAGGTGGTGGCAGTATAGATTTACCTGGATGCCCACAGAGGGGAAAAAGAGGGACAAAACTCCTGATTAGCAATAAAGACTCCTGAGCTCGCATTATAGCTCCATCACTGACTTGCCCTTCACCTTCAGAAGGATTTCAAACCATAGTTGGCAGCCTGAGGAACAGCCTGTGCCTAGGACAACATTCCAGCTCAGGAAAAAAACAAGCCTTGAACAAAAACAGTCCAAAATCTTAGCAGACGTACTCACCACGTCCAAACCAGTGTAGTCACCCGCAGTGTTGCAACAGGAGTTACAACAGGGCCATGTTGGAAGTGTCACAAGGGACAATCCCGCAAGCCCCTGGGACTACAGCAATATCCTATATTCTGATACTGCATGCATGCTGTACTATCCTCTCCTCCAGGATTTACTTCAGACTACAGGAGATTCACATAGCAGCAGTCAAGATTTGCCTGCTGCCCTCAGTCACCAGGGTCACCTCCTTGCAAAGCAAAAGAGTTACCAAAGACATGAGGCAGACCCTTGACTGCTCCTGGCAACTGCCCCTCTGTCTGCCTGGCCTCAGGCACACTAGGAAAAGCCAGCATAGCTGCTGACTCCAAAGAAAGGATCAAAGTGAGTGGAGCAGCACGTATCACTGGAAAGCAAGGGGACAAAACAGCAGGGAAGCAGGTGGGGAACTTCCTGCCTCCAGGCAGTAGGAGGAACACACCCAGTTTTCCCACTCCCTCCCCTTTGGTCTCTCCATCCTGCTGGAAGCATAGGCTGGCCCTCCACTCCCAGTACAGCATCATGCAACTTTGCCTGCTTTGCTGAGAAATCTTTTGCAGTAAGACAAGAAGACAACAAGCACCTGCTGTTACCTCTGTGAGAGCTAGGGCTTGGAGCAAGGCCTCCTAAAGGCACTGTGAGCACCAAGAGAAGTGCCTTCCTGACCTGGAGAGCTTCTCCAGGCCAAAACCCCAGCAACTTACTTAGATTAGAGCAGAAGCCATTTGCCCTATTGCTTAACAAAAGGAGTCCCATGGAGGCCTCTTCTTGCATCAGCATGACCTCTCTGACATTGAGATGTCAAGCCATCTGCCAAGACAGAAAGACTTGGGGAACAGGCCTGCACTGGTCTGGAACAAACACCAGACATACCCTCCAACTCTGCATGTCTTGGGAAACTGCCCTGGATCGAGAGATGGAAAGCTAACACTCATCTTGACGATGGGCATGGATATCAGTACTGCAGCATGCCAAAAGGCCCCAATGCCCATGTGGGATCTGTCATTTTAGGGGCTGCTCTGACCTTCAGTCAAGGAAAGTCCCTGTCCTGGAGGTTTTGCAACTGAGCTGCAAGATGGGATGAGTAAGGACAGCCCTTAGGAGAAGTGACTCACCCAGCACTCACATGGGAAGTCTTGATATCAAAGACATTGGAGATGCCAAGCTGAAGGAACTGGAGGGAAGGTTTCAGCAGGACAAATGAGCTTGGAGTCATCTTACTGAGAACACACTGAGTACTGCTCCACTGGAGAACAACACATTAAAACACTCTCTTAAGGCAGTATCTTCCCTCACAGCAGAGAGACAACAGGTCTAAAAGTGCTCACAGTACCCCTGGCAAGACTGAGGGGAGCAAAGGAAACCCATTGGAGCTGCTGGCGCTCTTCCCATCTCAACCTGCTTCCTCTCAAAGTTCTCAAAAAGGCAATTGGGTCAAGTCTCAAAAGACCTGACTCTTCTGCTCTGCACAAATGCCACATCAAGCATGCTGCCCTGCTGCCCTGTCACTCCTCTGAACACTTACAACACAAGTAACAAGCCTCTAAATTTAGGACAACTACTCATGCTCAAAGCAAACTGTCTTGGAATTGGTGCCAGAGGGCCGAAAACCCTTTCCATGCATCTCATCATAAAATCTTCAGTGATGCGGTCATATGAGGCCAGGGCATGGCTATAGCAAAAAATCAGGCCCAGCACCTGCTTGAAAATAGTGGTGGATTCCAATCTCTGGTCTGTAGAAACCTGCAAGTCCCTCCACCAATTCAAAGGGATCTGTAAGAAGTAGCTACAGAACGGGAAATCCATATACAAACATGCTGAACTATACATATATATATATATATATGTTGCAACTTCTACATAAAATGGTTATTTAAATTAAGGTTATAATGGGCTAGGTAATTTTGCGGCTGCAGAGCCAGCAGTAGAAGCACAAGCTAACTGACAGACAGTAAAATGGCCTGCACAAGATCATGCTGGTGCACAAGCAAGTGCACCTTGGACATTACTGGACAAACACAAGTGGGTGCTTGTTGCCAGTAATGCCCCTTTCCAAGTGCCACCTGAGAAATCATGTAGTCACGTGTTGAACTGATGCAATTCTAAATATTTTTAAATCCACCTTCCTCTGGATCTGTTCTCTGTAGCAGTTTTTATGAAATTACAGCTTCAGAGACATGCAGCATTAGCTGGAGAGAGAAGACAGCTTTGCTGAGCTTCTGGGAGTCTGGCAGATGGGAGACAGAGCAAGGAGAACAATTAAGAACTTATATACAGCATTTCTCTTCAATAATCTGTGTTGGTCAACAAAAAGGCAGAGCCAGCTGACAGTGACAGACCAACCGTTTGATCTGGAAGGACATACCATGGAGAAACTAAATGGTGCAAATCCCTCTCTTGGGTGCTCTGCCAAGAGGCCAATAGAGTAGAAAAGAGTTCCCCCCTCCCAGTTTAAAATAATCACCATGTACAAAGCAGTAATTAAAAACAACCAACCAAGAAGCCCAAGGGAAAGTTACGGGTCAGATTCTAACTCCCTCAGTAGGAATGAGGTACAGCACTGAGTTGAGGTCCTGGGGCCTGAAAGGGAACATTCATTCCCCACCAGCAATGAAACCATGGCTCTTGGCTCTCAGCTCTCTCTGCTGAAAGAAAGGGGTGCCAGTGACCCTGCTGGGAGGAATAAGCATCTTTTCAGGCCAAATTGCAGCAGTACCTCACCAGAGCAACACTCAACCAACCACAGAGCTGCTCCTGTTGGATGCCTTAAAGTGTGTAATGCTGGGATGGTGCTGGTTCACTGTGGCCAAACCAGAGGCTGCAGAGGGGAAGGACTGACAGCTCAGATCACTGCTGTGCCAATTGTGGACTCCTGCCAGCCCTGCACTGGGACTAGGATGGAGACTGGCTTGGTGAGCTGCTCCACCAGATCTGTTGGCACCCTTGCCACTGACTATTTCCTCCTGGATTGCAGGGGATCTTTTCTGCTCTCTCACCAGCTCAGGGGGCCGGTTGCCCTGAGGATATTCAGTTTTACTGGTAAAGACTGAGACAAAGAAGGCATTAAGCACCTCAATCTTTCCCTCAGCCTTTGTTGCTGTTTCCTCTGCATCCAGTAAAAAATGGGGATTCTCTTTGGCCTTCTTTTTGTTGTTAACCTATTTACGAAAACACTTTTTATTACCTTTCACAGCACCGACCAGACTGAGCTCTAGCTGAGCTTTTGCTTTTCTGATTTTCTCTCTACACGACCTAACAACATCGTTGTACTCTTCCTCAGTCACCTGCCCCTTCTGCCAGAAGTCATAAATCATGTTTTCCCACCAGATTCCTGCAAAAGCTCCCTGTTCTACTAGGCCAGTCTTCTTTCCTGCTGGCTCATCTTTTGGCACATAGGGACATCCTGGATCTTTAAGATTTCCTTCTTAAAGTATGTTCAGTCTTCCTGGACCCCTTCATTGACCTCCTTCTTTACTTCATCAAGAATTGAAAACTTTGTAATTTGTGGTCACTGTGCCCCAGACTGCCTCCAATCGCAACATCTCCCACCAGTCCTCTGTTTGTCAACAGCAGGTCTGGAGGGCAGCACCCTGGCAGGCTCTCTGACCAGCTGTGTCAGAAGCTATCTTCCACACAGCCCAGGAATCTCCTAGACTGCCTTCTCTCTGCTGTGTCAAGCTTCCAGCAGACATCCAGCAAGTCTCCCACAAGAACAAAGGCTGGCAATCATGAAGCAGTTGCTCACAGAATAATTCATCTGTCTCTTCATCCTGGTTGGGGGGTCTGTAACCTTGTTAGCCCTGATTCTCACCCACAGGCATTCAACCTTATCATCACTACCCTTGAGCTCTCGACAGCCGAAACACTCCCTAACAGAGTCACTGCCTCTCCTTCCCTGACTGTCCCTTCTGAAGAGCTTACAGTCATCCACTGCAGCACTCCAGTCATGGCAGTCATCCCACCGTGTTTCCATGATGGTGCCTATGTCACAGCTTTCCTGCTGCCACGCTCCCTCCCAGCTTCTTGTGCACTCCTCATTGGCAGAGCGTGGGAAACTGAAAAGGCCTTGATTTAGAGTGAGCAGTACTTAGCAGCAACTAAAATATCAGCGTGTCATCAACATTGTTCTCATACTAAATTCAAAATACAGCACTGTAACAGCTACTAGGAAGAAGATTAACTCTATCCCGGACAGAGCCACAACACTGACTAAAAAAGCTGTCCTGGAAAATGCCTCCTGTCTTGGTGTGTACCAAGCATTCCACAGCTCTGAGCCAGCATGAGCCAAGCAGTGTCCTTTCCTGCTCCTGAAACAAAGGAAAAAAGAGCAGGAGGGAGGGAAATCACAATCTCTGGCCAGCATCTGTGGTACCCCAGAAGGTATTTATCTTCCTCCAGACTTTGTTTTTTTCTCCCCCTTGCAATGCACCTGTTAGGAACTGCACATGGGCACCCCTGCAGATCCTCACCCATCGCATCTCCTCACCCCACTGACCACTCACAGAGCCTTCATTTAAACACTGAGCTCTCCTGAGAATACGCTCTAAAAAAGTAGAAACAAACTTATCTGCTTCAACATGCAAGTAGATAATTTTGTTGAAATTTTCTTTAAAATTTTTTTAAAATAAATTTATTTATTTATTTTCTTGCTGCACAAAAGCAGCAAGACTTTTGTGCATCCCCTGTCACTCCATGGGGATCTCAGACTTGTTTTCATTCTGTGCCTCCCAGGAGGTCCAGGTTCTGAGCAGAGATGAAGAACTCACAATCTCTGCTGGAGCCTGGGGACTTGGTCCCCTGCCAGATGTAACAAAAGGGCACATTATTACAAGTACATACACACTTTGGTCCAGTTTCATGGGGTTTCGTTGTCCCTCTGACTGTAACAACTTCATCTTCTCAAAGATGCTCCAGCACAGGCTCATGATGACCCAGAGCAGTCCACGCCTTGCAAGCTCAAGCTCACTTGGAAGAAACAGCAAACAGGTAAAATAAAAAGAGTAGGAGCAGGCAGGACACCTGCATCTCACCCTAACAGTTACTTGTAGAAAACCTGACCAAAACAGTGCAAGCACATCAACAGCTTTCCAGTACCATTCTTCCTGCTCCTCCTCCCAGCTTATGCTCACCACAAAGAGCACAACCTGTGATTACTGAAGAAGAGAAGAAATGCAAGAAGTCTCCTGTGCGTGCATAATGGTCTTGCCTGAAAAAAAGCCTCCAAAATTCTTAACTCACTAGTTTTAGAATCAGTGCAGAACTTTACTATCCCACATGCAGGACTACTGGAACAGAGATACATGCCACCATCCTGGACTCACAGACTGCATCATTCCAGGGTGGTGGAGCCCAAACCATAACCTGCAGCTTCCGTGAAAAAAGGAAGCAAAAAAAATCCCCAAAACAACAAAAAGCAAACCAAACCCCCCAAACACCTGGTTGCAAACATCCTGCCAGCATTCCATGGGACCTAGCTAAGTGCTGTGCATGGCAAGACCCAGAACAGTACAAGGAACCGAGGACCACATTGCTGCAGCAAATGAAATTACTTGCAACTATTTTTGTCCCTTTACAAGAACCTTGCTCTTCTGCAGTCTCAAATACGAGCAGCACCAGAATACACTAGCCACTTCCTCTGCCTCAGAATCACCAAGAGAAAAGAGAGTAGACGAAGCAAAATTACTATCAGTACCTAGTATATAACCTGATTGGAGCAGAGTTCAAGCGTGGGTTGCTAAAGTTTATTTCTGTAAATTTCCGGCTCCCAGTCTGTGTCATATTTCGCTGATTCATTCTACAGATCCTTTTCTACCGACAGTGTAGAGCATAGGAAATACACAGGGCTGGTTGTTTAGTAAAACTGCACTGAAAGTTCCCTTCCATCTACTATGCCTGCTGCTAATTCCCTTCACAGCTCTGCTCACTAATAAAAATACAACACAATAAAAGAGAACCGCACACATATACACCTCACCCAAATTTCCTCCACACTGGCTGGTCTTGAATCACCACCAGTGATTAACTGTTGCCATGCACTGAGGAGGACACAGTTATTAAATTAATAGGGGCTGCTTAACCTGGCTACAAATATACATGAGTTCTTTGTGCCTTAGTGAGCTAATAAGGCATGTGCTAATTACATTAATTCAAACAAGCCCAGCACGCCCTGAGGGCAAGGGGAGAGAAAGGTGCAGCAAACCCAGGCTCTTTCATAACAGCTGTGAGAGAGGGGAAAGTACTTGCCTTGACACAGCTTTTGGAGAAGCACAGGAGCGCTGCAGCTGGCACCTTACGGCTCACTCAGCCCAGCTGCTGCCTGGTTAATGGGCAAAATCCCAGCTCATTCACCCAGCCCTTGGTGCAGCAATAAACACAGGATCCTCTCTCCGAAGGGCCAGCCAGCTTGTCTCTTCCTATCTCTGTGGCCCAGAGCACACCACAAGCCTTGGCATGACACCCTGCTGCTTTGGGTCTGTGAACCTGGGACCCTGCTGGCAGCCCCCTTCCCACAGTACCACATGGCACCAGCAGCCTCAAGCCCTGAAGCAACACCCAGGGCTGAAAGTCACCCATCATCCAGCCATGAGATGCTCCTCATACAGTCCCATCTCCTCCACATCCCCCAAGTCAGCCAGGAGAGCTCAGCCAGACAGGCAGCATGCAGAGCCTGCGGTGTAACCTTAACCAAGTTAGGCAAACTCAACACACTCCCTAAACCTATCTGGCAATGGAGGCAGGCAGTAGGGACAGTTGCACCTCCCATGTCAAAATGGGAGCAGAGCCTTCAGAAACAGAACAGGCTGCAGCAGTGAGAAGCAAAAGGATATCAGGAAAGACACACACAATCCCAGCAAGGTTCAGATATGCTCAGAGAGGAACCTCCATCTCTCCAGCCCAAAGGTAAGCAGATCCCTAACCTCTGTTACCTCTGAGAGGAAGGCTCAGCACCGTCTGTGTTCACACCGAGGTGTCTGCTAGGCACTGTCACCACTTCCTGGCATGCAAGAGAAGGAGAGGAAGAAGAAGAGGAGAGGAAGTTGGTCATGTTTCTTGGCACCTCCAAGGACACATGCTCACCAAGTACTTTCTGAAGGATGTGCTCTTCCTGTGAGCACCAGGGGACTGTGCTGGAGCAAAGCAAAGGCGCTGCATTTTTGGTTTTTTTCCCCCTCTCTTTCCACTTCTTCCTATACTGCATGCATCTGGCAATACACAGGGCCATCCCTACCAGATGTAAAAAGCCACCACCTTTCTCTGGCTGCTATGCTATGTGAATTTTAAGTGTTATAAAGGCATGATGCTGTCTCTCCCCATCAAAGAGAGAATCTACAAACAGGCACCAGTTGAGAGCCAGTGCTGTGGAAGGGTAGCACAACACAATTTGTCCTGCACAAAGAGGCACTGGTACAGGTCCATGCAGTCTTGACAGTGTGTTGGCGGAGAAGGTGCAAAGATTTTCATGAAGGAAACAGTACCAGGGATTTTCAGCCCCTGGAAAGTGCCACATGATTTACTTTCCCAGCAGAGACTGTGGTTACTCAACCACTTGTCCATCCAGCATAACTTCAGGCTACTGCTCTTCCTTTCCCCAGGAACTGGAGGAACTCATTTTGGACCAGGCCTATTCCCAGGTCATGAGTAGCTGTGAACACACAGACGCTTGTGTTGACACAAGCAGAGAGAGGCAGGAGTGGAAGCAGGGCTGTTCCTCTTGGCAGCAGCCTGCTGAGCACACTGATAAAGTAAACCAATATACAACAATAAAATAGAACAATAATTCCTCCAGGGAAGCCTGGGAGATAAGAGCTTCTGGGCCCTGAACAAAATTATTTAAAAGGCCCAGTAACCCAGAGCCCTGTGGGTCTGTATGTCAACTGATAGCTGTCACTCAAGAGTCCCAAAGAGGGACTGCTGAGCCTGGCTGGAACTGCGAAGCATCCCGCAAAGCCCGCATCCTGTCCCTGGTGCAAAGCCACAGTGCACCGAGAGCATCAGCCACCGACACGGCAACCAACGCTAAAATATCGCAGGTTAATGAAACAGGACCTCAGGGCGTGAACGGATGGATCCTTCCTGTGTCACCCTTTGGAGTCAGGAGCTAGGCTCCACCTAGGGCAAGGTGACAGAAAAGCATCGAGAAGGAGCCACCACGCAAGCACGCCAACACTGGTGTACAGGCTGCAAGCTCAGCTGCCTGCTAGAGCCAAGGCTGTATTTCAGGTGCCTTTTGTACAAGAGACCAGACATGGAGAATTGACAGGATAACAAAAGGACATTTCCCAGCCTTCCAAACACTTTGCAACAGCACGCAGAGACCTCTCTGAAGAAGAAAGCTTATCTCATCACTTCTCAGCGCCTAAGGCGGAATTTGACTAATGCTCCCAGTGCACTGGAAGAAATGCCACTTAAATAGCATGTTAATCAATATTCCTTGCCTCTCAGCCACAGGACATTGCTGCTGCCAGTCCCTTTGCTGTGGGGGTACGTGAACACAACTGCTCCCCTCCTGCATTGCCAACAGCACTTCTCACCTCCCACCTCAGCTGTTTTGCTTTCCCCAAAACTGTTCAGATCACAGCAAAATGGTTCCTTGCTAAATGTGCATCAGCAGCCCTGCGTGGGTCACGCTGCTCCTGAAGAGGTTAGCAGCTCCTCCACGGAAACTCATACACACTCTGTGACAAGCAGAGGAACTGTCAAGGGGACTGCAACCACTGCCTGATGGCTCAGGAGTCTGTGGCATAATCCATTCAGCAGCTCCCTGCTCACCCAGAGTGCTGTGAATCAGCAGGCTGCAAGGCAGGCAAGGTGCTCCCAGCAGGAAGACAATATATTTTGGAGGCTATAGGCAAATGAAAACACATCCAGTCCTGCTGAACTAAACAGAATGCTGGGAGATGAGTAACACAAGAAGGGGAAAAGAGGAAAAAGTGAAGTGTATCAAACTTGGAAAGTCATTCTCTGAACATCAGATGTCCCACCTGGCTACTCCACACGCACAGTGCAATGCTGCTACCTGACAGACGTATCCACAAGAATTTACCTGACACATCCTCAGGGAAGCAATTCATCTTGCATTGCTTAAGAATTAGACCTGTTTTCAGAAAGTTTCCAAACAAAAATCACTCCTGAATGGCACCTCACAACTCTGCTCTAATTACCAACACTGTCTCACAAAGAGTGTGTGGCAGCAACAGCAGGCAGCAGTAGACACAAGGAATTGTCATGCCAGTGAGCAGTGGAACAGGCACGCTGCCTTGGAAGACTAGCAACAGTTTGGCAATGCAGGAAGTAGACACACTGTTCTGCTCCAGAGGTCCTTGGACAAGGACTTCTGGGTGCCAATCCATAACCCCGCTGGAGTCAGCTGTGACTGCTGACATGGGAACGTGCCTGCCCCAGAGCAGAGCCCACTCAAGAGGTGATGCAGCACGCTGGGAGAAACATGTTCTCCTTCCCCCGCAAGAGCAGTAACGTCGTCAGGAAGAGGGGAGGCTGGCCACAGTAGCCAGCTCTGCCAGAGTTCATCAGGGTCCCCGACCACGACATGTAAACCCTTTCCCATCCCATGCCCTTTCAAGCTGCCAGCAAGCTTGCCAGCTCACACGTATGCCCAGGTGTGTCCAAACAGCACATGCCCTTTACCACAGCTGATCCATTTGTTTCCAGCTCCGCACCACCTCAATTTGCACTGACACAGGTCCAGGACACTGCACCAGCGCGAGGGACAACCCAGCGTCAGATGACTCTGGGTCAGAATCATCTTTCCTACAATCTCACCCATGTGCCAAGCAGTATCTCACAAGCTGTACAGCAGCTCTGCAGCCTCTCTCCCACAAGCTGACCCCGTGCGTCTGCAAACTACCCCTGGCTCACCTCCACCAGACCAGCCTGAGAAGCGGGCACAGCTGAACCTCACCACAGGGAAAATGGGAGCTTGCTCCACATAGAGACCTGGCAGAGCCACGGAGACTGAGTCAGCGGTGTGCAGATGCCTCCCGAGCGCAGGGAGGCTGTGGGAGCAGCCTGCTCAGCCTCCCCGAAGCGTGCTGGCAGGGAACACGCTGCATGGCGCACGCGGGCACGCGCCCACACACAGCTCAGCAGCGACCTGGCATTTCTCCCCCCCTTCCCAAAGCCAAATTCAGACCATCTGTTGAGGTATTTCTGCAAATCATCCCTCTCTCAGGAAGGGCCGGGGGCTGAGTTTAGTTGTTTATATAGCGTCTGGCATTTCTGTAGTGCTTATCACTTCAGTATCCAAGCTATTTCCTTCAAGCTCTCCATTAGTTTTGAAAAACTAGAGTGAGGCACCAGTGAATCTACATTGTAAGTTCCTGTAAAAAACAAAAAAGGGCATCAAAAAGACGACAGCTGCTCAGGTCATGCACACATTTAGCTGCTAACAAAGCAAGTGGAAGAGTTCAGGGGAAGGGGTTTGGGCCAACACAATGAGTTTTATGTCCTTTAAAAAAACTACTACAGTTAGAAAATAGCCTTCATAAACAACAAGTGCTCTTGCTGCCTTACAGAGAAGAGCTCGGCTTGCCCAAGGCATGGAAAAGGAAGCTAGTACTGCTATCCTCGAGAAAGCCAACACAAACTGAAAAAGGGAAATGAAACACCTAGAAGAGGAAACCATTTACTACATCAGATCATACCTTCTGCAACAGCTGCCACTGCCGTTGTGTATAAGTGGCGAACCCCTGGAAGTGCTGCTGTTCCCATTTGATTGTAAGGGACAGGATCACAGACAGACATCTTATTGCTTACCCCACGTCAGGCTCTAAATCCGTAGCGAAGGAGAAAGCAGTACCCAAATTCACAGTAAACCCCTGACGCAGCCTGTCCCTAAAAGACAATTCCTTCTTTTTTATAAATCCCTATCACAGAGCGAAGAGAACAGCACTGAACAGGGCACCAAACACGCTCCCAATCTGCACATGGCCTTGAAGAAGGTGTTTCCATCCCATTACACCCATCAGGGAACAGGGAACTGCCCTTTTCTCTGTCAAAGCGTGCAGACAGCACACCCATTAAGGGCAGTAAGGTGTCTGACACCGCAGTGACAAGGACAGAGACTCAGCAGCAGCAGAAATGAAGATGGGCTGGCCCAGACTAAGCACACCACAGGCTACAGTTTCATTGCAGACACTCATCCACACAAAGCCAGCACTCGTCCAGGCTCGGAGCTCTCACACCACACAGCACAGCCCCTTGTCAAAGCAAAAAGGCTTCACTGAAAACTGCAGTTGAATTCAGAAATCAAGGATCATGGCTATCGGACTTCTTTCTGGCTTGATCCAAACCAGTCACTCACTTGCACAGCATCTCTTTTCTACTACAATCATTTGCTGAAATCTCCTATCTTTGTGCTCTAATTAAAAAAGAAAAGCACATACCTCACTTCCCAAACACCTCCTCCAAGCCAGTTACTCACTCAGTGCAAAAGCATTGCTGTCCTACATAAGAGGGGAAGATTTCCTTCTCCTTCCCTCTCCCCACCCTGCCCACAAAGCTCCTCATAGCTGGGACAGCCTTTAAATTGAGAGTATGAGCCCCAGCCATAGAGTCAAAACTCCAGGTGGGGCAGGCACAGTCTTTGATGTGACTTAGTCATCTCCAGCTCCTTGAACTCATGCTATTTGGGGAAACTTAGCTGGGTCAAAACCAACCTCTCTCCTCCTGGCTTCTGGATAAATGCCTCAGATATATGAAACAAACAAAAAAAAAAAATCCAGACAGCTCTCCTGATATGCCAGAAACCAGTATCAGTGCCAAAGGAAAGAGCAGGGCACAGGAAGGTTTGACAAGATGCAGTCACCCTCCCACAACAGGACTACCAAAATGAGAACAAGTACCGTAACAAAAACGTTTAACAAAATAAAATAAAACAGCATTCCTGTGAGCAGCTCACCACAGGCTGTACTAAATCAAGATCAATAGAGACCCTACAAATTAAATAAACAGTAGCCCATCATATTTCTTCTGATACAGAACAAGCATTGCTGCTCGGGTGCCTCTCCCTTCCTCAAGCATATAATCTCCCTGTAGACAGCCCACCTAAGGCAGAAAATGTTCAAAGCTTTTAGATTTGCAGATGTGTAAGAGGAAACTGCCATACAGACATCCAAACCACCCAGAGTGACAAGGTCTTTTCACTAGGTTTGTCTGGGATTTTGCCTTGTTTTCTAAAGCTTTTGTACCTCCTGTTACTTTATCTTCACAATAATTTGAACTACCAGGCAATCAATACTGCAAGGTTAAAGCAACATCCAAGTTTGGCATTGGACAGCTCAATCCACCTCCTCCTTCCTGCTATCTCTGTGCTGGAAGGCAAACAGAAGAGGACAGGAAAAAAAAATATTTATCTGCTGTTAGGATTAGCTGGAGCAACACAGCATTAGCTCTAGCAAGCCACCACTGTTAGCTGGATATGGCCAAGTGACAGTCCCCAGCCCAAGCAGGTACAGCCAGAGGACTCAGCCTTGCTGAAGGAGGATGGCTTCATTAAATCACGGTGCCAGAGAAGATGAAACACACTGCCCTGTTAGACCTCAAGACACCTCTCTGGCAGAGAAGAGGCACTTGCAGTTATGTCCCTGCTGTCTCACTGTAGACAGACAAGACAACTGGCTCCAGCAAGGCTGGAATCCATGCAGCCATTTATGAGGAATGCACCATGGAACACAGGCATGTGTTCAACATGTTCAAGAGTAACAAATAAAAACAATGCACTGCCTACAACAGACAGCAGCATCTCTAGGTCATTTGCTATGATAAGTAATCAACAATTCCATCTCTCCCAACTTGTAGTAGTGCAGATGTTTGGTCACTCTAAGAGAGCCTGAATATCCAGACATGGGCATTAAAGCAGGCTTTTACATTTCCTGAAAACACAGTTAAGGATTTAGGAGAATGCATCACGGATGTAAAAAGAATAATTACCAGTCCTTATGTACCTGCAGTAGCAGAAGGCAGAATGCTGTAAAGAGGCAGATTCTTCCCCATCCTGCACTGTTGCTGTAGAAGGAGCAGTACAGACATTCATCCTACACAGTATTGCAGATTTTAACAGGAGAGCACAGGCAGCTGGGAGAAAGACATGTCCAACTAACAGCCTCACAGGACATTAACAAACTTGTAAGTGACAGGCTAAACAGGCTGTGGGACCAGACTCTTCCTGTTGCTCGAGGGCTCCCACACAATGCTCAAACTCAGCTGGTGCAAACCAAATTTGCTCCGCTGTCTGCCAGAGCTGTATCAACTTACTCCAGTAAAGGGTGAAGGTGCTCAGCCCTGGTACACCATTGATGGGTCACTGGGACACCACTGACAGGTCACCAACTGTGTAGGAACTTCATTCTAGGGAAAAACAAAGTGGAAAAAAAAAAAAAAAGGAAAAAAAACCCCAAAAACAAACCCATGACAAAACAACAGGGGAAAAAACACTCTGAAAAAGGAAGGCCAGGAAGAAGGCACGCTTAGGAAGAAATACCTCTCTGTTCTAAAACAGCCTAGAAAAGCGGAAACTGTAGAAACTCCACATTAGCATCCTATCATAACATACATGAACTGCAGCACTCAGGATCACAAGGAAATTCATTTGTCCCAGCCATTCCAAACCCAGTTTGGTTGCACATCATCTCCCCAGCTCAGGCTCTCCTAACAATGGAACAAAAATATTTTGCATTTTTCCAACCCTTTTCCTTTCCCCTTGGGGCCTAGTTCAAAGCTCTTTTATTTCATTCTGACAGCACAGTATGATTTTAGGCAGATAAACCCAGCCCATTAAGAGATACACCCTGTGCAAGACATCTTGCTGGCACTGGAAAGTTGGCAGTGCAAAAGATTTGCAGTTCTCTGCCTGCAAGTGAGACCAGGGATCAAGTGACAAAAGCAAGCATCATGTGGAACAAGGCAGACCTGCTGCTGGTCGGCACTAGGGGACATGAGTCCCTCTGCAGTTATGGTCAATGCTGCTAAACTTTTCTTCCCACCGCACAAACCTTTCATCCTTTGGACTTCACAAGGACGTCTCACCTTCCAGTAGCTACTGTGAACTTGGCAATTATCCTCCAGGAGCATTTTGTTTCCTCAGTGGGATGAAAGAGAGTCCAGAGGCTCGCCCACATCTGTAAAACAACTAAGCCCCAGCCCAGCAGCAAACCCAAAGCCTGAGCCTTTGGAGGACCGGAGATGGAGACCACGCATCCTTATACCACACCCAGGTACTCCTTGCTGAGGAAGAAGGAGCAACTCATAAGTCACCCATCTTATAGCCTCCTGGCTGCAGATAATTCAGATAAAACCCAGAGTGCCTTAAGCAAACCTTCCTGTCTGACCCCCCAGGAGCCCCTCTGTCAGTCACACTCCCCCCATTCCAGACTTTCTCTGCTAAGACCAAAGTCCCTTCACAGCGGGCGGCTCCAGTGACCCCATGGGTGCCCCTCTTGGCTCACTGCACACCCCACGCTCACACAGTCAGACAGGGTTTCCTTACTGGCTCAGCCCTGGGTTTCCCACAGCATTCTCAGATGTCTGGATCCTCTAAGTAATTTAATCGTGGTGCAGTGTCACAAAAACAGCTTGACCTGATGGCTCTGGGGAGGGACCCCCAACAAAAGCATTCCTGGGCTTTTATACTCTTACAGTTTGTGCACCCACACGGTCTGGGGTCTTCTTGCTGAGTCATCAGCTCCTGCTGTATGCCTGTGCCCTGTGCTGTCCAAAGGATCAGCACCAGATCACAGCCCCTTTCCTGGGGCTCCTGACATTTCCCCCGCCCAGGGCAATCTGTAGCTCACACTGCAGCTGCACACCCAGCTATCAACACTGGGTGTATTCCTCAAAAAGTGCCAAAGATATTTAACTATTTTCACAGCATTGCATGGTCATCACGCACCCTGCAACAACAGTGTTCCCTAGACTGGGCTTTAACCCTCAAGGAAAAACTGTTCTCAAGGGAATCTGCAGAACTGGGCCCCTGGTCAGGCTCTACACACAGATTTTATTCTAGCTAAACACAGCACAACATTTACTCACCTGGAAACACAGCTGCCTTACTCTGGGAAATTTCTCCCTCCTACTATTTTGCAATTCTCAGGATGACAACAATTACGCAAGAACAACCGTATAAGCACATGAAATGCTTACAGCTTCTAAGCGAACTTTCCCCAAATTTCCCTTATCAGAGCACAGCTCCAAATCCCATGGCTCCCAGGTTTCAAGGCACACCAACCACCAGTCACTATGCCTCTGTCCCTTCTCTCCATCACACATCTGCCCTGCCAGAGACCTACAAGACAGAACATGACACACATGCGAGCAGGGGGCTGCTTAAACATGGACATGCTGCTGTCACCTTGGCCAGCCAGGTAGGTATTTCCCCCATCTTGCCCACTAATTTAAATCTTGGCAGGAAAAGGGGAGCAAATGGCCTTGACAGGCTGCCAGTGATTTCTACCTTTTAGTAACTTAATACAGCACACTATCCCTTCCCAAAACGGCAGCAGGAGGACGTTCAACAGCTCTGGCATCCTAGTAAGACATTAACAAGATTGCTGGGCATCAAACAGGACTGCAGACTTTCCTTCAGAGCAGGGCTCCAATTTATGACACAGATTTGATCCCTTTTCCAACTCAGCCATCCATCTCTGCCACAGATCACCACCACCCTCAAAACATAATGCTCCCTACTACGACAGGCACTTGGTGAACAGATGAGCCCAAGGGCACAACACCAGGAGAAAAACTGCACCTGTAACAACTACAAGTAGTAGCACGCAGTTAAAAATACTAGAGGCAAGACATTCAAAGGGGTAAACCCTCATTAAATCATGGTGTTTATTTTCTGAGGAAGAGGTTAGAGGAACTCCTGCTATTAAACCTCGCTTACTCACATGTTTATAACAGCCTGCAAAGCAAAACAGAAGTAGAGGACAAGAAGACAACCACCACCCGAGTCCCGCATGATACATCGTTATCAGGACCACTCTAGTTCAGTTGCCTTTTGCTAGCCATTGCCAAGAAGCGAGTTCTTGAGGAGCAAAGCCACAGTTACTTGCAGTGATCAAAATCACTGCAGATACCGTCCCAACAGCAGCAGCAACACCACGAAGTCAGATCCCAACCGCAGCGAGACTCTCAGAGATTAACATACTATGGTAAAAACACACACTATTTAACTGTAAACATCTAATAGTTAAAAAAAACATTAGGCCAAATAAATATAGCTGGGATCCTGCCCTGGCACCCGGCAAGGTGCGTAAACTAAAAGCTGAGAAGCCTTGCAGGAAAGAGGCTGGGGCATTGGAAAATCCGATTTCCACAACTTCACCCTCACCCAGGAGGAGCCCAGCAGCTGCAGAGGGTGCAGCAAGAGAGAGGATGCTTGGGGTCCAATTCCCAGGGTGACCTTGAGGAAATCCCACAGTCTGTCCACATTTCCACTTTCACCATCCACTGCAAGAAGAGCACAATAACCTTGACCTACCTCAAAGAGGCACGGATCTGGCTTAGGAGAGTCTGGAAGGAGCTCAGAGGGGCTTAGATGCAGGACCTGCGCTGCGACCGGGGCGGTCAGGGAATCCTACGAATCGCCCCACAAATCAGAAGCCCCGGAGAAACTCGGAAATCGCTTTCAGTATAAAAAGCTGCAGCTCCGGGGCACTAAAGGGCTCGGTGGAGCCGCACACGTGTCACCCGCAATTTCCCTGGCGCGGGCAGGGAGAGGAAGGCGCGCCGCGGCTGCAGCCCCCGCGCCCGGCAAGGGCAAGCCCCGCACCACGGCAAGCGGAGGGGATCAGCCCAGGCCCCCCCACGCAGGCAGAGGGACCCCAGCCCGGGGAGAAGGGGAGGGGCTGGGGAGACTTAAAACCCCCAGGGTGAAGAGGGGAAGTGGGCTAGGGGAGCCCGCAGCTCCGGGGAGAGGGGGGGGTACATGGGGAGCCCGCAGCCCCCCGGGGCGAGGAGACGGCCCTCCAGGGCCCGGGGCCGCAGGAAGGGCGGCCGGCACCCCCCTGAGATGAGGGGTCGGGGTAAGCGGCGGCGGGGCCGGTGTAGCAGGGGCCAGGCCGGGGTAGAAGAGCTGCATCCCGGCGGCAGGAGGGGTGTCGGGACCTCCGGCGGCGCCTCCCGAGGGCCGGGGAAGGGCCGTGCCCGCACTTACCGGGGCGGCGGCGGCGGCTCCCGCCGGGGCCG
>VZRV01008642.1:698884-768741 GCA_013398115.1 Falcunculus frontatus | reverse complement strand
GCCGGGGGTGCCGGGGCTGCCCCGCCGTGCCCGCAGCCCGCCCGGCCCCCGCCCACAGCCATCTTGCCAGGCGGCACACGGCGGGACACGGCGCGAGCGACAGCGGGGAGAAATAATAAATCTGTCATCTGTACCCGAGGGAACGGCCTGAAGCTGTGTCAGGGCAGGTTTAGGTTGGGGATTAGAAATAGGTTCTTCACCCAGAGGATGGCTGGGCACTGGAACAGGGTCCCGAGGGCAGTGGTCACAGCACCAAGCCTGACAGAGCTCAAGGAGCGTTTGGACAATGCTCTCAGACACATGGTGTGACTCCTGGGGATGTCCTGTACAGGGCCAGGAGTTGAATTCGATGATCCCTGTGGGTCCTTTCCAACTCAGCATATTCTGTGATTCTGTCATTCCCTTCAGGAGAACAGCCAGGCCAGCTGTGCCTGTTGGGTCACCTTGCTGTGCTGCCTGCTACCCCTCAGGAAAGCCACCATACCACTGGCAGGCATTGATTTTTGGGGTTAGCAGGCTCCACTGTGGAGCTGGAGCTCTCAGGAGCATTATGGTGCCTAAGTCCTTGCTGGGACAAAACATCCACAGAGACCGTTTCAGCAGGCCTTGGAAACTAAGCATGTAGGCGAGGAGGACAGCAGCAGCCAGCCGGATCTCTGTGCCTCTTGGGATGACCAAGTTCTTGTGGTGAGGCACTGGAACACATTACCCATAAGCTGTGGATGCCCCATCCCCAGTAGTGTTCAAGGCCAGGCCGGATGGGGCTCTGAATAACCTGGTCTAGTGGAAGCTGTCCACTAGAGGAGGTTAGAACGAGATGGTCTTTAAGGTCTCTTCCAACCCAAACCATTCTGTGATTGTGTAACATCCACAGGTGTGACACCACCAGGGAGAGAGGGGAAGATCTCCAGGGGAATACATCTCTAAGAGCCTCCTTCATCGCTCACATACACCAGGCCCTAGGCGAGTGTGGGATTACCAGCTCTGTACCAAGGGCCCGTGGAAGCTGGCAGAGCATCAGTGCACAGTTATCCTGTGCAATGAATCGGAGGTGACTAGAGAAGAGTGCCTGTAAGGATGCTCCCAGGAGCATGTAGGGCTAATGAGGACATTGTGTACACAGGAGAAGTGACAATTATATGGAGTTGAGATGAAGAGCCCAGAAACATCACAGTTGTTCACACACCTGAAAACAAGAGGAGCTTGTTATCACAGTCAGGGACATGGAACCCAAGGTGAGAAGAAGATGTAAACCAGAAGCCAGTGAAGCATCAGAAGCCAATGCTAATGAGTTGGATATAGGTGAAAAGGGGATCAGATTTCATCGTGTGCTTTTCAACCTGGGCTGAGCAAAGCATGAGAATATACACACAGGAGGTGGAAAGCTCACTCCAGAAGGGTGACTGACCAAGGAAGGAGACCTTTGTGCTGTGGCCATTTTATGGGCATATACTGGATGAGCATCCAGCACAGGAAAAAATGCAAGTGCAGTGGGTAGGGAGATGCCAGAATAGTCTATCCAACCCCACAGCCTTATTTCTACCATGTCCTTGGAAAAACACTCAGCAAGGCCTGGGTTGCAGGCACGCTGCTGGGGTGGGCACTGCTGCAGGAATCCCCGGTTTGGGGAACAGCAAAACAATGTGAGGGAGTTGTGGTTACCCCTTCTCACTCCCCAGCTGCAAAAGTGCTTCCCACCCCTTTCCCTGATCATGGCCCATCCCCACTCTGCCCTGTTTTGTAAAGGCATCAGCGGGTTTCACTGTGCTGTACCCTCTCAGTTAAAAGCTGAACTGAACTCAGTGTGGCTCGAGGTATGGGTGTTGCTGTTTATCACAGCAGAGATGTGCTGGCAGGACAATACTATCCCCTGGCGAAGAAGAGGTTAATACTGTCCATCTTTGTGCTGCGTCTCAGGAGGACTGCAGTCACACATTTTTATTTTTGGTTCTGCTGCATAAAAACAACTGCTCTTTGTAACCTGCATGGCACAAAGGACCCGTTTCTTCCGGCAGCATTTAAGAGAGGGGATAAAAAAAGGAAGCAGAGGAAGAAAGTTCACATTCAGCGAGTGCCAGGTTGTCAAGGTTTCCTCTGCTTTCAGACATAAATTTTTTCTCCTGACAGACACAAAAGAGATTTAAAACTGTTAGGTACAAAATGGAGCTTCAAAAGCAGCACTGTCTGTGTCTGATACAAGGTGAAGAGCACAGCTCAGGACCTCCTGTTCAAGGCAGCATTGTTGTCACCATGGTACGCACGGGAGCATTATACCAGGTCTGTGCTCGGCTTGTCACAAAGCTTGTCCTGTGTGAGTCTCAAAATCCTGCACTGCTTTCGGCCTGCCTCCCAGAGTGGCTGTGGGCTGGTTCAGCCCTTAAAGGACATGGGTCAAGTTCAGTTTGCTGCAAAGAAAGAGGCTTTCACGAGGTCTTGCTTTTCAGTTTCCTTCCCCATTTGTATTGTTTTCTGTTTTAATAAATTGTGGAGTGCCAGTGAAATCCCCAAGTGCCCGATCAGTGTGGGTATTAAACCAACGCTTAGAAAAGTAAAATTGGGCAAGCTTGGTCACTGCTCCCTTGGCCTGGTGGCCATTCTGGACATGATTCTCAGAGCACTGGTGGACAATTTAACTGATAAATATTGAAGAGGCGGTAATGTAATTAGCATCAGTCAACACTGTTTTCTGGAAAAATCAATCCCAGCCAAGCCTGATTTTGTTCTCCATTGAGACCACAGGATGTGTTGGCAAAAGTAACAGCATAGAGGTGTTAGGGGAGATACCCAGGGCACAGCCAAACAGAATAAATAAAATGAAGAGAATTACAGCTAGCCTTCGATTTGGATGGCAGGAAGCACCCTGAAACCACTGACCCAGCAGGTCTGGTTTCATTTTCTGTACAGCTACTTGACATTGCAGAAGTGAGAGAGGATGTGGATGCAGCTGGAGAGTGCGAGAAGGGGACAGCTTAACCCCAAACCCGGTTCTGTTGTCCCCAAAAGCTCAGGCTGCAAGAGCACGCTGGTGAACCAGTCTATGTGGTCTGTCTGTCCTCTCTGGCCATTACTCCTTGAAAAGAGGCTACAGACATTTTCTTAGTAGCTATTTGATTCAAATGCTGAACAGTTAGTGGGAATAAAGTCCCTGATGCTCAAAGCACACAAGTGTGTGTAAAAAAAAAAAAAAAAGTAGCATCTTCTTCCTTTTTTAAGTGACTTTTAGAGCAGCTGGGTTGACCCTGGCGTGCTAATGAGTAACATGTCATGAGCTGGCTTTAACAATGGCCCAGCTCCTGCAACATGTCCTGCAGGGCTGGCAGCCTCCAGTAAGCACCAGCAGCTCGCAGTGCCCAGTACCCGTGAGGCTCCGGCCTCGGGGCTGCCTGACACCCAGCAGCCCCCATTCCCTGCCTGTCCACAGCATGTGCCACAGCAGCAGTGCCCCAGCGTCCTTGGCAGCCAGCACAGGCTCCCACGCTCAGCACAGACAACACAAGGGAAAGCAATCTCATGCCCTCCATGCTTATCTCCTGGATAAAACAGCGAGGCACTTTTGTTTATTGAGTGCCGATGAATGGCGTTGTCTTGGCTGTGAGATCGGCCTCCAGATCCCACTCTGGGCACAGCTGCTGGCCGGGAGCCTGCAGCTGCAGCCACCTATTGCCCTGGGAGCCTTTCAGCAGGGCTTTCCCCTTAGACCCAGGGAGAAAACGACCCACAGCATCCCACCATATGCATCTGTCCCCATGCAGAGGTGGCATCAGATTTATGGGGCATTGATCACTCTTTTCCCCTGGGGTGTGTGGCCCAAGAGTGCAGTTGGGGTGCCAAAGAGTGCAGTTTGCTCCAGGATCTTTCAGTGTTCCTCATCCTCCACAGCTCGTCTCCCCTTTCCGCAGCTGACATACAACTGTGGGGAATCTGCATTGGCAGTAACCTGCATGGCTGTTTCTTGGGGGCCAGAAAGGTGAGATGGCTCCATGCTGCCAGGATGGAGGGTGAAGTGCATGCTGAGGACACTGTCACCCCACCATGGGTGAAACAGCTGGACCTCAGGGAGAGTCACATTTCCCAGGCTTGCCGCCTCACCAAGAGCTGCAGCCAGCTCCTTCAGGGCCATGTTATTTTAGGACCCCAAAAAGCTGATGGATCCATTTGTGACTGCCTCTGCCTTCCAGCCATCATTCGTGCACAGCAGTTGTCACAAAATAGCCTGTTCAGGCAGCAGGATTTTCTTTACTCTGCCCAGACTGCAACCAAATAATCTCTTGTAAGGGACTTTTGAGGGGGAGACACCATGTGTTCTTGCTCCTTTCAATGCATCAGGATGAAAGCCTCACCAAATCATCTGTTGTGGGGATTTTTGAGGGGGAGACACCGTCTTTTCTTGCTCCTTTCAATGCACCAGGATGAAAGCCTCATCAGGATTGTCACTCAGCCTGATGCTCCTGCAACACATGAGAGCTGTGCAGACATCAGGAGACAGAAACTTGCAGTGTTGAGAGGGAGCAGCTACAATCAATATCACAAGCCATGCTTGTTCTCAGCTCTGGCCTCGGAGAGATGCTAAGAATCACAAGGATTTCCATTTTTCTCCAGCCTGGAGGGAAAAAAAAAACAAAACCATTTTTCTTGAACCATTGCTGCTTCCAGAGAAAGTAAAATCCTCCAAGGACGTGACTGAACAGGGAGCAAGGTGAAGATTCATACCTAAGCTCATGTCCTCCCCCGGCTATCCTGTTACTACCTCCCTCATCCAGCTTTCCTGTCCTACTTCTCACTGTAATCTAAAGCTTCCCTCCATCAGCCCAGCAAAGCAGAATTAGAATCCTAACCACCCAGGCTCACCAGCCAGGTCTCTTCTTCATACAATAGGGAGATGGGTGACTCCATAACAGCTGCAGCCACCCCCTGCATAAGTCCCACTCTCTTCTGGACATGCAGATTTGCTGTTTCTAAACCTGGTGATGCTAAACACCACCAGAAGACCAGGTCTGGCCTGTGGCAGAAACCTGGCAGAGACAGCGTGGCTGGGACACATCTGGGGTTACTCAGATCACTGTGTGATCCTGTTCTTACCCAAAGCTTTAAGTTCTTGCTGCTGCCTTGGAACTGTCCCACAGGTGGGCCTGCCACACCACACCCTGGTACCTCTTTTGATCAGGAAAAAGGTTTCCTGCATTAGGATGGAAAACTCAAATTAAGCTATTTGTGGGGTCTTTTAGAAATTCCAAGGTTTACCCTTGCTGCTTCCAGCAGAGGGCTGGCAGGATTCTAGAAGTATGGAAACTTAGGATAGTTTGGGCAGCTAAGAGAGGATGAGTATTATCTTGCTGTTTTCCCAAGTCACCCACTAAATGTCTGCAGACAGCATCCCTCAAGCTCTCATGTCTTGTTAGCTAAATCAAACCTGCCCAACAATGGTTTGGGTTGGAAGGGACTTAAAAGATCCAACTCTCCTGCCGTGGGCAGCAACACCTTCCATCAGAGCAATCTGTTCTGGGTTGTGCCCAATCCATTTTCCCTGGCCTCCTGCAACCCAGCAGGAGATGACCACGCAGGGCCTGCCCCAAGATGTGGCTCCACCAGGTGACCCAGCACATGGGACTTTGTGTACCCAGCCTGAGATGCAGTGAAAATAGGACAGAGCAGATGTTTTCAAGCTGGACATGTCCAGAGTAAAAATCCTGTCTCCCGCTTTGAGCAGTGCTACCTGGTTTGTTTTGGGTCACCACTGGAATTCTCAGTCCAGGAGTGAAGCTCAGCCATCTGGCTCTGAGGAGGTGTTCAAGCAGCAGCTGCCTCCTCTGACCCTTGCAAATGTGGTCTCCTCTTATCCACAGGGCTTCAGCACAAACAAAATTTGCAGCCATCTTGCTTTTCTAGAGAAAGCAAGTAGAGATGTCTGATCTGCTTCCTCTGCCTGCTTTGTTTCTCCATGTGCTCTGTTGCTGCTTCTGATTTAACTCTTGCCTGAGAAAGGCAGCCCCAAATCTCTTGCTCCTTCCACATGGGAATGCATTCAGCTTTCTGTATTTGTTTGCTTTTTAGAGGATTTGTTTCCCCACCAATTAATCAATCACTTTCTGAACACAACATTTATGTTTTGGCCTCAAACATATCACAGCAAAGAGTCAGCATTAGAACTGTGCGTAGTAGGGGAAAAAAGTACCCACTTTTGCTGATTTGTAGGTGATACTGGACTATTTCGTTTGGTGCCACCTAGTTGAGAAACAGTGGATGGCAACCATATATTCACAGACTTCGTCCTTTCCCAGGAGATTCAATACTTCGCTATAAGAAAAGAGTTTAAAATACTCTGTAGTACTCATCTCTGAGTATCCTTCTTGCCCCTTGCACATTTTCCAGTTCCACTGTCTCCTGTCTGGAAAAGATAAGAACTGCACTGGTGTTCAATGAGCAAACCAAACAGAAAGATCTTGGCTCCAGCCTCTCAAAACAAACTTCTAGGTGGGTTCAACCTACTGCAAGACAGGAAGCATAGAGGCATGGTCATGGTGTCTACCTGGTTTCTACAATTCCCAGCCACTGAGTTCTTTCAGGATAGCTGGAAACTGGAACAAGGGTCAAACTCTCCTCATGGATTTTCAAGACACGCAGGTTTACAGAAAAATGGTGCTTTAAGAACATACAGTTTATTTCTGTAGAGTTCAGGAAATGAACACACACACTTAATTGCAGCAAATGCTGTTTTCTTCATTTTAACAATACCAGCTGAGAAGCATGATGGGCTCACTTTGAGGCAGCCCTGGGCTGGGGTTCTGATGCACCAGTGACTGAAAACCAGCCCCGCTCCTTTCCCGGTGAAAGATACTCTTGCTTTAAAGGCTGAAAACATGGGGTGATGCTCCCTTGGGAGGAAAACAGTGAATTTAAGGGCCATCCAATTTCTTTTCCCTTTTAAAAAAACCAGCAGTATGACACTGTCAAGTATGGACATGAGTGTGTACCAAGCAGCAGGAAATCTTACAAACTGGGTATCTTCTAATGCTCTGTCAGTTTTGGCATCAAGCTCAGTAGGTTCATGGCTGAACCATCCAGTCCTCAGTGCACCACAGGGATCTCCTTTCCCTTATCAGGGCAATCCTAGGGATTTGCCGAGTTCTACAGTGTCGCTGCCTGCCCACAGTAAACAGAGAAACTGAACACAGCCCTCTCTCAGTTCGTATTCAGTCAGGTCTTTTAAAAACTTTCTATTTCAGTCAGGTCTTTTACTGGGAATTATACAGCATTTTACTGACAGGACTGTGTAAACAGTTTAACCACCCGCAGAATATAATCAGGCTTTCCCTTGTACTTTTTATGGAATTAATAAACTGATTTGAGTTTTGCCTGGGCTTTCATTTCTCAGCTTATTTTTTTTTTATTAATATCTGTAGGAGCTGGATCTGTCTCCTGGCAGCTAGAGGACTGTCATGGTTAGAAGAAACTGGAAGTGGAGGGTGGTATGTGGGAAACACACTGTTCACCTCCCAGGTCAGTCTGCTGGAGATCTGTGAGTTTATGAAGTAGAAAAGGGTTTAATTATAAGAGTTAAAGAGCTATAAATGTTACAGCCAAAAAAGGAGAAAAAATGTTCCTACTCTCAAACAATTTCTCGCTTTACTTTAATTTTTTTTTTTTTTGCAAGTAAGCTTTTCCTGGTAAAAATTAATTTGTGAGAATTTTGGACACATCAGGATCACGCACACTAAAAACCATAAAATCTACCAGATCATCTGTAGGACACTGTAAGGTGCATATTAGGCACCAGGAAAAGCCAGGTAGCTGGAAAGGAAAAGATACTACTCCAATATGTGATGAATTCATGACAGAAGTCAGAAAGGAATGCTATTATTTTGATTCAAAAGATAAACGCCAGGTTAGTTATTTCTTTTGCTGTTTCAACAATCTACTGCAACTGTTATCGGCCATAGCAGCCACAGGCTTATGAAAGACTTACTGTGCCTCAAAGAGATTATTGATAAAGATAACACACCTCAAAATCATGTTTGCCATTGACTCTCATCCAGCTCAAATATTTGCTGCCAAGTCAGCTGAGGAAAGAGCAGTTGAACATTTGCTCTGATTTCCCGCCAGCACCTCGGTGTCCTCAGCTGGGTGCTTGCTTTGGTGTCACTTCAAGGAGAAAGCCAGATGCCTGCAAGGAGGCCCAGCCCAGCGGCTACCACTCAGCAGGGAAAGACTGGAGATAACAATCCTTGTCTGGGGGAGTTACTTACCTTTCCTTAAGTTATCAGCCCAAATCCTGAAGAGCTGTTCTACTGATGATACTGTCTAAGGTTTGGCATCTGCTGCCCCTGGCCTGGCTGCAGCCCATTGTGAGAGTAACCTGAACACCTGGCACTAACCCTCCTCTCTCCTGGCACCAAGCTGTTTTCTGGAAGAGCTGTAGCTCTGCTGATGCCTGGATGAGTCCTCCACAGAGTCCAGCCTACCCACCCTTTATTCCAGCATTGCCTAACTCAGCTCTGGCCTGACTATCACAAATGGAAAGCTCAGCGCAGCCAAGCTTCATCCTGTTGTAGCTGTGGATGTTCTCTTGTGCTTCCTGTAGATTTCTCCCGCACCTTCACCGGAGGACAGCCTTACCCTGCACACTGTCCCTTCTAGATTAGCCTTGTTGCTCTCTAGACCTGCTCCACCTGAGCCTCAGCTCATGCCCCAAACGTTGTGTTTCCTGGCTCAGCCCCACTGCAGCAAAGCCACCCTCCAGGGACACCATTAACTCAGCTGCAGTCTGTCCCGTGCTTTGCAGCTGGCAGTATCCAAACAGGAGCTCTTCTCCCATTTCTGCACAGCACAGCACAGCACAGCACAGCACAGCACAGCACAGCTCACCTGTGTTCTCCTGCCAGCAGGTTTAAAGGGACTGGTCTCCATCTAACCCAAGGCATTTATGGAATAGCAGACCATGCTGTGCAACAGTTAAGTGCTGATTTTATTCCCAGTGAGAGCAATATGCTCAAATGCATCTCTCCAAAACTGGAGGAAAGAACAAATACCTTGTTGGTATCCATGAAAATTACAAACAATAACATATGACACAGAATACAAGAGAAAATGTACACTCAGAAGAGAACAGCTGACTTGAACCCAACATGAGACTCGAGGGCACAACCTCAGAAATCAGATCCTCTGAGGAAGTCCCAAGGTGACAACTCAAGTCTGCATATTTATCCAGTGCTCTGGACTGGACAGTAAGCACTCTGTAGCCTGAGATGTTAGAACAGCCTTAAATGAGAAAAAAAGCAGAACAGTTTTATGCCTCTCCTTCAATAATACTGATGGCAGGTCTGAAGCAGCATCAGGGAAGCCACCAATGATTCTTCACAAGAGAAAGAAAATGCCAGGATTTATCCAACCTGCAAATGCACGTTTACTTAGGGTGTTGCAACCTGGCATTTCTAAACACACTTGTGTTTTTTCAGACTAAGAACAGCCCTTTAAGTAATACTTAGAGAGTTATGCTGAATTCAAACCTGTCTTGAAGGAGTTGTATTTACTTAGATGACAGTAGTCTTTCAAAAAGCCTTCACATAATTTTCCACCATCATTAGTGGGCCATTAACTGAGGGCCATTATGAGATGGGGAACAGGAAGAAAAGGGCACCTCAGTAATAAATGATTAAGCAGCTAAAAAGCACTAAATGCTTCCAGCCTTATACAAGATATTCAGGCTGAAAAACTGGGAAGTTAGCTCAGCACGGTTCATGCCAAACCCACAACTGTGCCTAATTTCGCAGCTGGTCAGACCAGTTTTTAAAATGCAAATTTAAGTCATGCTTTTCACCAAACTTCAGGAGGGGTCACACCTTCACTATTACACAGTCACATTTCACTGGGAGGATGTGAGGACTACCCCTTGGAAACTGAAAGGGAAATATTAATTTCGCTTAAATCAGAGTCTCTCCCAGAACAGATCATGGATTTTTACTTTTTTTTTTTATAAAATAAAACTGGAACTTGGTCAAAGATCAGCAGAATGTAAGTCTCATCTAAAAAGGTGCTTGCAGGTGCAGCAGCCTATTTGTTTCATAATAGCTTTTGGAGCAAAATCAGAAAAAAAGAGCAATTTTTCTAGAAATCAGTTTCTTCTTCCTTCCCTACAAATACTTTTTTGGTTTTGCTTGGACTTAAGGGAACTAGAAGAGATTTGGAAAAAAAATGGAAAACATTTTCATGGGGAATACAGTTCACATTTTCATGTGAGCAGAACCCATCATTAACAGAAATGGCTGAACAGTCCCCACCACATCACAGGCCTTCATAACATGACTGCAGCTCCACTCTCCCATCAGCACTGGAGCACAAATAGACTCACAAATGCTCACACCCAGTGTTTCCAGCAGAATACAGTTTCAGGAATAAGTTATAAATAAATACATGTAACATGAGCATTAATTCATCAAACACTACTTAAGCCACTATTCAGCTGACAGACAGACATTTCAGTCTCTGAATTTCTCCACGTTTCTGAAAGCTAAAGCTCAAGGTCATGAAGTGGAAGTAGAAAAAAGGTTCATAAATGCACTCTAAACTTCCTGGGATTGGCAGAAGTGGCATGTGAGTACAGACCCCAGAGAATCAATGCCCAGCTCCTTGGGAAGACACTGGCCCTTGAAGAGGGAGCAGCCCCCTGGCACCGTCACTCTGGGTACACAGAGGGGTCCCATACAAACCCCGTTTTGCTCTGCCAGGTGCTACCTCATAGCTAATGCAGAGTCCTCAGTGCTGCTCTCCTGCTCCAGGCCCACCCTGCGGATGGACTCGCTGTATTTCTGCCGCCCCAGCTCAATGATGGCTTCGACCTCATCGGCGATGTCCTGGCGGCCGCTCTCTTTCATGGCTGTAATCAGCTTGCTCACACAGTCAGGATCCTCTGAGTTTTGCTGAGCCCACGAGAAAAGCATGTCCAAGATCTGCTTATTGAGGTCTTCTCTGAAGAAAGGAGGAAGGACAGAAGTAACCAACACACTCTCCTGAGTAGCAAACCAAAGAGACCTTACCTAAATCCCAGCCCATGACTAGAGCCTTAAAGAAGCCATCCAGACACACAAAGCACTCAGTGGGCCTGCCTCTTCCCCACCCAGCATACAGGAGTTGCAGTTCTGCACGAATGTTTCTCTATAAAATATTTTCCTAATGGAAATATCAAATTAAGGCATTCTGCTTTTGAATATAATTTCCTCACAGGAATAGTAGTTTGATCATAACAAGTCTAATTCTCTCCTACTGCTCTGGCTTTTTGGTCAGGCTGCATGTCCCATGATGTACCACAAGCTCTTTTTGAATAACGATGATATTCACAATTAAAGCCATAGATCATTTCTCATTGTAAGAGATGGAGTCTGGCCAGGAATCCGATCACAGAACAAAACAGGAATGCAACTCAGCTGAAATACAAAGCTCATCAGATTTGTTATTTCCCAATTTTGTTTTTCAAACAAAAAAAGCTTTGTTTTATAATGGCAAGAGAAAATAATCAGTTTCCCATTATAAAAGGTATTATTTTCAAAAGAACCATTAGTCAACCCCTCTTTTATCCAGTGAAACAATTACAGTGGAAGAACTTTCAACCCGCCAAGCATCGGTTTGTACTACTACACTGCAGACAGACGGACAGATAGATATAATGCATCACTGTTGATAACTGTGTCTTATCTCACCTGTTATTGTATCCTATGCGCTCAATCTGCTGGTAGGTCAGGCCCAGGTTGAGGCCGATGCTCTGCCAGTCAGCTCCCACACGCCTGGCTATGCTCAGCAGGTTTGCCTGTGTCAGGTACCCGGTCTCAGCATTGCCCAGGTTCAAGGGAGGGAAGGAGAAGCCATACAGGGGACCGCGGTTCTCATCCCAGCGAGGTTTCAGTTGCTGTGTCACAAAGAAGACAGAGAAAGAACATTCTTTCCTCTACCATCTGTTTTTGTAGAGGACAGTGTGTGGCCACTCAGTCTTCACAGTGAAATTTCTTTCCTTCTACTGGGGAGAAAGGAAGTTCTTGGGACTGAAGGGTTAGGCTGTAAGAAGCAAGGAGCACTCACACTGGCAGTGACCAGCAGTGCTCACTGCCTCAGGAAAATACCAAATCATAGTGTTCACAGTCATAGCTCACACAGGAAATTTCCTTTCCTGCCTTTACAGAGCAGTTTAAAATAAGCCACGTCCCTGAAGCATATTTCCTTCAGCAGTAAGAGGGCACTTAGTCTAGGTTTGTAGTTGAGGTTGCGTGTGTCAGAAAGGGATGTGAGATCACGGCACGTGATTGGAAGGGAAGCATTCAGCCTACCAAGGTATTTACTGGTTTAGGCTGCTCAAATGTCACTTAAATTCCATAAGCAAAAGTTGCATTTCTCACTGTAACACACAGCCTAGCCTTTAAAGCTCACACCAGAATACCTACACTCAGTGTCTATGTTCAAATCCAGCATAACTACCTCATCCTATTCCTTTCTTTTTTCGTGCTGCATGAGCTGTGTGACTAGGAAATTTATAAACAAAACAGGCACTTCCCTTAATTACAGCAGGAATTGCGTACTACATTCTCATTCATTCAAAGGATCCACCCTCTCTGACCACCCATCCAACAAGCCTGTGCTTGACAGGCAAGATGAGCAGGAGAGATGGAGACCACTCCCAGCTCTTCATATTCTTGTTTCAGAAGAGCTCGCTCACAGGGAGTGAAAAATCTCCACCATGACATGGCTGGGCAGCTATTTCTTGTGGTCATTCATTACATGCCTTCTCATGGTGGAAAACAAAATTAGCTGAGCAGGAGGACCATGTTCTTACCCCATCTAGATTAATTTTTCTGTAGGAGACAACTCACAGGCAGTTTGATCGGCAGAGTAGCGAGCCAGAGGGAGTCTGGACCTTTCCTCCCCCTGCTGGCTTCTTCAGGGATGCCGTCTGGAAGTGCCCCTCGGTAGAAAGAGACCTTTGCACAGAGAAAGCATGCAGTGAGGCTCTGATTCAAGCACAGTGGCCCAGCCTATTGGCACCATTTCTTTTCCATCTGGGAAAGAATGAATTCAGCATTCTCATCTATCCTTAGCCCACAGATATGGCCTCTCAATTACGTGTAACTGGGAGGAGCACTGAGGTTCTGCCATAAAGGCTGGACTTTCTGCCAACACCCCAAAAATTAATGGCAGGAATGTAAGTCAGACAGTTAAGTGATGAGTGATCCTTCAAGATTACACTTCTTGATTATTCAGAGTTTAGTCAGTGAAATGCAATGCCAGAGAAAGAGGGTAGGAAAAGAGGCATGCCCAGCACTCAGAGATTATTATGAGGAGCATTGGAAATGCAATGATGAAGGAGGAAACAAGAAGTCAGTGTAACTGGTTGTTCACCTGGCCTTTTACAGCTTGGTCTTTTCTGTCCACAGGAGAGGTCACATAGATTTCCTTCATGTTCTTCAAGTGGGAGTAAAAAATAAACGAGAGACATCCATCCACGCAGTCAGGGCGATCTGTGCGGAGAAGCAGGAAGCATTCAACTTGTGGAGAAAAGTGTGCAGCTTTTGGAGCCTGTCCAACAGCCCATCATCCACTAGCAGCCTCCATGCTACTAACTACTCCTTCTGCTCGTGGCTGAAAGAATTGCAACCCTCCCTTCCTCACTGAGCGACACAGGAAAGCAGAAAACACTGACTGTGGAGAAAGCAAGTGCTACAGGTGAAAAAAGAGAATGACCACAAGGTAGAGATCAAATTCAAGAACGGAAAGCAGGGCAGGTTGACACATGGAGTCAAGTCCATCCTTGGCACATCCTTTCTATCTCAGTTCATTCTATCCCTTGGAGGGCAGAATCAACTGCAATAGTACCTTGTAATGCACAAAAACAGGTCACCTATCTCTTCACTGCTTCTGCAGGGGTGCAGAATAGAGCTAAAGGGACAAAACATAATCAGGTACAACATTCATGTATGTATGTATCTGGAAATTAGGTTAGAGACCAGCCTAAATCAGGACAGAGGGACAGACTCTGGCCTCATGAACTCCACTGGAAGACCAGTGCACTTTAAATTGCATTTAATTTACACCAATGAAACTGAGCTGTGTGTTCAGGTTTTGCAGAAAATGGCTCATTTCACAGCTGCCCAGATACCTTGGGACATAAAATATAATTTTGAGTTTTCGTCCTGCTCCCTCTTTCCTTCTCTTCTAATAGGGGGAATTCTTTGCTCTGAATTATTTCAGAAATACCTTCTCAAAAAATAAAAAGCTTTATATGCGTTCTCTCAGAAATGGGCAACACTAATTAGATCATCACTGGCGTTTCAGTGTGGTATCTAAGATGCCAGGAAAAGGGCCTAGCTGGCTGCAGAAGCAGATCAGTCGTAAAATAAACCCTGGCTATTGCCCTCTGCAGGTTTACAAGAGCATGAGAAGAAATGAAAGTCTGCAAACAGCACTTTCATAAGGAAAAGCAGACAGAAAACTTGTGTGACCAGAGAATGTGACAAGTTCAATGTCCAGGGGCTGGCTGCTGTGAGTAGTGGGCAAGCTGGAGACAGAGAGGAAAGCCATGGAGGAGCAACCCACAGCAAAAACATGTCTAGGGCCAGAGAAGGACAAGAGGTAGGTAGGAGCAGAATGAGCCCGGTACTGCCATACCCATATCAATGCTGATGCCTCGCTCAAAAGCTGCAAAAAATTGCTCTCCCTCAAACATCTCCACCATGTCGGAGGGCTCAGGTCCTCGATAGCGGTCCTGCAGCTTCTTCAGCACTGGGTCAACCTGACAAAGGCAACAGCACAGGACCCTGTGTTTGGTCTGAAGCACATCTGTCCCCCCACCCATGTTCCTACACCCATGATGTCCTTCTCACCTTCAACAGGGGAAGACTATTTTTCATGAAAAGGATGTAAACAAATGAACAAACACCCACTAAAAAAGCATTTTCAGCAATGTCTCTATCTTTTATCAGGTCTTTTTAAAGTCGAAGACAAGGAGCGATTTACTTGCTACCATATCCCACTCGCTATTCAAATACATTTTCTCTGCAAAAAGACACAAGAAGGAGCAACCAGAGCAGAGGATTATGCAGAGCAGGATATGCAGCCCAGTAGTGGCAGTCTGATAAAATAACCCTCACCTCACCAAGCTGCACTGCCTGCCAAGGGACACGTTCTCCACAGCTGCACACTCATACTCACGCTAATCTGAAGCAACTGCTGAGGGCTGAAACCCCTAGGAAGAGGCAGCAGAAGAGAATGTGTGAGCACTTCCCATCTCCTTCTTGACAAAGTCGGCCAGATTAGCTCAAACTCATAGTGTAAACTAACCTTATGTTGCACTGAAGCAGATTAAGGAGTGCTCATATGTTCTGTTCCACTGCTTTCACTGTGAACAGCAAGGAACATCAAGAAAAGTACCCTTTCTAACTACTCCAGCTCAAAACAAAGCAGTGCTGCTGCCTACACCAGTAGCCCGTGTCAGACAAGTGATGTGCAAACTTTGACTTAAATTTAAGCCAACATGTTTTGCCTCGTGTTTGCTGGATGATAACAGCACATACATGGCCAGTAACTGTGGCTGAGCTGATCTTAGCAGCCCAGTCCTCAGGGTTTGCAGGGGAGGAAATCAATGCATGCCATTTACCACTGCATAGAATGAGGTTTTTTCTCCCCCATCATGACCCCCAGCTCCCTGTGAGTCAGTATCACACCACCAACAGTGCGGTGACAGCATACCCCAGCCATGACTCTGGGGCAGTGAACAGGACCATTCAGTGCACTGCTGCCTTTACATCCTGCAAAGAGAAGCCCAGGAAGCTCAGGAGCAAGGCAGTGCAACCCAGACCAGACCTTGTGCTTGGGGACACACTGTAGCAGGACTTGCTCGGGATCCTTCTTCCTCTGCAGTGCAATGAAGTTCACCTGGTACAGACGCAGCCGCTCATAGACCTTCTTGGCAATGCCTCCAATGTAGGTCTTGGTGGTGTACCACAGCCAGTACCTGGAGACAAGGAATTAAAAAAAAAGGAGGGACCCTGCCCAGAGAAAGATGCCAGTGTCACACCTACACAATTGTAAAGAATGATGGTAGAGACAAAGTGCTACGCTGGGCCTGACTTGCAAAGGGAAAAGGGAACAGATAGAGTTAATGTCATGGCCTCTGCTCAGAGGGTGGGAAAAGCAAGGCAGAGGAACATCCCATCTTTTCCTCAGGACTAATCCTGCACTTACCAGGAGAAGTGAGTGACTTCAAACACTGCGTAAAGATGGGTGAATTCCAGCACCACCTCACTGGTAATATCGTTCCAGGTTTGGCCCTCCAGGTCACCATGGAGAATATGCAGCCTTGACCGATCCAAATTTAGCCCTAAAGACACCAGTGATCAAGAGATGCTATATGCAGCAGAACCCTTTATTCATGGCTTTACAAACCCAGCCACAGCTTTGGGTGATTTACTTTTTAAAGCCACCAAATAAGGGTTCACGGCCTTCTTTTCAGCATCCAGGACTGAACTTTCATCAAAGAAGAGCAGCAATAAAAGGACCAGGCTATCCCATTGCTTTTGGGATATTCTGGCAAAATATGCAGACTTAAAATGATAGTGTGCTGATTCCCACCAACAGATTCATTAGACAATTCTCATCACTAAAATCTAGGGTTATTAATTAAGTTCTATCTCTTTCTAATGTACATCTCACAGACTTTTCAATCCTGATGCACTTCAGACATACAAATACCAAGTAGTGTTATAATGAAGGCCATGTATTTCTTCACAAGAAAGCCAGGAGAGGTCAGAGAAAATAGGAGTTAGGAGACTTAGCAAACAGAGGAATCCCTGGCATGACTGAGGCTGTTTTTAGCAGTTTTCAGAGTGGGATATGGCTTAGCATACGATCATACATTTTTAACTGCAGTGGCTCAGCACCTGATTTGTGAGCAAGGAAAAGAGAGGGAAGACCCCTGGAGGCAGCATGTTTATTTCCTGCTTCAAGCTATTCCCAATCTTGAATCAAAGCCCTTCTACAAAGCATGTCCTCAGTGGGCAGGAGTGCCTCTCTAATCCACCATACTAAAACCAGCCGTTTAAATACACATGTGGTTTGGCAGAGTAATCCATTTGCCAAGACCATTCTCCCAGCTTGTCTGGTCTGTGAACCCCAGCCCTGATCTGAGGGACCTGAACTACCTTCAGCTCCCACCGCTCTGCACCACCACTCACTCAGCAGACACACCTTGATGTTCCTGTAGGAAAAGCAGCAAGCTTTATTAGCAACAGGAGAGGCAAACAAAATTCTCTCTTGCCATTTGTAGTTTTCCAAAGATGGCCTTTCTGTTCGTCAATTTCGAGAATAAGCTGACCTGTGACCCCGGATGGAAGGGGCAGCTGAATTCTCACTGGCTTGAGAAAATCCACCGTGGAGTCCTGGGAGAGGTAGAGCAGGGGACTGGCTCTGCACCCTGCACTGGCTGTGATTTCCTCTATCTCTTCTGCAGAGACTGGCAGCACCTGCTTGTGGCAGACAGCACAATGAGAAGAGCAGTCAGGCACCGAATTCCCACACTGCTCACGCAGCTCCTTCAGCACCTAGCAGGAAAATGCTGCTCTTGCTGCAGGGACCGTCAAGAAATAAAGCACAGTGAACTTTGGCTGAAGTATGGCAACCTGTCGAATTGGGATGGACTAAAGCATTACAAGAGCATTTAGAGTTATCTAGCAACTCTACAGAACAATTAATTTTAGTGGGGTGATTTTAGAATTAGATCCACATTAGATTCCCCCACCAGCCCCAATTCTCACTGAGCCATTTTGCTAGGGTCAGTTTTGCAAGGGAAGAAGTCTTCTTGTGTTCCCTTCCTAGCAGCTACCTGCTGATCTGCTGGAGATCCCTTTCCCACACAGGGCAGCATGGAGCACAGCCCATGTTGCAAGCAGGGAAGTTAAGAGAGAAGTTGATCTGAAATAGGTCAGCCCATGAAGCAACCGTGTCTAGACATGAATTATCCTAGGGCAGACATCTCTGTTCAGTTCTGTACTGGGCACGAGACAGCAGCTGCACCAGAGCTCACCAAAGCTTGCTTTCTAAAGCATGCATACCTGCAGCTTGACACTACGAGGCTCTTTGGTGACTCCAGGAGGAAAGATCACTTTGATGTTTGGATCCACACTAGAAAAGAGCAATGTTCCCTCTGCTGGCACTCTGCATTCATTTTGCACAAGTCGAGACACAACAAGGAACCAAGAGAAGTGAAGGACACAACAGTGGGCCACACACTTCTGTAACAGAAGACAGGGAAGAAAACACATAGGCATATAACTTAATACAATAAAGGCAGGAAAATGAGTACCAGCCAAGCAGAAGAAAGTACTAAATCAGGGATGAAGCATGGCAGGCTGCAACTCATCAACTTCGGGAGACACACCTCCATGTGAGAGAGGAAACCTGGAGCTGAAATCCACTACATTTTATAGCAGCTGGTCAAAACACAGCTCATGAGATGTTTCAAATGGGTTCACTCTTGGCTGGGCAAAACCAAAGAGGGGAAAAGGAACAAAGTGTGTCACTGGTAGTTTCAATCTGCTCACCTTTGACTTTCTCTTCTGCTTCACTCTCGTTCTCAGATCGCTCCAGCTCTGCCCGCTGAAGGTCCGAACTACCACCTCATGCTGGTGAGGGGTTTGAGGGGAGATATATGGCATCCAGATCTGCACCTCCTGGCAAAGAAGCATTCCTGTGAGATACCCAATAGAAAGGATAAAACCAAGCCCAGCTCTGCTCTGTGGCTTCCTATGCAGGCAAGAAGAGGGAGGGTAGAGCACGGCCTGTATGCAGGGAGTGAAAGAACCTGCTCTCTGCTGCAGCCTGCAGGGAGGTGACAGGAAACGTTACGTCTGCCATGGACTGTGATGGCAGGAAAAGTTCAGCAGCTTCTGAGCAGAAAGGGCAAAGCAACTTTTGCAGTGAGCTGCCGTCAGCCATGATGGGGCTGGTGGTGTAACTGCTCCCCAGCCTGAATGCAAACCACACAATCAGACTTTTAGAGAAGGATGCAAACCATTCTCATTGCAGGCTAAGGCCAGGTGCTAGACTTATCCTCTGGAAGAGCAGGGGGGTTGTGAGTGGGAAAGGTTACAGCTCAGCTCAATCAGGAGCAGTGGGGAAGGCAAAGGTGCCAGGCCAGCACAGCACCAGAGAAGCTGGCTGTGTCCTTTCTGATTCTCTGCAGCAGGGCTTCTTAGAGAGATGGTCCTGCAGCTACTTAGAGGCAGCAAGGATGGGGGCAACCGTCTCACAGGTCCCAAAAGGCGCTCTCAGAAGACTCTACTGAGCTACTGCAAAGGCAGATTCATCAGAAGGTGACCTGGGTGTATCCTCACCTGCTGGAATTGGACCCCATGAGGCTGCAGCTCCAGGACTCTACTCAGCAGGACATCGTGGTGTCTCAGCTTTACCCACTGAGGATCCGGCGTGAGGGATCGGAAGTAGATCTGCACAGGATCGGAGGCAGCCCCCGGAGGAAAGCAGAAACGGATGCCACAGGCCAGGACCACTCTGCAGCCTTCAGAGGTGACAGTAAAGCTTCCAGAAGAAATGCATGAATGTACGACACTGCAATGACTTCAGCCCTCCAAAAATCAACAGAAGAATCTCATACTTGTGTTTGACTGGCCTACTGAGGCTATATATTCTCCTATACATTCCTGCAATACCCACCATGCACCTATCTTGTCTGGGACCTTGTTACACCATAGTTATATAAGTTCTTAACAACAGAGGCTTACCTGCCCTCTTCTGATGCAAGGAAGAGTCTTTGTAGCCTTCTGGTACTGGATTTATCTGTGGCAATAAGAAGATTCGGGTAGGAGGAGGAGATAGAGGTTACTTAAAGGTAGACAAGAAAGGCTGAACAGTTTTGGCTTAATCCTAATCTGACAAAAGTCACTAATGGAATCCTGGTCACGCTGCAGCAAGCTCCAGAACATACTGCAGCAAGAGGATGGCAAGAGGCCTCGAGGTCCCAAGATGTACTGAAAATGCTGGCTCTCCCCCAGAGAAATTCAGAAGCAGAGGGAATTAGAAAATATTTCAGTCTACCACCCCTGCAGCTCTCAGGGCCATGTTTGATTGCCTGGGGCCACCCCTGGGAATCAGTGCTTGCTCTTGTGAAAATGAGCACCATTGGGAAACCCTGATCAGATTCCTGCTCATTCATCACCTTTCTCTTGGACAAAGAGCTGCTCCTCTGCAGCCTGTGAACCTCAAGAAAGCAGGAGGTAACTGCACAACAGAAGGACCCCTTGCTGCTCTTTGAGGCTCCAGCATGAGCCACCACAGCCTTAGGGCCATGCAGCAAGTCCAGGAACTGGTGCTCACCTCTGCTAAAAAGGCTGGACCCCTTTAGGGACCTCTCCTGATCTGTTTCCTGTGAATCCCATTTTCACTTCCACTGTAAAACCCTACCAACAAGGCCCAATTCCAGGGACCACTGAGCCCTTCAGACTGGGATAGGCATCATGAAAACATAACTAGTACTGTCTGTATCCTTACAACTTAATAATTATTCCAGACAAATAAATGCTGATCTGATTGCCCCCTGCTTGTCTTCTCTAATCCAAACCCATCTACACCATGCTGGGCTGAGTGAGGGAACAGCTGGGCAGAACACACAGCAGCAGAAGCCTTGCAATTACCAGCCTGCGGGGATGGTTCAGTTTCTCCCAAGGGATTGCCTCGGACATGCACGAATGGCAAGGCCTGGATCTCAGCAGGGATGGCACGGAGGCAGTTGTTTTGCAGATCAAGTCTGGACAAGTTGGGCAGGCTGGCAAGCGAGGCAGGGACTGTCACCAGGAGATTGCTGTGGAGACGCAGCCGACGCAGAGACTTCAAATTGGCTGCAGGTTGGAACAAGAAGTGACCCCCCATCCGTGCTGTTAATTGCATTGCACATCAGCTCTAACCCTCCATCTCTCCTCAGCCCATGTAAACACACACATAATGAGGGAAAAGCACAAAAGCCTAACATCTCTTTAGCTCACGAAATAAAGGAGTGCAAGGAATTGGCTGAGAGGCAACGCAGCCTCCTCTGTACTCTGCTTTTCAACACCCAGCTACAGTAAGACATTTCTGTAACAGCATCAAAACCAAACTCGGTCACAAAGTAACACAAGACACAGGAAGCTGGGCAGCAGAAGTCAGACCCCACTTCTGTGGACTGGTCCACACTGGACAGTGTGATTTCCAGCCCAGATTTGCATCCCATCAAACCTCAGCTCCTCTGTTACCAGTCCCAGGTGCTACCCAAAACCAGCCAGGCCAGATCCTCGGTCACTGTAAATTGTACTGAGGTCTTGGCACTGTCGTTGGTCCACAGAAACAGAAAGTGTGGTCCAGAGAGTTGTTAATGTGCAAAGGCACTGACTGAACCAAGCACGATCCTTCTGGATACCCCTTCCATTTGGATCCAATATAACATGGTTTATGCGAACAACTCTGGGGACAGAGACCAAGGGTCTCAGAGGTCCTAGGCTGTACCAAAAGCTTGGCAAGCCCATGTCCTTCTCTTCCCCAATAAAATACATACCTAGGGAGTCTGGGATGCTCGATAAGCGATTCCCAGAGAGATCCAGCTCTGTGCAGTTGTGCAGATTCCCAACTTCTTCGGGGAGCAATTCCAAAGCATTTTCTGAGAGATCCAGATCCCGCAGCATTGACAGCTCCCCAATGCTCTGAGGTAAGTCTTTCAGCTGATTTTTCATCGCAGAGAAGAAGGTCAGTTTGCTCAGACAGCCAAAGTCTTCAGGAAGTGTCACCAGGCTGTTATGGCTCACCAGGAGCACACGGAGGCTGGGGAGGTGGAGGATGCAGCTCGGGAAGGTGGAGAGTCTATTGAAGCTGAGATCCAGGTGGGTGAGACACCTCAGGTTCCCAAAGTCTGGTGGTAAGCTTGTCAGGGAGCCATGCTGATAGGAGGCAAACTCATCCCTAGCATGGCCACCTGGGTGGAGGGAAGTGGAGGAAAAGGTCATTGTGCTACCAGAGCTCACCAGCTCATGTGAGACTCCTTAGCACAGAGATCCACAAGATGGGGAGTTACTGATCACAATGAGCAGCACTAATCACTCTCAGAGAAGTGAGTTTTCTGCTCCATGCCTCAGTTTCCTGATCAGTGAAAGGAGTGTAATAGTGAAGACCTGTTATGAAATCAGGAGATGCCACAGTGAAGCAGTACAGCTTTGCTAAACACATGTGGAGTCAAAGCTCAGAATGAGCCAGGCCACCCCACACATTTACCCCTCTTCAGCAGGTGGCCCGTATACCTCCAAGCCTCCCACTCTCCTTCCCCACTTCTTCCTCACTACCAGTGGCCAACACACAACACTTTCTGGGTCAAGGAAATAGTCCCTGCCCTCAAGGCTTTATCCATGCTGTTGAGGAGCAAACAGCCCTGAGGACTGAGATCTGCTGTGGTAAGACAGGAGGGGAGACATGAGGAAAGCAGTGAAAATGTGGGGGAAGAAGCAGGTAATTCAGTATTTTGTAGGCAGACATGAGGAAAGCAGTGAAAGCAGGGGGGAAAAGTAGGTAATTCAGTATTTTGTAGGGCAGACAGCACAGAGAGGGAAGAACGCAAGTTCCCTACCCCAGCTTGTGACACTCAAATTGGAGAAGGGCTGCACCCATGGAAAATAATTTGAGCAAACAAAAGGAAACTTCCAAACTTTACCACTTGTTCATTGTTTCATAGACCCTCTCCACTGTTTTCTACTTATATCCATATACAGCAGAGGGCACCAAACATTTTTTTATGCTGCATAATGGTACAAAATGAGAACAACCAAACTAACAGGCACGTTGCACTTTGTACATAAGACCTTAGTGAACTACTTTATTGCACTTCAGGATGCTCAGGGTGTGTATACATCTCACAAAACAAGACTGATAAAAGCTACTGCTGTTATTGCCACCTTACTAAAAGGGGGAAAAGACAAATCAAATTATTCACATGAGAAATTTGTGACAGATATAGAAACAAACTCCAGACTTTTCAGTTTTCAGCTAGAACCCTGAATTCTGCCCCCAAACTCCCCCTTTTTTTTCCTCATTTATTTTTAAAATTCTACCTCCCAGAGAGCAAATGATTCAGTCTGATACAGAAATTATACAAACTGTATTGAGATCCTCCCACAATAAACAGATGAGACAGTCAAAGAATGATCTAATATTTATAGCTCTAACAGTTACTATACTTTGCCAAATTACAGCACACCCTGTGTCCTACTTTAGATAAAGTGTTGATCAGCCTCTTCTGGTCTGTCTTGAACTCTGCTAAACCTCCAGTCACTGACAGTAAACAAGGATTAAGCATGGATTGATTCGGATGGAAACACAGCAAAGACAGCTTATTATAGTCCCAAAAATTAAAGAGGGGCTGAACATTTACCAAAAGATTCAACACCTTTCAATCCCCCTCTTCTTGCATAACTGCAAAAAATGCTCTTCTTCTACAGAATGGCTATAGAAAATTCTGCAGCATTGACCCAACCAGAGTCCAAAAAACCCGTCCCCAGGCAGATGTAGAAACAAAGGCAGGAAGTAAGAGTCTAGAAGCTGTATCTTGTTGAAATCTGCATTCAGCTCTGGGCAAGGCTGAGCCAAAGCTGAGGTAAGGGGCACTGGAACAAACACTTCCAAGGGCAGTTTGTCCTGCAGATGTGGAGAGAAGGATTAACCCTAGGAAAGTTGGATGGTGATGGGCCCCGGAATTTACCTTTAAGCACCAGGGATTTCAGGTGCTTCAGATGAGGAAGGCTGCCCAGTGTGGTGTCAAGGAGGTGATCGTTGCTGCTGAGCCGGAGGAACTCGACCTGGAGCACCTCTCCCCGTTGCTCCTTGAACAGCTGGAGGAAACGGCGGCAGCCGTCGGGATAAACATCCAGGTTCAGTCTGTTGTCCGCAAGGCAGGAGCCAGCGAGGGCAGGAGCCCCCGAAGTCCCCTCCCCGCACTCATCCCTGAGCCCCAGCAGCTCTGCCATCTTCTGCATCTCATCTACAGGGTCCAGACATGCTCTGACTTGCCAGGCAGGCAGGGACTGGCGGCACCACGAGGCAGCTGGGACAAGGAGAGGAGGAAAGATGGCTCTGAAAGAGAACACAGGTGCACTATGAAGGCCTCCTGCCCCAGTCCAGAGTGGCTGGAAACAGTTTACAATCCCAGCAAGATGGTAAGAAAGATTACACGCGTGTTACTGAGAGCTTTGGAAGCAGAGAGCACAGAAATGCAGCGTGACAGATGTCACAGAGGCTTCTCCTCCAAGAGAAAACCTCTGAATTTTTCCAGCCAACATCTCAGCAGGGAATGGAGCAATTATGCACCACCAGAATAAAGACCAATATTAACTTAAAAATATATAAATGTAAATGCCTATGCCTAATGCAGATTTCAAGGTGCCTTAGTGGGAAGCTTTACAAGTAGAGAAGAAAACTGGGGCAGGGAGAGCTGAGCCAGAAGCAGAGCCCAGAGGTGGCTCACAGACTGTGACAGGCCCTCATTGAACCCGTTTGTGAAACCAAGTGTCAATGGGATAAGGCAAACGGACAAAGGGCAGCAGAGAAAACGTGTCAGGGCCAGGGACGGGGTTAGAAAAGGCACGTCTGTGGTGCAGGAGCAACACCTCCTGAGCCTGGCAATTAAACTACCTCATGGTGTGAATATTAGGAGCTCTTTGTAAACCCTGCTATGGATCAAATTGATAAATAGAACTTTCTTTTGAGTGATGCAGAATTAGAACAAACCTGGCTCTAACGTCCAAGGCCAGCAGAAACAAGCTAACGCCCCAGCAACACCCTGAGGAGCAGCGCTTTTAGTGTTAGCCTGTGGGACATGGCAGCACTGATGTTTCCAAGGCACTGTCTGGGGGAGGCGTCACCCCCTGAAAGAGCAGGAATGCCTCTTCCTGAAAGAACAGAAATGTAAGGACAAGAAGGACAGGAAGCAGAGCCCAGAGGCAGCTCGCAAATTGTGCTGGGTCCTCGTTGAACCTGGTTTGTGAAACTGAGTGCCAGTGGGATAAAAGTGAAACTACTGGCTTAGTATAAAGGGGAGCATTTCTTACAAAGACATTGTGCACAACATGTACGTAGCCCCCTTACAGACGTGTAAGAAAAAAGTCCATCTGCTACAGCTTTGTAAAGCTGTCAGTGGTGAAGGAACCAGAGGGCAGCTCCGGAGGCCACAGAGGCAGCCTTGGGGCCAACAGACACGGACAGACCTGTGGTGGCACAGACACTCTGAAACACACACCTGCACATGGACACAGAGACCTGCACGTGGACACATACCCCTGACATGGACACACACCCCCGCAGATAGACAAACACTCCCCTGCACATGGACACACATCCCCGACATGGACACACACCCCCTCACATGGACACACAGAGCCCTGCACATGGATACACAGAGCCCTGCACACGGATACACACCCCCACACATGGACACAGAGACCCACACACGGACACAAACCCCTTCACATGGACACACACACAGCCCCGCACAAGGACAGACACACGCCTGCACAAGGACAGACACACGCCTGCACAAGGACACACAGAGACCCACACATGGACACACACAGCCCCCGCACATGGACACACACAGCCGGGCCCGGGCTGTCCCCAGCACGCTCTGCCCCTGGCCCCGTCACCCCACGCCCACTGTCCAGGCCCCGGCAGCAGCTGCAGCCCAGCCCCGTGCCCGGCTGAGCACGGCCCCGCTTCTCTCACCCCTCCGCACCGGCCCCGGGCACTCAGCAGCCGGGGCTGGGCTGGGCAGGGCTGTGCCCACCACTTCCTGAAAAGTTCTCGGGAGCTGCGCCGCGATCCGGGGCGGGACGGGACGGGGGAGGTGCCAGAGGCAGCGGGACATGGGGCCGGATGCTATGGGGAGCCGTATCCAGGCGTCCTGCTGCCACAGCAAGGGCACGGGAGGAGATTTTCCCGACACGGCCCCGGCACCGCAGGGGTGCCGGTGCGGCTCCCGTGGGCTCCAAGGGAGCGGGAGGCACGGGCAGCTCCGGGTGTTGTGCTCGTTCCATACAAATCCAGGGAGAGAAATGGAGCGGGGCTGCGAGCCCAGGAGGGCGCGGGGCTGGGGCTGCCCTGAAAGTTGTAGCCCCGGTGGGGGTCAGCCTCTTCTCCCAGGCAACAAGTGACGGGACAAGAGGACATGCCCTCCAGCTGATGTCCAGGTTCAGGCTGGACATCAGGAAGAATTTGTTCACAGGAAGGGTGGTCAGGCATTGGAATGAGATGCCCAGGGAAGTGGTGGAGTCACCGTCTCTGGAGGTGCTTAAGGAAAGACTGGACGTGGTAGTCAGTGCCATGGTCTAGTTGACAGGGTGGCGTTTGGTCATAGGTTGGACTTGATGATCTCAGTGGCCTTTCCCAACCTAATTGATTCTGTGATTTTGAATTCCAGCTGCACATGGCCCTGAGGGAAATTTCTCTTCCTACAGGTAGAAGACACTGACCCACTGACTGCTGCTCCCAGCACTGGCTCATTACAACACTGTGAGCCTGGTTGTTTTGTGGCAGCATCAGAGCTACCCCAGAAGCCCCATCACACTGGGGATCTCTGGGGCACCCTCAGGGCAGCAAGGCAGGGATAGCCATGGGCCAGACACAGCCCTGCTGCTGAACCAGCACTCCTGGTTTGTTTGGGTCCAATGGGTTTCAGCACAGTGTTAACTTTTTACTTCAGTTCATTTCCCTAATGCAGGAAATCAAGCGAACCAAGCACAAGAGGTGACTCCCATAATCCCACGGCGAGACCTTGCCACCTCCCAGCCTCCCAGCACAGGACAGCAGCCCTCTCCCTCCTGCAGAGAGCCTTGCCTCAATGTGCTGTCCCAGAAGTGGGTTCTGTCACCCAGTGTGCAAGAAGACAATCCACACATGGAGTGGGGGTATTTCACAAAACCACAGAGTCATTCAGATTGGAAAACACCTCCAAGGTCATTGAGCCCCACCCATGACTGAACACCACCGTGTCAACTGGAGTATGGCACTAAGTACCACGTCCAGTCTTTCCTTAAACACCTCCAGGGACGGTGACTCCACCACTGCCCTGGGCAGCCCATTCCAACGGCTAATCACATTCTGTGAAGAAATTCTTCCGAATGTACAAGCTGAACCTTCCCTGGCACAGCTTGAGGCTATGTCCTCTTGTCCTGTTGCTAATTGCCTGGGAGAAGAGGCCAATCCCCACCAGGCAGTTGTAGAGAGGGATAAGGTCTCCCCTGAGTCTTCTTTTCTCCAGGTTAAACCCCCCCAGCTCCCTCAGCCGCTCCTCACAAGACTTGTGCTCCAGACCCTTCACCAGCTCCATTGCCCTTCTCTGGACACGCTCCAGCACCTCAATATCCGAATTGAAGTGAGGGGCTCGGAACTGGACACAGGGCTTGAGATGTGTCCTCACTTGTGCTGAGTACAGAGGGATGATGATTTCCCTAATGCCGCTGGCCACTCCAAGATCATCAAGTTCCACCACTGATCAAACACCACCGTGACAACTAGACCATAGCTAACTGGTATGTCCAGTTTTTCCCAGAACACCTCCAGGGACAGTGATTCCACCACCTCCCCGGGGAGCTTGTTGCAATGCCTTTCCGTGAGGAAACACACAGAGACAGGAGCTGGCTTTGTGGATTCATCACCCACTGCCTGTGTCTGCGCTGATACGAAATAAACAAATACCAGGACTCTGCGTGTGATCTGCCTCACATGCACCAGGTGACAGAACCCAACCCATGGGACAAGCGGAGGGGATTGTGCTGACCCTACTGGGGCAGAGCAGGATGCCACAGTTGAAGGACAGTATTAAGCTGTGCCAAGGGAGGTTTAGGTTGAACATCAGGAGGAATTTCTTCACAGAAAGAGCAGTCGGGCATTGCAACAGGCTGCCCGGGCTGGTGGTGCAGTCACTGTCCCTGGAGATGTTTAAGGAAAGACTGAACGTGGCACTCGGTGCCATGGTCTAGTTGACAGAGTGGAATTCGGTCATAGGTTGGACCCGATGATCTCAGAGGTGCTCTCCAATCTCATTCGCTCTGTGATTCCGTGATATTGGACAATCACACCCATCCCGAGGCCCCAGCACACGCCCGCCATGGACGGCCCTCGCTCTGCGCATGCGCCACCAGCCGCGCTGGCGGCGGCCACCCCCGCGGCTCCCCATTGGCTTGCGCGCTGCCCGCCGGCCCGGCCCAATGGCAGCGCTCGTTGTTGAGGGGTGGCGGGAAGAAGGCGTTGCCGAGGCTCCGCCCCTTCCTTTCGCCGCCGCTCTGCCCTCGCGAGCGCACGTCCCAGGCCCGTGTCCCGCGCCGCCGCCGCCGCCCAAGTAAGCGCGCGCTGCCCCCTCCTCCGCGGGAATGGTGGCGTCCGGCCCACCCGCTTCAGTCCGCCACCGCCCGCGGGGCTTGGGCGACATCACTCGGGGCGGGGGGGAGGAGGGGAGAACGGCGGCCATGTGCTCTCCCGGCCCGCGTCTGGGCCGGGACTGGCAGAGGGACGGGACGGGCTGAGGCGAACGCCAGGGCGGCAATGCCGCGCTGCCGCTTTATTCTGGGAGAGGCGTGCGGCGGCGGCGCGGGGCGGGAGGGTGTGCCCGGCTGCCCCGTGCGGGCCCCGTGCTGCGCGGTCAGGGGAGCGTGGCCTCGCGGGCCGCGGGTTCTCATTTAGAAGTGAAGGGATTGCGGCTCGGAGGGAGAAGGGATGAGCTCTCTCCGAGTACACGTAACCCGGTGATGCTGAAGGATTTACTCTCCTGTCTTGCAGGATGCGTTACGTCGCAGCTTATCTGCTTGCAGTGCTTGGGGGCAACGAGTCCCCCACGTCCAAGGACTTAAAAAAGATCCTCGACAGTGTCGGCATCGAGACGGACGATGAGCGCATGAACAAGGTGGCGTTGCCTCTTAATTCCAGGTGTCCCAGCTAGGCTGTTTCCTTGGTTTCAGTGTTCCCATTGCCTCGCTACTGATCTGCTCTTACTTTGTTCAGACATTCACCGATCCTTACCTGTGTGATTTCTAAACACTGCTGAGCCAATCATAAGTTTTTACAACTTTTGTTAACAGTCTGGCTCTCTTATTCAACACCTGTCCTCTGCAAAGGTGTCTCTGTCAGTTGTTGCTGACTTCTGGTAGTTCAGTCTAATCATCCTCATTGAGATGGTGGCTGCATATAAGGATGCATTGAAAATGTTCTGACATCTGCACTGAAGGCTCACTTTTTATTTTTGGTCAGTATCGATTGAGAGCTAACACTTCTGAAGGCCTGATACTCAGTAATACATTCTTACTTAGAATGCTGCAAAGGAGCATTTGTTTCTTCACCAAGAAACATAGGCAAATCCTAACATGGACATTAAAGGTATTTCAGGGTAATATATAGGAAGATTTTTGAAATTAATTCCAAAGTGATTGTGTTGAAAGACAGGCTTTTAAAGAGAGTATCTTAATTAGAATGTTTCTTGTGATATAATAGATCTTCAGCATTGGACCTAAAAATAATTGGCCATGGGGAAAAAAAGGCAAGAACCAATAAAATGATCTTATCATTTGTCCCATACTCATATATGAAGTGTTTCCGGAGAGATAAAGTAAAAAGAAACTATTTTCCCAGTGTTCTACCAAAGGCCCAACCAGACAGTGGGTTGGCTGAGCTGACAGCATCCCTACTGTGGTTTGGGATGTTGGTTTGAACTCCTGGTGCTCCTGTTTAAGTGCCAGGTCTTGTATCTTTGGCTCCTTTAGGGTTAATAACTTCATAAATAAATTGCTTTCTCTGATCCTCCAGTATTTAGAAAGCTGATCTGGAATCTGTTTTGGTCGTAATTAATTTTTGCATAGGCTGTATCTTAAGCCAGTGTAAATGTAGTGAAGTCTTTAAAGCACCTTTCTCCTGGATGGAGCAGTCATGCAGGCACATAGTTTCACACATCCCATGCTCTGTGTAAGCAGAAGGTGCCTGTTAAAAAGCTCTTGGCTAAAGTCCTTTGGCTTTGGCCACTGACTCCTGATAGCTGGGACTCACCAGTAAGTTCTGGAGCATTATTTTTAAGTGTTTGCTTGCTTTAGCTATTTTTGGGGTTATGTTTTGCTTTTGTCATCCCTGGCTATACAACACTGGTGGTAAAATTAAAGTTGGAACGCTGTGTTCCAAGGCAAGGATACAATAGCTTGGCTGTTAACATTTGGTAGGGCTAGGAATGGGACCCTCTGGTTTTGGGTCCGGAACCCAGGGCTTCAGAGCCTCCCAGGGGGCATTAAGCAAGAAATGTTAACAGTCCCTCAGTGACTAACACACTGTTGGTGGGGCTTCCTAATTGGTTCCACAACATCTCTGTATCCTCCTTCCTGCAAGGTCCTTGGATTCACTATGAGTTTAGTAACAGATTTCATGAAAACACTTTAAGTATGAAAGACTTAGCTGAAGTTTTCACGTCAACGTTCTGTTCATGGCACTGAGAAGTAGGGAATTTTGGGGCTATAGAAGCAGCAGGATGGAGGTGCTGTATATGATGATTCATCAGTACTGGTTTAAATGTAGCTTATTTTCATGCTCTATGGAAACTCTTTCACATTTTAAATTTTACTTGCAGGTTATCAGTGAGCTGAATGGAAAAAACATTGAAGATGTAATTGCTCAGGGTAAGTAGAGTCTCTGAGTGACCCAGGTAATTGCCTCTGTTACTTTGATAGCCTAGACCTGAGAGTGTAGAATTGCTGCCAAGTCCCTGACTCTTTTTCCGTTCAGCACCACAGCTGAACTGAGTGGAATCAGGTCCATTCTAATTCCCTGCAGGTCAGTGCCAGTACCTGCTGGGTTTCGCTTGTGGACCACATTAAACTGGAGAACTGAAGCACGTATGAGCTTACTGGTAGTCTGCTCATGACGTAGTTTTCTGGACATGTTGATAAGAGACTGGGCTGTCCTTCGGGTTCTCTGAGAGATGTTTTGTGTTTCACCCGCTTGTGTGTGCCAGTGATGTGAAGCATGAAGAAAAGACAGTTGGCATTGGGGTGCAGCTCCACTGTCTGATGAGCACAAGCCTCTCCAGTGCACACCTCTTCTAGAGCTCCCTGAGTCCTGCATCTCCTTTTCCCTGAGACAGGACTCTGAGGGCTGATTTCCAGAGAAATTTGTGCTCTTACTGAAGCTGGAACTTTTCACATGAATTGACTGGGTCATAGGGCTGAAGTAAAGCAGAGCTGAGGTAGTGCAAAGGTTTCCGATTAATGAGTTTTTATTTTTTTGCAAGTGTGTAGGCACAAGGGAATTTTCAGGCATATTTTTGCTCAAAGGTTGCCAGGACTTTGCCTGGCCTTGCTGTCAGGAGCAGGCACTGGACATTTCTATCCATGTGGTTTGAAAGACCTAAGAGAGTTATTATGCATGTGGTTACAACACACTTAAGCTGTCTCTTTCTGTAATACTTCAAATAAATTGTTTCTTAGAACATACTGACATGCATATGAAACATGTTTGTTTACTTTGCTAGTTTATGAGAGCTTGAAGTAACAGGGAATTATTTAGAAACTGATTCCCAGAAACTGGAATACAGGCAAACATAGTGTGTATGTGACCTTTGAATGCCAAGGGAGCCTTGCTATGTGAAAGACAGAGGCCAGAGAACGAGCTGCCTTTCCAAATACGAGCAGAAATCAGAAGTCTCAAAGGAGATGCAGTAGGGTTCATAGGATGCTGAGGAATTTGTTTAAAATACTGTACTCTTTGCCATAAATAAATCAATCTTTCCCTTTCTCTCCTGTAAGTGTGATCCAGTTATGCCCTCAGAGTTCCCTCTACTCTTAAAGGGAAAAAAAAAAAAAGCGAGGGAAGCCAGTGCTGCTGATACATTACTTTTGAGGTACATTATCACCTTCCGGGCTACTGTGCTGTATTCAGAGAACAATCTGGGTGTGCGAAATCGGGTGTGTTTGCTGCTATTTTTATGACAACTTTTGGAAAAAAGACAGGGACTTTGTGTACAGAAGAAAACTTACTAATGATATGCTGCCAGTGTTCTTGGCATAAACCTTTGTGAATCTTAAAACTCCTGAGTGTTTTTCACAGAACTGTTTATATTTATCATGGATGCAGCCTCTTGTTCCTTTCAGCAGATAGTGACAGGTTCAGTCCATGAGACAGGATCTGTTTTTTCCACACTCTTCCATTTCCCCTAACTTGTGTGCTTGGGATGAGCATATAAATAAATACATTCTCTTGTGTCCCACTCAGGTAATGGAAAACTTGCCAGCATGCCGGCTGGGGGAGCGGTGGCAGTCTCTGCTGGAGGGGGCTCTGCTGCTCCTGCTGCAGCTGCCGCCCCTGCTGCCGGTGAGTATGAGTGGAGAGGCGTGGCTACAGGGCAACTCCTTTTGTCTCTGGTAACAGCTTAACAGAGTCCTCATTTCAAGGCTTCTCCACTTTAGCAGTTCAGTATGTGATAAAAATGTAAACTGAACAGTTAGTTTTCCTTTGGACAGTCAGAAGCATTTGTTCTTTATCTGCCTTAGGATTGGTCTGGCTTAGAACCGAGAATCAAAGAGACTTGGTGGTGTTATAGTAGTGTCTGTATCCCTTCAGTGTTTGTATTTGATTGCTGAAGGGGAGTGAGACGAACCATGGAGGCTCCAATACCAGTAGCAGGGGAGCTGAGAACACCAGAACTTGTGTCTTGAAAATCTGTGGTGCGATGTTAATACTGACCATTCACTTGGTCTGTTTTTCCTTCAGCTGAGGAGAAGAAAGAAGAGAAGAAGGAGGAATCTGAAGAATCTGATGATGACATGGGATTTGGCCTCTTTGATTAATTATTTGTTATAGAGAAGTTATTAAAATTGTTTGTTTTAAATGTTTTTGAGTTTATTATTATTACCATACAAGTGCTCTTGGATTCAGGCAGCTGTTCTTAAAATAGCTCTGACACAGCTTTGATTTTTATCTCTTATCTGCAATAGGCGTGTGAATTTTCTGACAGATTGTAGGACTCAGCTGTGAGAGTACTGAGGAAATGGCACAGCTTGTGTGAACCTGGATGCTTGTTTTGACACTACTGTTTCTTAAACAGTACGTGGAAACTGAATCTCCCTGATGTTAGCCTTCTCTATACTATTTTGCTCTCGGTTACTCAGCGAAGCAGCCCATCTATTCAGCAATAAAAGGACTTTGTTTTCCAGGATCTGTTTATTCATTTCCACAGTGTGAAACTGAATGAACAGCAGGCCTGAATTAGTCCAGAAACATAATTTCAGAGCTAATTATAGTAATTTGGTTTTTAAATATTTAAAAGCGCCAATTTCATCACTGTCAGATTTCCAAGATCTAGGGGCAACACCAATAAAATGGTTGACTGTACTTGGATTTCCTGTTGCATCCATATGCTTAACAATCTGCCACAAAAAAAAAACCCCAAACTGCATCCTGCTGTCATGGGACAGATCAATGCAGAGGTGCCTTCATACTGAATGGCTATTCTGGGCTATCAGGACATAAATTGTACCTTGATCTGAACAAAGAGAAACATAAGAATGGTGTTTTGGAGAACTGAAACATCTCTGGCATGCCAAGAATGCATCAGCTTGAGAGGACAGTAAATTTTGTTTTATAAAGTGTTTACTGCTAGAAGATGGTTTTGGCAGGCAACTTACCCTGGCTTCTTTTGGAAGTCTTCATCTGTAAGTAGATGAGTATAAACTGCATGTGTGAGGATGTTGCTGTGCTAAGTCTACACTGATAGTGTCAAAAAGATACCCCTGGAGTAGTGTACACTGTGGACCTTTCCTAATGTAGTTTTTGGAGAAAAAAAGCAATAGCTGGTACAGCTGTGTTCATTATGAGTCATTGGACTAAGCATGGCAACCACTTCTGAGAGGAGAGATGGGTGAAATCGAGTAATAAAACTTTTATCTCTGTGGTGTACTGAGAGAAAATGCCCAGCACTTCACAGCCAAGCAGGAGAGCAGTTGGAAGTTAGAGCCTCAAAATGGCTATGATTTAAGCAACTAACCCTTGCTGTCCTTCTGTCCCTGCTGGGAGAAAAAGTTACAGGAGGTAATAGTGCCAATCTATTTTGGCATATTCATCTACTTTGTCTCTTTAAGTGCCAGCCTGGTGATCTGATAGTAATGAAAACTGCTCATGTTCACTGTAGCTCAGTCAGACTCGTAATTGCACCTGGCAGGAGCGCCTGTGTTGCTTTTTGTAGCGATTTCTCCATTTCAGGTCACTGAAAAAGAGTAGTTCTTGGATGTGGTTTTACTGAGAGGTGCCTCTGACCCTCCCCAGTAGAGCCTTGCTTTGCTGCTTCAAGAGCACCATCAATGTTTACACAGGAAGGGACTGCCCTGGCACACTGCTCAGTAGGGTTTTTCCATGCACAAAGAAATTTGTTTGAATGGCACTGAGCTGTTTGATAAGTTTGCTGTGCCCAGGCCTGTGGGATAAGACTGAAACCTGTGGTGCCAGCTGCTGCCTACTATGATGAGGGGAGGAGTATAACTACATCTAGACTAACTTCTTTTTTCACCCTGTTTTTCTCTATCTTCTTCATATGACCTGTTAACCTTGAATTATGGACCTGATCCTGTGCTCAGTGTCCTCTTGCAACCTTTAAATTCCTTTGTGAAAGTGCATAATTTTCATGAAAACTGTCAAACTCCTCTGAGAAAAAACTCATTTGGTAAACTCTTCAGAGAAGAAGCTTCCGGGGGCAGCTCTCAGAGAAAGCACTGAAAATAGAGCTCTCATCAGAGTGCCACAAGGAGCCAATGTAACATAACCCCCTCGTAGATGTTCCTCGAGAAGGTCAGGGCACGGCTCTGCTCCCAGATTTCACACACATTTTGCAGAATTTGCTAAAAACCTATGCATAGCGAACATTTCTTCTGAATACAAAATCAAAACCTATTAAGCTTTCTTCCCCCTTCCTTACCTATTTATGAAACTGTTGCCACCTGATGGCTTTTGTACATGAGCAGTGATATGCCTGGAAGTGTTGCACACTTGTTTGGTGCTCTGCATGGAGTTCACCGCTCTGATTTCCATGAGCTTCAGCTGTGAAGGAGATGGGATCCCTGCTTCTGCTCTGCAGTCACTGTTCTGAGTTTTCAAGTCTCAGTGATGCCCTTTCAGACTTAGGGATGATTTCCAAAGGCAAGGGTACTGGTGGGGTGGGTGCATTGTACTCCGTGATGCTCTCAGAGAAGACTAGTGCCTGCAAATACTTGGACTTGTGGCCTAGTCTGGCCCTTTACAGAATCAATTTTAGCTAGAAAAGATTTTTTCTGAATTTGTCATAAAAGATAGGCTCGAGGGCATTGAAGAGAAAGGAGGGAATAGTCTTGTGCCTGGAGATTACACTGGTAACTGATCATTACCAAATTGACAACAGGAGAGAATGATTTAGTCATAGGCTTGATGCTGAAACATGCGGGCTTTCTTCACTGGGACACAAATGCTGTGCCATCTCAAATCAGCTCTCACTGAAAATCATTCCTTACAAACACCATGGGGCAGGAAGAAGGATGAGCCATCTTCACTACTTGGAAAGCAGGGAGAATTTCCTGGACACTACTGTAAAGCAATAAGCAATGGCTCCCTGGGGCCACCCTCAAATTAACTGGTTTCACTCACACTACCAAGGCCCAAATTTGCAAGCTGCTACATGTGGGCAGGCCTGGTGAACTCAGTAGGTTTGACTTATGTGGGGGCAGAAATGCCTGTAGTACCTTCACTAAAAGAAAAATTCAGTCCCAAGAGAGCAGGACCACTCCTGTGCCTCAGGAGATGCTCCTGTGAAGCGAATCCTAGGAGTCTGCCATGGAATGACCTGACATATACAAATATCACAGGTAAGAAAAAGACATTTAACTCCAGCTTTCCAGTGATGTTAAGAGCACTTGGGTCGAGCTTCATGACTGATGTGCCTTTCTTGCTGACTATGGACAGCAATAGTAAAGTAACGTTCTGGAATCAACTGCTGCCTTTCATCCTCCCTTGAATTCCCAATGGCTGGCAAAAAACAAGGTCTTGCCTGAAAAAGCAGAGATTTTTTGCTTGTATGTTATTATCTTGTAGGTACTAACAGCTCACCATTCATGTCATGAAAATAAACATGACAAAGAGAGATTGCATGCGAAGCTGTCTCAGTGGCATCTCAACGTGTAAGGGCACGAGTGGATTTGAACAGTTCCAGCTGGAGTTTGACACACAGGAAAAGCTGCCTTGTAAATCTTGCTGATCTGGCTTACTGCTGCATTGTGAGCAACAGCAGAACTATAGCACTTTCTTACTGGGGGGAAAGAGATTAGTTTTGGGGGTTAGTTTATTTTTGAGAAAAGCACAGTTATTTGTCAGCCTGCTCGTGCCAGTACCCAGGCAGCACTCACAAGAGATTAGTGTTCACATGGTTTGTTTCATCGACCTGTTTCAACAGGGCAGCATTAACCTCCTCAAATAAGTAACCTTGAGGGCCAAGGCAGAGTGATATAAACAACTCAGGATGAGATTGCTGTTGGGAAATCAAGTGAAACTAACTCCAGCATTGTTGCAGCATTGTTGTTTCTGTTTTCCAGACATGCTAGGAATATTAAGGCTTGTGAAATGCTGTAAAAAGAGGGAGCAGCGTTGGCTCGAGAATGAAGATGTTCTTGTGGTTACAAGTGTTTGGGAGGTATCTGCAGACAAGGTTCAGTGGTCAGTTTTGCCACAGACTTCCACTAAAGTCACAGCCCAACGACCGGTTCTTCTGCAGAACAATCCCTACTCTGGAAAAGGCGGGACACGATGTTTCCTTTGGGTTTGACTCCATGAAAATACCTTTCTGTGTCATCAGAAGCATGGGGTGGAAGCTCTATGATCACCGTGGTGTTAAGGGTCTGTGAGAGAGTCAAGGCTCAGCTGTGCCAGGGCTCACCTCTCCAGGTGGAGGAGATGAGGGCAGACAAGGGTTACGTAACCACATCAAACGCAAGGGAGGAAGGAAATTACAAAAGCAGCTAGAGGTATGAGAGGAAGGGAGAGAAGGGTGGGTATAAAGAGAGGACTTAAGCTAAGCAGGGTTAATTCTTTATGGGCTGCAGGATCAGTTAATATGTATAAAGCACAGTTCCTGGCAGCTAGGTGAGGTGGTGGGCTTGGGGTCAGGACCTGAAAGAAAGCTAAAGCTGTACTCCTGCCTGTCTGATGAAAGCAAAGTGCAAACACTTAATGAAAAAGTGCTCTGTAGAGGCTGGAGTATGATGTCTAACTTGAACTCAAATATTGGATTTATGCAAGGGTGACCTGCTGAATATTAGTTGCTTCAGTCACCTGACTGTGAGGCAGTAGACTGAGGCATTAAACAGCTGTTCTTGCAACCTGGGTGGCCCATCTGTGGGGAGGGTATCAGCCTCCCTCATATCATTTGAAAGGATGTTTGGAGTGGAAGGAACAGGAAGAGGGTCTACTTGGCTGACCTCCACTAGCATAAATGGTGAAATTCCTGTGGGGAGGAAGGCCTGGCTTTGCTTCGTCTGGGAGCTGTTAAGGACAGCTATAACACTATCCCAAGTGAGAAACTTCTGACCAGTTATAAGAAAACTAATCCTAGCAGCTTTATGCCAAGATGAATTAAGTAGGTTTTTTTAACTTTGGTAGAAAATGCTTTTTGCCCTATGTTGCTTCCATTAAAAAACTATTTCTGGTTTTTGTTTTGTATCCCCCAAACCTCCCTCCTGCTGGTCTTGCTTCCTAGCTTTGGGTAGTGCAGCTCTTTCTCTTGCTATGCTGATCTTTTTGATCTCTGTAAACTTTCATACTTACCTAATGGTTTGGATGACTATAGTCTGTATTGTTTATGGCAAGGGCATCTTTACAGCTTCTGAAATCTATTTTGATGATCTGCTAGCACTGGCCTCTCACCCAGTGCTGCTCCGTGGCGAGCTTGTGCAGAAGTACTACTGAAAATCACAGTTGCCCTGACTATATCTAAGCATTTTGGTGAGCTCAGAGGCATGTGGAGAAAAAAATGTTGAGAAAAGGTTAGCAAAGGTAAGCAACTGTGTGTGTTTTTGTGATTAGCATACAACAGTCTACAACTTCCTTGTGAAGCGGAGGGGCAGACACTGATCTCTTCTCTGAGGTGCCCAGCAACAGGACCCAAGGGAATGGCCCGAAATTGTGTCAGGGCAGGTTTAGGTTGGATATTAAAAAAGGTTCTTCACCCAGAGGGGGGGGGAGGACTGGAATAGCTCCCCAGGGAAGTGGTCAGAACACAAGCCTTAACAAGAGTTCAAGAAGTGTTTGGACAATACTCTTGGGCATATAGTGTGACTCTTGGGAATGTCCTGTGCAGGGCCGGGAGCTGGACTCGATGATCCCTGTGGGTCGCTTCCAACGATTCTATGAGTTTAGAGACAAAGAAAGCTGTTGAGGGGGGACAGGGGGATTGCCTTTTTCCCAGTTCTTGACCTATTGCTGTGACAAGACTTACCTCCTTCTGACTCCTCAGCTTTTTGTGAAACGGGAAAGCTTTTCCCTTTCTCTCACGTTTCGTGCCCATTCCCTGAAAAACAAAGGAAACCTCAAGGACTTGGAGCAGATGCCAAGAATCAGGATGTTCGGCGAGAGAAGGACAGCCTGCTGCCCTGGGACAGGGCGAGGTTTGGGGTGCTGCGAGCAGCCGCAACCCCCTCCTCAGAGAAGCTGACTCGACTCGGCCCCTGCCACTTCAGGGCGGCACTGGCACGGCCGCCCTGGCTCGGCAGACGGCGAGCGCCCGCAATGCCCCGGGGCCGGGAGAGGGGTTCACCGGAGGAAGGGTTGGCAGGAGGGGCCGGGCGATCCCGCCCTCACCGGGGCTGCCGAGGGGCGGTGGCCATGCCGGGGGTGGGCCCGAGGGCCGGGCCGCCGCATATAAGCTTGGCAGCCGGCACAGCTCTCCCAGCGGCAAACCTTGTTGTGTTCCGCGCCTCCACCTCGGGCAGCGACACTTCCCGGCTGTGCCGCCCGTCCCGAGGCGGTGCGAGAAGAGACCCGCGGCTTCACCTCTCCGCCGCGGCTGCTGCTGCTTCCCCCGTGCACCCCCCGCCTCCAGCGGGGCGCGGAGGCCATGTTCCCGCTGGACTCCACCTGGAATATCTCCTTCGCCGGCTGCGGCTTCCTGGGGGTCTACCACATCGGCGTGGCCAGCTGCCTGCAGGAACATGCCCCGTTCCTGGTCGCGAACGCCAAGAAGGTGTACGGCGCCTCGGCCGGGGCTCTCACCGCCACCGCCCTCGTCAGCGGCGCCTGCCTCGGTAAGCGCGGGCCGAGCCCGGCGCTCCTTCGCCTCTTTCCTTCGTTACTGCTAATTTGTTAATTAGAGCAGCAGCGAGGGGTGTGGGTGTATATACGTATGTGTGTGTACATAGCGCTGCGTCCTCCTCCTCCCGAAATGTGAGCGGCGCTTTGTTTTTAAGGCCTTTCCCCGCGCCCCGGTCCCTGATGGGTGGCTGAGGTCAAGGAGGCCCCTGACGGTAGGAAGTCAGCACAGGGCTCCTGGTTCTCATAGCCACACACAGATATATATATATAATGTGGACTTGCTGGGTTCGCTTTGTGATTTTACCTTGCTTGGGTGTAGGTCTGCTCTCCTTTATGGGTGAGGAGAGTAGCCTCTCGCTGTGTGAGCATTGGCCCTTGGTGGCTGCGAACGGGAGGTGAAGCGACTGGAGCTGGAGACATCGAGTTTTCGTGTGCAGATGGGAGCTGGGCAACATCCATCTGAGTAGCACATCCTTCAATCTGCATATTTATTTCTGGAAGAGTGTTGTTCCTTGGGGTCTTGGGCACTGAGGAATTCTTTTGCCCTCTGCAAGAGCTAGATCTCCAGTTTAGCTAGGTTTTATCTCTGTTTTCAAGTTATAGAATAACCTTAAAAAGTTATCTCCGAAGCAAGCACATAGTGTAGTGTGTTCCTATGCCTGGGGAACAGCTGAAGGAAATGGGTCTATGGTGCCTCCTGGCTTTTTTGTCGTTTTGCATATGGGAAGAAGTCAACAAACACGTTAGCATCTGTACTTGGAAGCTTTTATGTTGAGAATAACAAATGTGTAAAAATTTCTTAAGCTTGAAAGGGGAATGTGGTGTGAGAGAATCAGGTATATCTCTTTAGTCTCAGAGAATTATGAACTTCTCCTAGAGCCTAGGCAGCCAGAGCTGTTTACTGTGTGAAGTTCTCTCACCTTGATCACAGGTGGTTTTCCACAGCACTCTTTCTTTTTTTTTTTTAAGACAGGTAGTTTTGAGATGTAGCCTTCATGTAACAAAAGTTAGCATTTTCTGTGTAGTTAGGTTTGAAGCTTCCCTACCTGAGTATTTTTTTTACAGAAATGCCCAGTGAAGTGCAACCGTAACTTCCGGAGCCTGATGGGAAACTTTTAACAGATGTTTAGACTCCAATCTGATATCTCAAAGGCTGTAGTGATGCCCTGGTGCCAACTTTTACTTAGGATAATGGATAATAATCCCTAATCCCTTCTTATGTAGGGATCCATTTACAGGTAGCTGCCAGTGATTTAGTTGTTTAATTGCTGTTGCTTCTGTTGAAGAGATGACTCCCCAATTAGTTCCCTAACTGGGTGATCCCTGTGCCACTCAGAGGTGTGGCACAAGTGTGACACAGGCTGACGGTAGTGCCCAAATCCTTTGCCTTGCTCAGATGCCATTCTGAGTGCTGAGCAATCCTGTTATCATGTCTGCTTTGTCCTTGCTATTTATATGTCCAGAGCATCCATAATATGTCAGGCACTGCCCTAAGGAAGGCATCCAGCCTGGTAGAGAGCTTTCTGTGAATCAAAATAGGTTTTCCCACTCCTTGTGAGGTACAGTGGGAGGCATTATTAAGAGGACTGAGTTGGGGGCCACCTTCTAGCAAACATTTGCCTACCTCCTGAAGGAGGGCGAACCATGCTCTTTAAAGCTAACCAAGGCTTGGGTCTTGGGTGTTCCAGTTCTGTCTTCTGTTTGACTTCTCTGGAATAGTTTTCTTCTGACTCACCTGTGTGACTGACATGTATCTTGAGTAGAGAGCAGCTCTAAGGCAGCAGAGCTGAATTCTGAAAGTAAAAGCACATGGGGTGCGTGGCTGGGCCATGGTATCACCGTACCTTGTCCGTGTCATAAACCCTCCTGACAGTGCAGCTTCCAGGCAGAGGTCCAGAGGTTAGAATGAAATCATGGGGGTGAAAGGGGACAGGGCAGGAGGTACAGCTGAGCCTGAACGAGGATAGCAGTTAGTTCTAGTACAGGCTCTTGTAGGGTCCTGATTACTTGTGTTTGCTGAGAGCAGGTTTGAATGGGCTTTGAATCTTATGGCAACTGCTACTCTGCACTATCCATGAAATTGAAATGGTAAATGGTGTCTCTTGATGAATGGCAAGCAGAGGGGAATTTTGCAGAAGCTTTGCTTATTTGATTGTGTGTAGATAAAGTTAGTGTCCTCATGCCTGTGAACTCAAGAAGACTCTACTGTGCAGAGACAAATACTTGCTGGGGAGGAGTGGAAAAACCTCTTCCTTGGGGCTTTTTCTTTGATTCCAATCTTTTGAGACCCTGATCAGAGAGAGCAGAAATCTTCCTTGACTTCAGAGATTAAGATCCCATTTAGTGGTTTCTTTTCCAGCTTTTTCCCCTCTGGCCTTTGCATCTGTTCAGCTTGGCTGTGAACTCATTTTGCCTTCTCTGTGAGTTAAGACCCCACTGTCATCATTTGTGTAGGACAGGAAGGCTTTGCTGTGGGCTGACACTGAACTGAAAGCCCTGACCAAGTGATCTGCAGCCTTTAGAGCACACTGTGAGCTTCAAAGGCGTGTTTGAGAATACCAAAGAAAACAGCATTGGGCATGCATATTACTTAGGCAGGGCACCTTATATTTATATAAGAGATCAGGAGGTATTTACAGTCTGATACGACCTTGCCTAGCTCTGGTTAAGCACTTTACCATTAAGTTGTAGGGATCTTGGATTTATTGTTCAAGGTTACAACAGTGATGTTGTCCTGCATCTGAAGTGCTCTCTCTCCAGCTTTGAGGTTCTTTTATTTGCTGACATGAAAAAGCATTGCAATTTTCCACTAGAATAATCTCTGGGACTATCAAGGTGCATTGGGCAGTCTCATGGGTTTACAAGTTACTTGACTGTGCATAGTGCAGTGTTGTGGCATGAATAGCTTCTTGCCCCAAGGGTTTTCTGGAAAATAGCCTCTCTCATGCCTATACCATCTCTTGGGGGATGTTGGAGTCCAGCACGCCAGGAAATGGAAACACCTTTAAATGCCAAGCAAGTCAAAAGTTTTTATACTGGCTTTGCAGTCTCCTCCTTGTGCATACTTCAAATCCTGCAGCTTTTCACAAATTCTGGGTGTGGAGCTTTGAGGATGGTCACCTGTCTGTATAAATCTGTCAGTCACTGGCCTGAATGAGAAAAACTGGCTTATGTGACATGGTGAGACTGTTCTTTTTCAGTCACGAGGAATGCTAAAATGCAGCTGCTGTTGGATTCTTTCATCTCTAATACTAAGCAGGGAATATATTTTTGGTAAGGTCTTGAATTGTCTCACTTTCATGAGCTGTATGGGTTTGTTGTGCCTGCTTTGGGAGTGTAGCAGCCTGAATAAATGATGGGATGTGAAGATGTAATCACTGAAAAGCTGTCTTTGAGCTGGTACTAAGGTCCCTCTGACTCATAGTTAACCAACAGTATCTGAGCCGTCTGCATGGCATGTGAATGTTGTCCTAGACAACCCTATTTGAGGGTGGGTTGGAGCTGCCAAATTGCTTCTATTTTGGGGGAAGAGGTGGGTTCTGCTGTCAAATGCAAAGCTGGCTATCAAACCCCCCATCCGTGGAAGTTAACTGTTCTCCTAGAGCATGACAAGGTTGACAGAAAATGAGAAAGCAAGCTGAGGGGATGCTTTTAGTACTAAGAATACAGAAAGGAGGCCATGTATCTGCTAGATTGAGTAATGTTGTTTGGGATGCTCTTTGGAGAGCTCTTCCTGGGTTGTTTACAGCATTTATTTATTTAATTATTTTAAATTACTGTCTCAACCAGGACTCTGTCTCAGGCTTGAACTGAGATGAAATAAGTTATTTGACAGCTTGTCAGCTGTCACCATGTGACCACCAGGAAATGTGCTGCTGAACTGTAGAGACTTTTTCCATTGGGGAGCAGGAGCAAAAAAAAAAAAACCAAACAAATCCCAACCAACCAAACCTTTTGAAAAGGAGATAATTAGCAATATCAGCATCCTAAATATTGTGCTTCTGCAATTTGATTATGTGCATGCAAAGGCTAAAGAATGGGTCATGGAGATTTATTTTCTCTGTAAGTGTGTACTCTTAACACCAAATCCCAGACTGAGAGAGGGAAATAAACCAGCTTAGAGTCTATGGAATCCTCAGAGCAATGGTAATTTGTGCTGGCCAAAGCATGAATCAGGATGCTTCTCCTAGGGGAAGTATATGTGATGCTGTCTTCTGTGGCTGCACGAAGAGAACTGTGGATCTCCACTGGGACACAAAAATTTTGTAGCATCTGTGGTGTCTCAGTAGTCAGGTCCCTCCTTGCAAGGGAGATGGGTACCTCCTTGTACCTCCTGCAGAGACCCTCCCTGGGGATAAAGTTGTTGAGCTCAGTAGCCCCAGCCCAGGAAGGAGACACCCTTATGTACATACATGGAGATATGGATGTAGTTCATGGGGAACCTTGTGGTGCTCCTTGGAAGTGGTAAAGCTTTTTTCTGTGGTGGAAAATAGAAGTGGGGGGAGATGTTCTGTGCTGACATAGTCGGAAATGTTCACTGGCTTGGTGGAGAAGCTGCTGAGCCTGGATCAGTGCCCTCAGCAGCCACAGGGCTGTGGGATCAGGTGTCCAGAGGAGTAAGCTGGCAGCCAGAGCACCCTGCAATACCTTTTGCTAGGAGGGAAGGCACTTGTTCCTGCTGTCTGCCTGGCTCCAATAAAGAAGCTTCTGTAAGGAAAGGTGGCCTTGCAGGCACCTTGTTGATGAGTGCAAAGGAAGCCAAGGAGCCACTTCTAGGAAAAAACATCGTCCTAGCAAGGCATGTGTTTATTCTTTTGGCACCCTGCATAGACAGCAGGTGTGCAGAGCAGCTCGGTGCCAGCCTTGCTGTGAGCCTTGGCAGCAGCTGCGCAGTGTCACTGGCAACAGCACAAGAGGTCTTTGCATGGTCATTCTTCTGACCCATAGGTTCAGAAAGTCTCTTGACCTTGCAGCATGTCTGAGCTGGTCCACTTCTTTCTGCCTCTTAGCTCCCCAAACTCCTCAAGGTAATTGCAAGTCCTCCATATAAAATAGGAGAAGCTGTCCTATGTTCTTCAGGGTCCTATGTCCACTTTCTGATTGTGTTTGGAAATTGAGTCCTGATAAATCAAAAGGCCTTCCTCAAATTTCTTGCTGTGTCGTTCAGTTCTAAACTCCTGCTGCTGCAGTGGTTACAGCAGCTCTGCCTGCATGTCCGGTAGCTGGTGGTGCTTGTTTCCTGTCTGTCGGGGGGCTGTGTTACTTTCCAGTGCAGTGAGCTTGGGATTGTACTCAGATGTTGGGCCCCTGCTCGCTCTGAGTTTCTCCATGTTTCTCTCCGTGCCCTCCATGAAGCACAGATGAAATGCTCCCTGGCTTGGCTGGAGAGGATTTCCACCTTCTGTGCTTGCTTTCTACTGTACTTGAAGAGAACCATGCAAGGGCTGGAAATGGTAATTAGTCAGCATTCCTTCTTTCTGGAGATGGGAATGGGCAGGCCTTCTAATTACAGGACCGCTGCAAAACCTCAGAAATCTTACTCCAAGGAGCAGTGTGAGTGGGTGACTCCTGTTCACTTTGCTCTTTGCAATACAAACCCGACTCGTGGCTGGATTCCAAAGTGGCCACCACTTTTCCATTGAATCCTCTGCACTTCTACACTTCTGTTGCCCAGCTCTAATGCTCATCCTCTTCCTTTCTGCTAAGTGTTTTTGGGACTTGAAGTGAAAGTCAGGATCGGTCTTTAATTATGTGAAAGAGTCAGCAGAGCCTATGCATATGGATTTGCCTTGGGCTGTGTGCCTTGTTAAGCAAGTAGAGTAAGAGCTATTGAAAAGGCGGGGTAGAGGAAATGATTCCGTGTGGAAGGCCCTAAATAAGTCCATGTCCTTGAGAAAAGGCAGACTGTGTCCTTGAAGTAACAGTGTCTGGGGCAGTAGAAAATCCCTTCCAAGGAGCACATAGGAGAGAGGCAATTAGTGAGCCTGGGGGTGTAGAAAAGATGCTGGAGATAGTTGTAGCTACAAAGGCCAGAGGAAGGGAGGAGAGAGTTTGGCACTAGAGATACAACAGCTGCTTGTGGCAGCCCTGATCCTGTCCCTGGGGTTGTGCTGATCTGCAGTACAGTGTGTTACATCAGGTGTGGGAGCTGGTAGCTTTATTAGAACCCAGGGCTTTGTGCTGCCCTTTGGCACTTGCCCAGAACTGAACTGGTTGTGCTTTCTGGTACAGATAAAGGCCAAATCCCCAAAGATTACTTCTGCCTGACAAGACCTTTGGAATCTGCAAGCTTCATGAAGTGTCTTCTGCTACTGTTTCCCAGACTTTTAGCTGTGCTATTCCTGGAGGATTTCTTCTGAGAATGAACTATTCTCCTCCTCTTCATACACTGAAGTTTGGATGGATGGATGTTGGTTTTGGAGGCCTTTTTTAGGCTTAGAATTTAAAGAATTGAATATCATTGTAGCGTTGGAGGTTCTGGCAGTCCCTGAGCTGCCACTCCTGTGGATTATCTAGTTCAGCATCCTGAAATAGAGGAGGTGGCATCTGAGGGTGTAATTGAATCAAGAAGCCCTTTACATATGTTAATTACAAGGGCCAGTCTTGCTGGCTGCATTGAATGCTGCTGATTCAGTGCTGGGCCTGGCAAAAAAAAATATTCCAGTGTATTATAGAGGCAGAGTGTGGATTCAGGCTGCCATAGTTACACCATGCATGGAAAAGGTTGGAGTGCTGTTTCAGAGTGGGATGTCAGCATAGAGAGTTAAATTGATTTATCTATTCTAGTGTTCTTACATAGTGAGATTGGTAAAATAATCTTTAAGGGAAGCATTTAACTACTAGCCACATTTCTGCACACAGATCATCTGAACATCTGTCTTGCTGTTCTTGTTTGTCTGCTCAGCCCTTCAGGAAGGGTTGAGCAGAGGCTTTTCTCCTGCAGGGGTCTGTGCAACTCTCTGTGAGTAGTTCTTGTCCTGCTCATGTAGTTGTTTTCAGAACCCCAGTCATGTTGTGGCTGGGGGGCCACTGCTGATGTCTCTGGAAGAAACGTAGCATCAGCTTCTAGATTTTCCTGCCATGATTCCCAAGGTATGCAGCTTACCTTGTGATCTGAAGCTGCTCCAACAAAAGGAGAATCCTTCTAGAGCAAAATGCTAACACCCCTTGCCAGAGGACTGCTTTGGAAACTAAGCTTTTGATTCTCAGTTCCTTGCTGGAGTCTGCCCTGCTCATGCCAGGGCCAGTGGAGAAGAGTTTGGGGTGTAGGTGACACTTGACCTGCCTGTGTGAAATGGGAGGGCAAAGTGGGCCCAGCAGGCATCGTGCTCACAGGTGCACAGGGAGGGGCTTGGCATGGACTGGAGCAGTTGGCCAGCCTTGTGAGCATGAGAGCTGGGCATGATGTAGGCTGAGAGCCAGTGGAAGGTGTCAGGGCTGTTCCTCTTATCTGTGTCAGGGTTTTAGCAGCCACAGAAGTGTACAGTGGAAAGGACAGGGAGAAAGACAGGCTGCTGTGTGACAGAGCCAGCCATGTCTCTGGTATCATGTCTGAACATGGAACAATTGTCACCTGGAAGCACACAGGAAAGCATTCAGCAGGGCTTAGGCTGATAGCCACCAAAAGCTGTGTGTGGGCTTTGTTTTAGTGTTGGTGAGCCAGCTGAGGGTAATGGCTGGTGTGTGATAAGGCTGAAGGGCTGCTGGCAGATATTTCTTCAGACTGGAAGCAGAAATGATGACTGCTAACTCCCGTTTTTGTCTTTGTGGATCTGTGGTGCCTGGCAAAGGTATCTACTCTCCTGCCCTCATCTCTTTCTAAAACATTTTTCCTCTGGTAATGCCTCCCCTATGAAGTGGAAACAGTTCAGTTTTGTCTAGTGATGTGTGTGTTGCCATCCTGCAAACTGGCCCTGAGAAGTGAACATGAGCTCTGTGTGCAACATTGTGCACACGTGGGTGAGGCTTGATCTTTCTGCACTAGTTCCCACTCAGAATGACAGCGACTGGAGGCTTTGTGTTAGTTGTTTTCACTCAGGTGAATAAATTGAGATTTGGATGTGGTTCCACTTATGCTTCTGTGCAGACCAGAGAAGAAAGGTAATTACTCATCATTACAATATGGGTTTTGGTCTGTTTCTCCCCTCCGTTAGCTTTCTCTGGATGAGTACTTTGTTTTTAAAAAAATTGCTTCAAACTCAGCATTACCTGGTCCCAAGTGAGCAGCAAGGATCTGAGCTGCACCTTGTCTACTCTGTGAATCCCCTTTTCTTGTCACCTCATGCAGTTTGAGTTGCACTACAGCATTGACAGGGATTGATGGATGGATGAAGATGGAACATGGCTTTCAGTTCAGCTTGCCTGGGGTCCCGAGCAGCTTTTCCTTTTCATGCACTGTTATGTCATTTAATTTCTCTAATGCTATGAACAGAAATGCAGCATTAATCCTCGTATTAGGGCATTACAGTAGAGAAAGATTAGACTAGTGGGTGTTGCTGTTGTGGTTGTGACAGAGCGAGCCTGGCTGGCTGCCTGCACTGAGCTGCCTCCTGCCCTTCCTATCGATTGTTTCACAGCAGCAGCAGCTGCGCTGCTTTTGGATTTGTGTTGCGAAAATAAGCGCTCCCGTCCTGACCACAGAAACAAAGCAAGTCTCAGCTTGCAGAACAGCAGTTCTGGTGAGGCTTTGGTGTGCCAACACTTCATTAAGACCAGTGCAAAGGTTTAGCTAGAGACATCTTCAAGCCTGGGAGCTCTTATGCCTGCTCTCTCAAAGTCTGTTTGCTTTTGTACAAAGCAGAACAATGGGCCTTAAGGTGAGGTATGAGTGGTGCATCTGCACTTGGGCTTGCATGAAGGTCCTACCCTGCAGGTACCAGTTGATGGATGGGCATGTGGCAGTCACTGTGGGCTGCCTGGTGAGCTGCTCCGTGCAAGAGCTAGAAACCCTGGCAACTTAAAAGCCGATCTTCCTCTTCTGTTCCTCGTATCTAGCATGTGGCAATAGTTCTGGTTCATCTATTAACTGGTATCTAGAGCACACTAACCATATCTTTTGGCTCAAATGGGAAAAATGTCTCCTTTTGGTTTGGCTTTATTTAAACAGGTAACATGACTGACAGCTTTTTTTTTTCCCCAGTTGAAATAGAAAAGCAAACACCTTGGGACAGACATATTAAGAGAGAGGCTTCTGGTTCTGAAGCAGTTGCAAATGATCTGAATTTACGTAGCCCTCCTGCTGCAGAGTGTGTCTTGGGCTAAACACAGTTTGTGTCCAGTCTAAGGAACGCTGAGCATGAAGAATCTGAACCAGAAAGTATTGTGGGCTGAGCCCTTCTTTAAGCATCTGCCTCCGGCTGCAAGAGCTGGCCCTATTTGAAAAGCTGTCTCTTTCTCTTGGTGTTTGCACCTGCCCCACCTGTAAGGTTGGAACAGTGTTGCTTACTCCAGTGTAACAGGGATCCCTCGGAGTCGCTCCAGTAGGGTATGTGTCAGTGCCTCTCATTCCTGAGCAAAGGGGGAGAAACACCAGTATGTACAGCTGGTGGCCAGGCTTTCTAAGAACCCTCCTTTACAAACTCATTCGTTTGTTGAACTCTGAGGTCAAATCCCTGCACAGAGCCCCTGATGAGAAAGGTTACTTGCCATAGGGAACAGCTGCTCAAGCAGTAGGACTGTCTGCAAACTGAGTGGGTGTGGTTGTGAAGGGAGTTGTGTTTACCTCCTACATATCACTAAAAATAAAGATTCCTTCCTGTATCTCTTACCTGGAGTCAAGTGAGCTGAACTGTTTATTATCTGATAGCAAAATAGTTGAAGAGAAGGATTGAGTGAAGACCTTAAATAAAAAAAAACATACACATCAAAACAACGAAAATTAGGGAAGTCCCAGAAGAATAGCTAGTTCTGGTACATGGTGTTTCTCAATGAGACTGGCTTACAGGAAGATGTGCACAGATGTGAAAAGAGTTGGTGCTTTTAAAGACTTCGCTGCTAGCTGCCAGCCCCCAGCCTCAGATGTTTAAAAATGGATGGTTTTTATTTGTGTTCAAATAGTGGCAATTTTACTACTTCTGGCAAGTGAGGGATATTCTTTCCACACCCAGTGCTTTTAGGTGTCTGTCCAGGATTTCAGACTGAAATTAAAGAGTTGTCACCAGCAATGGGGTACACCTGTCACCTGAATATGTCTTATAAGGGCAGATTGTAAAACATTGCTCTTTATTTCCTGCTGGCATGGATTTGTCTTTGGGGCCCCTTTTGACATCTGTTCAGCCTCACTGATGGGCCATCAGAGAACATCTTTGGTCAGGTTCCCATTCAGGACAAGTTGGCCTTTGTTCAGCTTGGCTGAAATGTTGGCTGGTTTTTGCTCTCTTGGGACAATAAGTGGAAACCGGGTTGCTTCAGCATGAGTGTGGAAAGCGGAACAGAAGTCTGCCCAAGAAGTGGGATCTTCCACAGACTGAGGTCATTGCCCACAAGAACTGGGGTTGTCTTTGGGTCACTGGCACATTGCTGTGCACTGCTCCTTGGGGTGAACAAACAGGCACTTTCTGATGATCTGAGCTACCCATGAGGAAACATCCAATAAAGTTCTCTGTTAATTATTTTCTAGATGTCAGTTTGAAAACTTCTGTTTTGGTGCCTCTTGTTTACAGCTTTGTGGGTTTCTTTTGTGCTGGTGACAGGACTGTGTTACAATTAGGACTATATCATCTCCTGGGAGAGGCCAGGCAGGAAAGCATGTGCACTGCTTGCTCTCAGTATCTAAAGAGGCAAGTGCAGGAGCTGTGCATGCTGAGCTGGAGCAGCTTGAGGATTTGTGCCCTGGAAGATCATGGAACAGCTCTCCTGAAACCTCTGCTCATTGTCAGAGACTGACTTTTAGCTCTTCGTGTACGTGGCACAGGAACAGCTGAAATAGCAAGAGATGGGCAACAGAGATAAATTAATGTTGGGGAAGATCATGCTAATAAATTCCTTCTGATTCATCCTATTCCTAAATTCACATCCAGACTGGGATCTACCAATGGGATAATGACAATTCCAGCAGTTCTTAGCAACCAGCTGCATTGAAAGCAAAGTGTGAAGATTTTAGCTGGGGGCTCTTAAAAGGGACATCGGTGCTGAGTATCACACAAACCTCTCTGCAACAGATAGCTGAGCAGAACTTAAGGAGCTCTGGTATGAGGTGTCCCTGGTTATAGTACACAGGCCTGGCAGGACTCCTGTCCTGAAAATCTTACAGCCAAAATAGCTTGGTCCTGTGATCCCAAACTAACAAGGCCTATAGGGCTGTCAAGATACTGGGGAATACCAAAAGTACCTGTGCTTCCTTCTGCTAGTTGGCTTCCTTTCCAGAGCTTTTGGTGTGTTGGGCCAGTCTGGAGCCTTAGCTGGGTAATGAGAATGAGGAGGGAGGAGTGGTGCTTCCTGTGCTGCTGATGTGTAGGATGGAGTCCGTTTGTTGGTGTTGAATGAGGAGCAGGTTTAGTGAGGCTCTGCAGAGTTTCCTGCCTCCCCCACTAGTCCAGGCAAGTTATGGTATCTGCAGTCTGGGGTGTGATCTTTCTGTGCCTCCTGCCAGTAGGGACAGAGAATGCTGTCACTACGTCCACCAGCTCTTTGTGCCATCCTCTGCTCTCCATCCCTGTTGGTGAACTTTTCCTTTAAGTTTGTATCCTGTTTACTGTTGCACTAGGCAGGGAGTGGGAATGTCCCTGGCACGGAGGGTGATCTTTGTGCTGACACAGAGCTCTCCCAGAGGGACCTGCAGTGTCGTGGATGAGCTGCTGGGTTAAATACACAGAATGCCCTTCCCCCTATTTAGCTTGCTCTGCTCCTATTTTTATCTGTGCCATAGGCGCTTTTTTCCATTTCAAATACTTTGTGGGTCACCTGATGTTTTACTGGCTGGCAAATCGATATCAGTGTGGCCTAATGTGGTTTAACAGGAGACCATCCTGGCACCCTTGGTGCCAAAGCCCTGCTGCTGCCGATGTGGGCCTGAAGAGGCCCTTCTTCCCCACTTGTCACCCCTCCTGTCATGCAGTGTTTAAGCTTTGCGATGGTCCTGGTCCTTATGCACTGCACAGGTTTGGAGTAGCCTTTCTGTTTCATCCCAGAGCCCTTAGCAGCAGTTAAGGGTCTTCCCAACTGCCTGGCTAACATCAGTTTTCGGTGACCAATGTTCAGCTCCTCTGTTCCAGAGGCAGAATAGCAGCAGGCTGCTCTGCTGGGGTGTTTGTTTACAGTTATAAATAGCACGTGCTGCTTGAGTTCTTTTCAGGTTAGAGTTTAGGGGATGCCAGGCAGTACAGACTTAGTTACTGAGTTATTTTGGAGTTGAGCATGACTGATAGAGGTGAAAGTCAGTTGTTAAAGGGAACAGTCTAACCCTATGTAAATAAGCTAATGTGAAGCTGGATTGATACAGCATAAAAATGAAATGTGAGCTAGCAGCTGCCTTCAGGCTTTTCCCATGGGTGCCACTATCTTGCCCCTTGTAGCCACTGCAGATGACAAATCAGCAGAGGGGGGAGCAGCTGGCCTCCCTTTTCTGGCAAAGGACATGCTGGGGTGTTTCAGGACACAACGGTGTGATGCTCCTTTGCGTCATAACAGCTGAAGTTCAGATAAGGGCAATAGCCCTGCAGTACTTGGGTTTATGTGTAACAACACCCACTGGGGCAGTGATGGGGGGGGTAAAGGGGGACGTGGGTTTTCTAATGAAAATGAAATATTCCACATATATTAATGCAACATTTTTGAGGAATATGTGCTTAGTAAATCTGTATAGGGAAAGGTGTTGAATTAATTGGTTGGTGTGAGAAGAATGAAATGTTTTCTCAGCAAACACTGCCAACTATTAGGGATTGCCTCTGCCCTGTGGTATGTACCTCAGGAAGGAAATAAAAATTTAATTTAGCTTTTTCACATGACTCTGTGTCCTGAATCACTAGATCCATCAAAAACAATGAGAAGCTTTCCTAAGGACTGCAGTTGGCACCGGACTGGTCCTAGAACTAATTGAGAGCTGGTGGCTCACCCCTGTAGGAGTTGTCTCTCTTGACTGCCTCTAATTCAGCTGCTCCCTCTGACAGACTGCAAACAGAATTTGAGCTGGTTTTCCTGGAATAGCACTTCTGATAGTAACGGCATTAAAACACTGTCACTTCTTTTCTCTCCTCCCAAATATATTTCCAAGAGGACTTGTCACCTATCACGCATCTAGCTACATAAACCTGGCTTCTTTGGCTGACCCCTCAGCTAGCCTTATGTTCTGGAAAGCTGGTGGTACTACAGGTCACCCTGTGCCCATGTCTTCCCACAGAGCAATTCCACATCCACCTTTGGTGCAAGTGATCCAGCAAGTCCAACAGAATCACAGATGTCTTTAAACAGAAGTGCATCAGAGCTCCTGTGGGTACGCATGTATGCACATGCGTATAAAAGGAACCCAAAACAAGAAACACCCAAAAAGTATTCAAAGAATGAACTTGCTAATTAGCAATAATCTTACTTTGCCCTCTTGGTTATGAAACAGTGATAGAGCAGGCAGCTGCAACTCGGGGCTTCCCTCAAATGCTGTTTCCTGGCATAGTCGGGACTTTGCTCTCTTGTTTTTCTTTAAAAAATCCAAACCCCTTCCAGCTCACATTTTTGTTCAAACAGTCATGAGCTCCATTTAGTTGCAGTTGTTTTCATTATTGCTGTCAAGTCTTTCTGCACACTGAGATGCCAAGCTTCAAAGCATCATTCTCTAAGCACCATCTCTTGAGTAACCCACACTTCCCCCAGCACGGCCTTTGCACACCGGGGTCTCCCCTCAGCTGCATGCCCAATGCCCACCCTCCCACTGGGGGTTTCAACCAAGCCAACAGTGACCTGCAATGCGCTCAGTACAGAGGAGTTTCCTCTATGGGGTTGTGTGGCCAAGGTGCTGGGCTGGGATTCCTTCAGTTTTTTGCTCAATAGCAGTTTCTTTGTGTGTCTTTCCTCCCCTTGACAGACATGAAGGTGTCTTAGGGAGTGTTTGGAGTGCTGATGTCGCAGTGATTATAAAGTGTATTTCTGTGGGGCTGACTTTCGTGTTGGGAAGGTTGTTGAGCCATGTGGCTACTATCTGGAACAGGCTGGGCTCAATGGCTTACTGCTAATTGAGTAAGTAAGATCAGAATTAGACTGCTAAACATTGCTCTAGGACAGAAGACTGGGATTATAGGGCTAAAAATTACTTCAGAGAGGGGGAACTTTGGCTTTTCTGCTAAGTTGCTACCTCACAGTGCCTAAAATCCTGACCTCAGAGTCTCTGGTTATGTTCAAGGGTTCAGTTCTCTGTGTGCTTGAGCTGCTGGCGTTGATGGGTTTCCTAAGCCCAGAATCACGTTCCTGGGCTGCATTGATGGAAAACATGTTGCTGGCACACGTGTATTGCAAAAGATTGGGATGTGTCAACATAGCATTGAGGGTTGTTGCTCTTATCTCCATTGTATTTATTAACCGGGGTCTAACTTGAGTTCTTTCATTCTGCTGCCTTGTTTTTGCAATTGAAAAACTGAGTGGGAGAGCAAAATGAGGGGACTTCCAGTTGGCTTGAACTGGTAGTCTTTCATCTTTTTCCAGGAACTGACCTTCAGTTTGATTGGAGAGGAGTCTTCATTTGTGAAAGCACGTTTCTTTTCTCCTGGTTTCTTTAATTCTTCCCCTCATATTCTTCTCACATATCTATTCCTGACACTCCTTGGAATGCAGTGGTTAGCTGGTACTTAGAGAAACTGTTGTATCTCACCATGGCTGGATGTGTGTGGAGGCAGCAGTCAGTGAGTGCGAAGGGCAACATGCTGGATGCAGTAGTTTTGTATTTTTGTTTCCTCCCATCCCTTTTTTCCTGCTGGAGAGCTCTCATGTGCTTGCCAGATGGAGCTCCTAGTGACTGAGATAATGGGCTTAGCACATGCCTTCCCTTTTGTGCTGCTGGGATGTCTCCTCTCCTCAAACCCAGCTGGGTCACTGTGTGAAAGGGTAAAGCAAGCATGCCTTCATGAGTCCTGCTTGCCATCAGGGCCTATTTTAGTGCTGTGGAATTGGATATGGAAGGGACGGGACACCAGAGGCTCTGCAGAAGGGACTAAGGCACTGATTCCCTCTTGGGGATCAGTAGTCCCTCTTGCTCTCTTGAGATGTGGCTGACATTCACAGCAGACTTGGGATCACTTAGCTGGAAAGCACCAGCATTCCTGTTCTGGCACTTTTGCTTACTGGCTGATGATTCTATTTCCTGTCAGGAAAAAGATGCTTACTAGAAAGCTGTTAGTGGCGTATGTTTTGAAGTGGATTTAACCATAAGCTCAATGCTGTTGAAGTATCAGCCTTGTTTCCTTTCTTAGTCTATTTTCACCAGCCCTGCACTGGCCAGGATCTAAAAAAAAGTGTGAACCTTTAGTCAGATGCTTCCTTGACTTTGTAAAACATAAGTATGAGGAGGGTAGCTCTTTGTGGTGGGGCGGTGTGAAGGCCAAGGCAGCAGATTTCTATGACTCTTGGTTTGAGTTGTGTATAAGCCAGTGGGGAGAAACCTCTGGGGAAAGCTGGGAATGAGGCTTTTCTGTGCCTAGTTTTGTAAAGGAAAAGACTGGTTTTGGTAGCATTTCATGGTGCATTTGTCTCTCGTTGCAGGTGAGGCTGGTGCCAGCATTATTCGGGTGTCAAAAGAAGCCCGGAAGAGGTTCTTGGGCCCACTCCACCCCTCTTTCAACTTGGTGAAGACCATTCGGATGTGCCTGTCCAAGACTGTGCCAGAGAATGGGCACGAGGTTGCAGCAGGACGTTTGGGTATTTCCCTGACACGGGTCTCTGATGGAGAAAATGTGATACTGTCAGACTTCAATTCCAAGGAGGAACTGATCCAGGTGAATGGAATGTTACTGCAGAGGGCTGGGCAGGAACTGCATGCCGTTTTGTTTTGCCTTGGTCTCCAAATGTCCTTAGTACTGGAGTGTAATTGTCAGCACATGCCAGCACGGTGTTCGGAGAAGAGTAATAGTTTCAGCAGGCTTTGATCTGGTTCTTACATTCTGGATCTCTTTCTCCCTCAGGCCTGTGTCTGCAGCACCTTTATCCCTGTCTACTGTGGGCTGATACCTCCAACCTTGCGTGGAGTGGTAAGTAAGATCCTAAGACGGTTCTTCATTAAATGCATACTAATGAGTAAGTTTTGACAATGTTATTGCCTGCCTGCTGGCAGCGTTTATCTGAAGAGATGTGAGAAGTTCCCAAATAAACAACTTCTAGCGGTGGATATGCCTTCTTTCCACTGCTGCCCACAGTTGACTATAAATGTCCTGAAGACCAGTGGATTTAACACATAGTAATATATAGCAGTCTGGGGAAGGGTTGGCTGGCTTAGCAGGTGGTTCTCCTGGCTGCATGGTACAACACTTTCCATCACTGAGGCTCCAGCTGTCTGCATGTGGAAAGAAGCTGAGCCCAGGATAAAAGTCATGCGTGTAGTCTAGCTCCTATGTGCCTGACACTTTCTGCGGGGTTTTAACTAGTGGTGTGGATACTGGCCCTCTTTTCCATTGAGTTTTTCCTGTCCTTTCCCTGAGAATAATGTTCTGCTGCCTGCCAGAGCTTTCTTTAAATTGTGTCCGAGGCTGTCCAAGAGCAATTTATCCCTCTGTATTTGCGTGTTAGACATGAAAACACACGAAAGCTGTGCAAAGCTGCAGCACAGCTGGATATTGCAGTCATGCTTTAAGGGCCTCCTGGTTGAGCTTGGCCTCCCTTATGCTACATAGGTTAATGAACACATTAAAAGGCAAGGGCTTTGCAAACTAAACAGTCAAAAGTGAGAGGGAGAATTGCTACAAAACATGTGCCCTGATTAATCATAAGTGGTCTGACCAAAGTGCCTCTGTCTGTCAGAGCACAGCATCAAATCTGCTTCGATTGCTACCTGTGTCCTAAAAGGTCAGTTTTGCTCCTGCATAATACACAGCTTGCCTGGTTTTGTCTTGTGCAAGCATGTTGGTCAGGGAAATGACCTGGAGGAGATGTCCAGTGTTGTCCAGCCCTTCAGAGAAGTGACAGAATCAGTAATGGTTTGGTATTTGCTCAGCAACTGCAGGCAGGGCTTTTTCCCTACAGCTGGTGGGACCACAGCAGTGGCTCTTGCCTTACACCTCTTTGGGGCTAATTGAGGTCAGTGTGCATCAGGCAAAAATCTCACAATTCCAAAACTGTGTACAACATCAGGGTTTCTGGAATGTGCAGCTGCCCTGGCACAGTGAGGGATGACTTCTCATGGGAAAAGGTGGCGAAGAAATATGAGATGAGGAAATTTAATTCCTACCTCTTCCCCAGAAAAACATGGCTCTGAAGGGGAATTGCTGATGAGGCGAGAAGTTAAATTGGGTTGAGCATGAGCTTGGGAAATGGTTTTGAAACAGGAATGCGTGGTTCCTAGCATGCCTGTGGTGACTCTATTTGCCCAGGATAAACTGACAGGCCTGGCACAAGGACTAGTTTTCAAGGCAGTGTTACTGTGTGCAAGGTGCAAAATTCATATTCAGCCTTCCTCCTAAATTTTTTCCGGTGTTCAGCTCTCTGAGGTCTGGTAGCCCCATGTAGTGGATGATGGAGATGGGTGGAGGCAGTAAAAAAATATCTTAAATACCGAGAAGTGGAAAGGTCAGTAACTGACCTGTCAACAAACACTGTAGCTGTGAACTGTCTACTGCACGTGAGTGAGATGAACCCCTAACAAAAGTTACAAAGCTGATTGTCAAATCATGTGAGTGAGGGTCCCCGTGCATGGGAGAACATAAGGGACTGGGAAGTGGGCACCCCAGTCTATGAACCATCCCCTAAAGCTGCTGCTGCTTGTGCCTGCAGCCAGCTGGTGGCTCCAGCCTGTGGCTCCGTGATGTCCTGGGCTTTGCAGGAGGCTGGAGAGTGGTTACACTTGGGTTACTGGAGGTTCAGGCGAATCCAAAGAAGTGGCAGCTGAGCTTTACTGAGGAAAGTTAACCAGCATTGCTTGGAAGCGGTGGACCAGAGAGTGGGGTGTGCGTGTGTACTCCGGGATTTCTATGGAGTCAGAAGGCTTTGCATGTCAGTGCTGTTGCATTTGAGCCTTTTTTCTAATGGCATCTGTGGAGTCATGCTGCCACCCTCAGGGAAACGTGTCTTCTGCATCCTTACTGCAAAACTAGTGTTGTCCAGCACTAAAACTTACCTCGATTTTCTTTAAACAAAGTGCATGCTGCCTGCTTTGCTCTGTTCTCGTCTCACTTAGCATGTCGGGATCTCATCCTTGCAAAGGGAGTTAGCCAGACGTCTCCAGCTCTAGCTGGAGTCTGCTCAGCTCTAGCCTAGTCTGGCTCTCAGTGGAGCAGCTTTGGGGAGAGGATGACAACGGCACTTTGCTGCGGTTGCTTTAGGCTTAGGGATCAGTGATGCCCACTGTAGAAGGGGGAGAGAGTTCAGTTGATTGTTGGCAGCTCTGTTATCGGAAAGCGTCTTGTAAGCAAGCTGTGTTACTGTTTCTGAGACGACGCACTTATCCTTGAGTTTAATCTGTCCTATCATTCCACTTCCTTCACTGTCCAAATTCAGATGGTGTAGGAGTCTCTAAATGTCTGTCTTGACATAGTGTTTGGTGAGCAAGGGCTGCCATGAGGATAAAATGTCCTGTGCTCTGAGTTTGGATGGCTGTAGCCTACAACTGTAATCACAACCCATCTCCCATGAAGCTGTAGGCTGTATGCAGGGGTAGCCCTGAGGTTTAGTTGGCCTCCCAAGAAGGCAAACTGCTGTGCAGTCCACCCTGACACTGTTGCCTCAATGGCACCTGGCTTGCTGTAGCTTTATTTAATTGCTTTCAGCCCAAGAGCCTGTGAACTGTTCCCCAGGCTCAGAGAAGCTGCTTGAAGAGGTCTCTGTCTTGTCTGCCAACCAGAGCAAGAGAGAACAAAGTGCAAAGCACCCTCCAGGGAACACATCTGGTGTTTTCCTTGGCATTGTGCAGCAAAAGACCAATGTTGGTGGTTAGTCTGCCTGTGAGAAAAGAGGAAGCATGATGCAGAATGGAGCACCTCCTCCTTCAGTCAGCATTTCCATGCTCTGCCTGGGTTTAGCCTCTACTGGCTCAGCTTCTCACCCAGCAGAGGGCTGAAAGATGTTTACAGCTGCTACTTACGGGGCTGTGCAGCCCCTGTATCATCATTTGTGTTTGACCCTGTCCAAAGGAAGTGGATCCAGGCAGCAAATTGCAGGATCAACCCTGATACAAAATCAGCAGGACTCTTCTGTAACTGAGGTTCACAAGAGCTGGAGTTGCTCTGCAAAGACCCCCAGCTTCCTTCTCTTTTGGCTTGACCGACATCCTTTTCCTTTTATCTTTTGCACGTTGCTTACTCTGCCAAAACCTGCGACAGGCATCATCTTGCTCAGCTCCTTGTGAAATTACAGCATCCATCTAATGTTTTGAGAACATACTACTGGGGTTGTCCTTCCTGCAAGGGTAACGCAAATGTGTTTATGGTACAGAAGTACAGAACGTTCTCTGATAAGAGGGTGCCTGTTAAGAGCAAAGCCCAAGTCCCCTGTGCTCTGTTATCACACCACAGCAAGCTGATTTCCAGTGTGTATGTATGTGTTGGGATTGCTGCTCGATAAGCCTGCTAGCAACAAATCAGTTGGTTTTACTCATAGGTAACAAACCTTCTGCCAGTGGGAACTTGTGTCTGAGCTTATTCATTTTAAACAAGTGAAAAATGGCACAATGTCACAGTGTGACAGCTTAGATCAGTGCTAATTTGCACTGCAGGTGGTTGGTGGTGTGTATTATTATTTAATTGGACAGCAGTCGAACAGCATAAGAGATGTAAGTCATCAGTCACACAAGTGAATGTGCCTTTCTTATTGAACACTCATGGCCAACACACTCAACCAAGAAAAGCACATAGCAAAAGGAGATTATAAACACCACAGCTGTGCTTTTACCTGTTTTGACTCCTCCAGTGCTGGTGGATGTACTCAATTCTCAAGTTGTTGGCACAAATAGGAAGAGGGACACACAGTAAAAAAGCTGCTTGATCAGTTGCGAGAATGAAGATTGCTGCATTTGTCTTGATTTCAGAGATACGTTGATGGAGGGATTTCTGACAATTTGCCCCAATACGAGCTGAAGAACACAATCACGGTGTCTCCTTTCTCGGGAGAGAGCGATATCTGCCCACGGGACAGTTCCACAAACATGCATGAGCTGAGAGTCACCAATACAAGCATCCAGTTCAACCTTCGCAACCTCTACCGCCTCTCAAAGGCCCTGTTTCCTCCGGAGCCACAGGTGAGTTTCCTGGCCTCACCAGAACTTGGGGACCACAGATCTTGGTCACTGGCTGTACTGTGTGTGCTTTAGCAGGAGATTCCAGACACTGTTAGTTTTGTATCGTGTTTGTCCTCGATCTTGACATTATCAACCCAGTAACTTGCTAAACCTTGGAGCCACCTGCACAAGGGTTTGTCTTCTTTTGCTACTTGAGCATCTGGAATTTAGGTGGTAGCAGTTGCTTGGAAAGTATTCCCATGTTGCTCTCTCTGGAGTAGTCTTTGCCTGGAAATCAGGCTCACTGTAAACAAAGATGTATTGGCCATCAGAACCAATGGGCACTTCAGTGTTTTAAGGTAAGGATGGAGCTGCCAGTATGAAGCCTTTCTCCTAAGTCAGTGTAGCAAGTGGCACTGCAAACTTTGTGTGCTTCTGAGCAGATGTGGGTGCCAGATAGCCCTGACATTTGGACAGAATAAGCATGCATTCATGTGCTGAATTACTTGGGCAAGTTTTTTCCCACCCCCTCTCTCGTCTTAGCTGGCTTTATCTGCAAACACAATGGCCCTTCCTGGCATCTGCAGGGAAGTATTCTGGGCTGCTTGTCAGAGTGACTGCCTGAAAGCTGCCCACAGCAGCAGCAGTTCTAGATGGGGAAATGAGGTAGCTGCAACTCTAAGCACACAGTTGGGTATTCTAGGTGTCCCTCCCAATCTAAATTGTTCTGTGATTCCCATACCCAGTGTATTGATGCTATACCTCCCATTCCTGCTCAAAGCCTGAGAAAGGCTGCCGAGAATGAGACTTGTTCTTGGGATAGCTCAGGAGTCAGGAGAATTCCTCTGAAGCCAGCCTTGAGGTAGGTGTTTGCTCTGCTCAGCCCGTTTCCAAATGACTCTCTATGGCCTTCCTCTGACCACAGGTGCTGCGGGACATGTGCAAGCAGGGCTATCGGGATGCACTGCACTTCCTGAAGAAGAATGGTAAGGCACTGGCTGTTTGTGGGGTGTGCTGAATTTCCTGTCGTGCCACAGTTGGTGCCATGGCTTTGAGAATAGTCAATGGTGTATATGAAAAGAGGAAGGGAAGAACTGATCTGTTCCTCAGATACTGGGGTGTGGAATTCTCCTTAGTGAGTCTACTTTAGCACTTCAGGAAGCAGAGGTGGTGACCTTTGCAGTTACCAACACACTGTCGGGCAGCAGTGCCATTTGGGCCTCCTGCGGACACCGTGCTGCTCTCCGTGTGCAGCTGGGTCTGCGTGGTGCTGCCCTGAGAGCCCCGGCGCTGGGCCCTTGGGCGCTGCCGGCTGCCTGCCCGGCTCTCCTGCCTCCAGCCGCTGCAGCGCCGGCTGTGCGCTTGCTGCCACCTCGTGGCCATGGACGGTGATGCGAACCGGGATAACGGCGATTGCACTTCACGAGGGAAATGTTGCCTGCAAGATGGGTGGCTGGCAGGTTATGACAACAAAACTCTGCAAAACAGCACCCTGCGGAACTTAAAGGGGAAATGTGAGAACTTCTGATGGGAAAGAGAATGAATTTAAATCAGCAAGGTTTCTAACTCCTTGTGGTAAGCATTACAAGAGATTTAAGCTAAAAAGGCTGGGCAGGGCCTCAGCCTGAGGGGAGTTAGGGTGAAGCAAGGACTAGCACTCTTAAGACCAGGCAGGGCAGCTGGTTTGTCATCCTTACAGTATAACATCTCTTCTCAGGTCTCCTTCATCGTCCAAGTCCTGCCCGTCCTCTCCTTGCCATAGAAGCACCTCCAGGAGAGAAGAAAGAAGAAACAGAAGCTGAGGACCAACTAGAGGACAACAATGCCCTTGCTGTTGTTGAAGAGCACATCTTCGAACACTTGCCTCCCAGACTGAACCAAGGTATGATTCATAGGGAGAGATCACAGGTAATCTTCCTGTGCTGCCTGGTCTGCCTCAGAAGATTACTGGGATGTGTGATTATTGCTTATGGCTTGGGTTGGTCATGCCCAGGGGTTGAACTGACACCTGCTGAAGGGTTAGATGGATTGGGGGTCTCAGATAATGTCATGGCTTGCCCTGTGTAGGCTGGATTGAGAGAGGTTGATTAATTTGACAGTGTTCTGCATGGTAGGGAGAGGAGGGGATCTTGCTGCTCACTCCCTTAGAGTCTGATAAAAGTGAAAGCTGCTGTTTTTAGCTGTGCTCAGGGAATTACTAACCTGAGCAAGACTTCCTAAGAAGTGGAAGGTGGCTGCCTCAGGCTGAGTAACTTCTGAAGTATGACAAGAAAAGAGATAGTCCCACTGAGGATATTCAACCAGTTTTCTTCTGCCTTCAGCTCTTCTGGAGGCTTGTGCTGAAAGAAGAAGTTTCTTGACTGGCCTCAGCAACATGCTGCCTGTCCGTGTGGCCACAGCAATGATGGTCCCCTACATGCTGCCTCTGGAGTCTGCAGTTTCCTTCACTGTCAGGTAAGCCTTGGGCTGGTCCCTCAGGGGTGCTCTTCCCAGTGCAGAGAAGTATTTGATGTAGCTGTAGTGTTTGAATGGACAGAGAAGGGGACTCTCTCTAATTCTGCACTGCCAGTGTTCCCAGGGAGAGCTCTTGACAATTACCAGACACGAATAAAGAAAAACCAAACTAAAACAAAAAACCCCCCACAAAACCAGAAAAACCAAGAACTCAAAACTTTTCCTGTCTTCCTGTGTCATTTAGTTATAGCCAATACTTCCAGCTTGAAGGAAGATTGCTGTGTGCTAGAACTTGCCCCAGAAAATGGTGATAAATTTTTGAGCCTTGGGGAGAGACTTTGGAACTGGTGCTCTTTTCATCATATTCCCTTGCGTGGCCCAGCTAATGGTTGTCTCCTGTCTCTTTACAGGTTGCTGGAATGGCTCCCAGATATCCCTGAGGATATAAGATGGATGAGGGAGCAGATAACGGAAATCTGCAACTATCTTGTGAAGAAAGCCAAGAAGAAACTGGGCAGCCATCTTTCAGCCAGGTATGGCTGCTTTTCTTCACAGCACTGTTTTGGAGGAGCCCTCCATTTCCCCTTACACCTTTGAATTCTAGAGACTCTACTCCATTGGAGCAGAGCAAATAAGGCACAAATTGACCAGAAGGATTTACCACTTAAGCTGAAATGTAAATCTTTTGGCATCCTTAACTGTTGGATAGACTCAGCACATGGTCCCATTCCTTTGTCCCATTACAGGGCAGCCTCTGTAATGAAGCTGTTACTATAGCAGTAGGGCAGAAGATATAAGTCTGATTAAAGCAGTATGCCAGCTTATTGCATGCTCCTTCTAGAAGACAGAGGTGCTTGTCTTTGTGGCATTTGCTGGCCCAGGATCCCCTGAATGTCCTTTCCAAGAAGTACTTGTGTTCAAATGATCTCTTCTACCTCAAGATCTCAGCCTGGTTTGGGAGGGGGAGGGAATATGGTGGCCAGAGAACAGAAGAGAGTTTCCAAATGAGTCTGAGAGCTTTGGGGCCTGCATGTGTGCCTGTGCTTCTGAACTGAACTCCTGCAATAGCCCCTGGCTTGAGGCTGTGGCAAGACTGTTGTGTGGATGAGGATAGGAAACTCTCACAGTAATAGTCAGGGGGTCCCTGCTGTGATTTGATCCTAGTACAAAGGTGTGGTTCTTACCCAAAAGAGTCCATGGTCTGAATAACTTGAGAGGTGTGAGGGGGAAAAATGGGCACACACAGACTTCTCGCTAAAATTATGTAGTCAATATAGTACAAAACAGGACTGTGGCTCTGGAGCTCTGGTCTGGTGACCTGCTCAAGTCTTCCCAGGTACTGAGTCTTTGTGTGTATTTGCCTTTCAGGCTTTACTATCACCTTGAGCTTGGAGGGCCCCAGAACCTGCCAATTTCTCCCCCACCATCCTGTGGTGAAGCGCTGCCCATGTGGATGAGAAGCAACCGCTCGGTGTCTGATGTCATGATGAAGTGGGAGGAGTACCAACGCCAGCTCATGCTGGGCTTGCTCTGCATCAACGTGGACATGCAAGCCTCCCTCTTCCCTCGGGAAGGGTTCCAGTTAAAGCTTCCACCTCTAGACTGTGCAAAAGAGTGCCTGCCACTCTTCTGAGCCTGCTGCTGTGAGGGGATGAGGGTGGGTGGGAAGGGGAATGGACATTGGGTGGGACCAGTCTCATCCCTCAGCAGCAGGCTGCCCTGTGCTCCTGAATATGCTGCAAAGGGGATTTCCCCGGGATGGAGACTGGTGGAATTGACTGTAGCCATTTGTTGCCCACTGGGCCAGGCAAGGGACCTTTGTGTTCACAGACACACAGAGGCTGATTCCTTGCTCTAGACTTGTGGTGAGGCCTGGTCATTGCCTGTGGCCAGGCTGATGTTGACCCAGCTGGGCTCTCCCAGATAGTGCACTTTGAATTGCCACTGGCTTTTTACCGCCAAATAACCGGGATGTAGATGACGCTCTCAAGTTCACACAGCTTTTACCTCCCTTGGTTTTTCAGAGCATTTGTTTTGAGTCCTCTCCTTAAATCATCTAGCAACCCTTAGCTCTTTGTGCTACTGAAAGATGAAGTAGCCTCTTGCCAAACCAATTTTTCTCATGGCTTTCAGATCTCCTCTTGACTTTTTTCTTTGCTGAAACCATGTCCTTTCCTCTTTCCCTTAATTGCATCCACACTGGAAGCCAGAGCTGGTTCTGCAGCAGACTGCACTGGAACTGCAGAAGTGTAGAAAAGATATGTATTTTCCCTGATTCGTGTTATCCTGGTCTCTCTCTTTTTGCTTGGGGTCCTCATGGAACTGCTGTGACTTGAATGCTGAGTGTTAAGTGATTGAGGTTATTTAAAGAAGTAATTTTGGCAGATTTTTTTTTCCAGGGAAGAAAAAATGTTGAATTTGAGGCCCTGTTCCTGACTCTGTGAATGGAATTGGTGTGGGGTAGCCCTGAAAAAAGCTCAGCCTGGCTATCTCAGGATCAGCTTAGCAGCTGAAGCAATATGAAGTACTTGTAGGAAGATGAGAATTGTGCAGGGCATGTTATTTTTTAGAGGCTCGTGGTGGAGTGTCACAGCAAGTGTTGGGGAAGTGGCTGCATCTGACAGGGGTCAGTCAGGTTTTGCTCCTTAAGAGGCTGTACAACTGAGGCAAATTCCAAGTGGGTGATAGAGAATGGATCTCCTGCCAAACTGAGGCTTCTATCTATATTTTGCTCAGAAAGTTTGGTTGTTGAGGCTTTGGAGTGAGAGGGATTTAGGCTTGTAGCTACACCAGCATCATAGCTTGCCTGTCTTGTGCTGTGGCTCACAGGTCCTGCCCTGCAGCTGGCAGTAGCAGGAGCATGAGAAGGGAAGTTAAGACTCTTGATGCACATGCAGCCACTTGGAACTGGCTCCTCTTTGTCTTGCCCCTTAAAAGACCGGAGCTAGTGGGTCTGTAGCAGAGCAGGACTCTGCCTTGTGAGGCACTGCTTTCTCAGTGGTGGTCTGGTCGTGGCTTATGTGAGCAGTAGGAACTCCCTGTTCTTCACAGGGTGAGGCATGGCTTCTTGTGGGGATTGCATGGACTTAAGCTTAGGTCTTCACACTCTGACAGACTCAGCTCCTGGTATCTTTTTCTGCTGCTTGTCTAGCTACGTGAGGCGTCTTCTACCTCTCTTAGCACAAACAGTGTGCAATGGCCAAAGCAAACATATGCTGTCTTTGCTGGGGAGCAGGACAGGGTATCTGATTACATAGCTTATACATGGAATAGTGTTTTTTAATAGACTCTGTTTTGCACCTTAGATTTAGCTAGGGAAAATAAGCCCAGAAGTTGTGCTAATAACTGGAGAAAGTAGTAAATCTGCATGAGCAGTGTGGGTGACAGGGTGGGTGCTGTTTCTTACAAGCACAGTTATGCACTGGGCATGGGTTTGGTGTTTGTGTGGAGACTCTGATAAGCATCAGGACTTTCCTGCAGTGGCTGTGCCAAGCTGGGAGGCAGTGGAGTGGGCAGCTGTGGTGCTAACCTGCTGCCCAGGAGATGCCAGTGCGAGAATGAACTTTTGACTTAGATTATCACCCCACTGCCCTTGCTGGATGTAACCTACCTATGTAACACAAGGGCCTGTGTAGCTTACAAAGCAGGCCTGCACTTATGCAGTCAGTTTTAGTCTTAAGCTTTGCATAGTTAAGTCAGTTAGGGAACAGGGAAGTCACTACAGGAAGAGAAAAAAAATGGAGGATTCTGAAATCAGAATAAAACATTGGATTACAAAACAAGTCAATCTTATGATTGTCTAAAGCCTGCAGAAAAACATGCTAGATGCTAATGGAAGTGAACCAGCAACAAGATACTGTCACTTAGTGGGAGCAGGATGAATTTGATGAAAATTGGAACTGAGAAAAGGTGTTCATTTTGTGGTTTGGTATGGGATTTCTTTTCTTCCACTATTTTGGACTACCTTCTTGGGGGGAATGGCACATGCACAGCTAGATTGCTAAATGCATATCTCTTGTCCCTAGTGCACACAGAGCAATTGGCAAGAACATAGAGATATTTATTCAGAAGCAAAACATCTGAGAGGGGCAAAACTGCATAAGGAAAATCTTGCATTTAGAAGCTGTTGCCCTTTTGATTCTGCCTTTTTTTTTTTTTGAGTTAATATATGGGTGGAGAAAATGATGCAAGTATTTTTTTTATTCCTTCTTCCTGGACTGGTAAAACCACTGAGTGATTATGTAAACCACTAAACTATGAAACAAAATACTCTTGGCAACAGAGTGTGCTAAGAAGTTGCAGCTTGGCACCCTTATCCCTTGCCTTTTGCATCGGAACTGACTGGTCTGGTGCCGACTGGGCTGATGCCACTGTCTTCCAGTGCTCTGATCCAGAAGGCTTGGGGATTCTGGTTCGTGCATTTCAAGAGACCAACAGCTGTGCCTGGTAAAAGGCCTGAGTTTTGTTCTATGTTTCACCTCATCTGTAGTTTAATTTATTGTATTAACTTCTCAAAGAGAAACTTCTGTACACTTCAAACTATAACCACAAATCAAAGCCTGGCTTTAAAAAATAAAGGTCTAACTCTTCACAGAGGAAATTCCTGTTTTTCCTATGCTAATTTGCAGGGTGTGAACGGATACTGGATATGCACCACTCTGTATTAACCCTTTCTTTGCCTGTTTTTATTCCCCAAGTGTTAAAATGGCTATTGAGTGATAGCTTGTTGACTTTATAGATTTGAGCTCTGATGAAGGAACTGCAGATCTGTCAAAAATACCTCAAACTACCCTCATTTCCCTTTTGAAAAGTTTCACCCATTTGCTTGAAATTCTTGCTGCTCATTCACCATAGACTGCAAAGGATGAAGGAATTAGAGAAGATCACCTTTCCCACTGATGCAGAAAAAGGGCTGTGTCAGCTTATGAACAGCTTTTTGTTATGCAGTGCTGCCTTGTCTAGATGAGACCCCACTCTTTTTGAAATCTGTGGAAACCTTGTGATAGGCTCTGGATTGGATATGGAGGGGTTTATTGTGGTAGTGCTCACTGGAACTGTTCAGCCCCTTGTTCTGTGTGTACCTCATAGAGTGCAAAGTTATCTTCTGGGCAGCCCACCAGGCAGTTGCCAGGGCCTGTCTGCTCTCCAGTGTATGGTGAGTGAGAGGTCAGGTTCCTGGACAAAAATTCATCTTGAAGTCCATGTCCAATGGTCCTCATAGCATTCTCTGGATTCCTGCAGGAGTCCCAACCCTTGTCATATCCACTGTTTCACATAAAAGGTCTGTGCATTCAGGAATCCCCTTTATTTTTCTCCTTCCTGTGTTATTACTTGCTGCTTTTAACAAGGCTAATGGTGACCTTGTTGTGCATCTAACCAGCCCCTAACCTGTACAACACTGTAGAGTTGTTTTGTGTACAACAGTCTGTGCCTATGGCACGCTCTGTAACCCACAAATAGTGTGTAGTACAATTGGTTTGGTTTGCTGCCTGCCCTACTGCTAATACTGTTGCAGACTGGTTTTCAAGGGACAGGAGAAAATACTGACCACTACGTATAGGACCTAGGAATTGTTTTCTCATGGCTTCTTGGAAGGCTGTGTACCTGCAACACTCAGACCAGAGAAGAAAAAAGAATCTGCTGCCTGCCAGCACTGAGGTGTCCCTAGTAATTTTATATTCCCCAGCGGTTTTATTAATTTTTAAAAATTATCTAGTAATTCACTACTTCCTTGGAAAAAAGAGCTCTCACTTTCACCAGAGAGGTTGTGGGAGAAATACCTGAAACTGTGTGTTTTTCCCTTAGGACATGTCCATTTCTACTAAACATAGTGGTGGGTGGCAGGGCTGCCAAAGTCAGCTGGCCTTGCCAAGTTTTCTCAAGCTTTGTTTCTGTCTTCTCCTTAAATCAGTGAGAGAACAGACCACCTCACCTGGCTGTCACGTCAGCCAGCTTGTTTGTGCCAAACACACACTGTGCCTTTACAGTGGGCTCTGGCCTCCTGTCCCTCGGGTGTCTGCCTTTCTGAGTGCAGCAAGAGTCCCTCTCTTCTCCTCTCCCTCCCTCCCCTTGCCTACCGGTGGGACATTGCTCCTTTTCCAGGCAGCTCCACTGGGATGGCCTCTAACTGTATCTGTCTCACTCTGTGGATCCACATCAGCCCTCCTGCACAGGGAGAAGGAAACTCTAGTTCCAAACAGAAGAGTTGGAAATGTAATTTTGAAATAAATACCTCTCTCTTCTGAGGTTTTCTCTTGTTCTTGAAAACAGCATCTAAAGCAGCTCTTTGAGCTTCGTGTGTCCTGGGACTCCACTGCTGCCACTGAGTTTGAGAAGACCCTTAAGCACACAACACAGGGGGAGGTCCTGTGGAAATTCCTGGTGTCAGAGCAGCAACTAGACCAGCAATAGCATACACAAGTTACATATTTACGTGGCAATGTCACTAAGTAGTGTTCACAGTCACTTTAAAAGTTCAGTATTAATTTGTTGATGCTTTTTTTTCCCTCCTGTTTCTATTTTCTAATGTTTTGCTGAAGAAAATGTAACTATTTATTTTGGCAGAAATATATCTTCTAATAAAAACTTTCTCAATATATTTACTTGGCTGTGGTAGGCTGCTTGTCTTGCTGTTTAAAGGTTTATTAAATATTTTTTGGATGTGCTGTATGATGTGGGTTTGTTTTGCTAGGCCCAAGCCCATTCAAATTCTTCTCAGGGTAAACATGTATCAGTACACAGTAAAGGGGGCATTGATCTAGAGGTGGAAAAAGGGTGCATTTTGGTTCAGTTCTGATTTACTCAAGCTGAAATGCGCCAAGTGCTATTAGCCTCCGGTTTTTTTTTTGAGCTTTGTGGTAGACCCCGGTTGCCAGGAGGAATTAAGCACCCTCTTGTGGGAACAGCAGGTGTTTGGCACCTGTGAAAGGGTTAGTAAAAAGTTACTCACAAATTTGAAACTTCTCCAATACCGGACCACCTCTTGAGGAAAGTGACCCCTCTCTCTAGGGAGTCTGTTTCCCAGCTGGTGAAATAGATGGTACTGGCTCTTGTGTGTCTGCCTCTTACTACAGACACCGGGATCTGCCCCGGTTACTCTCCAGCTGGAGCACATGGAAACCGCCGGCCTTTGGGCTGTGGGAAAGCCGGGGCTTCCCTTGGTGCCAGCCCAGGGATCTGGGCATGGCCGCCCTGGAGCCGCGGGCAGGCTGCGCTGCTGGGATCGCCCGGAGCAGGGACAAGAGCCTCACACAGGGGGTTGGCGCTGCGCATCTGCTGGACGCTACAGGGCTCGGGCTCCGCTTTGTCCAGGCTTTTGGCAGCCGGAAACTTTAGGAAAAGATTTTATGTGCTGTCACGTGATGGGGACAAGTGCTGTAATTAGCATTATACGATGCAGCTGGTAAAGCAAACAGCTTTCTTAACCTCTAATGACTGCAAAATTACAAAACTCCAGCCCAGTGCTGTTAATCGGTGAAATGGATCCTCCTTCCATAAAGCTGCCCGGGCGCTGCCTGCGGCTCTGCTGGGGGAGTGGCCGCGAGCGGGGCTGGGTGCGCGGCTTTCCTGTCCCTCGGGGTGCTGGGGCTCGGGGCGCGGGCAGTGCCGCTTATCCCGAGGGGCAGGAGGGCCTGGCGCGACTCCCGCTGCCGCCCGCCCGGCGGCTCCGGTCCGGCCCGGCCGCCCGCCCGCGGCCCCGCTCATTTCCGGCCGGGGCCGCCCCGGCGCC